>OZ025301.1:43124646-43724646 GCA_964019185.1 Maratus speculifer
TCGAATGTGGCGTCTACTTATAAGAGAAGTCTGTGAATAAGAGTGACATGGACTATTTTATTACTGCTGCCACCGCAACGACATTTGGTGATTTCGAGAGTCGACTTACTATCTCGACTCATTAACCAAGTGAATCGAATCAGACTCGACTCCTCAAGATGAATCGAAATGCCCAACCCTACAGAGATTTCTCTGGGTACTTTATTTTCTTATTCATAGCCATCCAAAAAGGATGGCTTTCATAAATCAGAAATCATTAATAGCTTGTGCTTAATGCATTTTGCTAGTTTTTGTGATAAAACTCATTCTACTTAAATTTACTGGTGGGAGTTATTTAAATTGAACTTGCTTTCTTAATTAACAGCAATTGTCTACGTTGCATTGGCCGCGAAATATCTTAAAGTGAAATGCTGCTTGTAATTAATTGTATTAAATATAAACTGTTTAGCGTTTGATTTCTCGGTAATTTTTCAAACAAATACTCGCAATAAAAGAAACACAAGTTTAAATGGAAAGAGTTGCATTTAAGCCTTCACTGCACGCTATGCTACATCTTACACATGCATAAAAGGATTATAATTCTTATTTTGTGTCATGAATATGGCCAATAGTATCGCTATAACTGATCAAAAACAGTCCAAAGGATGGAACAAGCACTTATTTTGATCATGAGAAATTCCATGATCCATTGAGAAATTTCAGAAACAAAATGAATAAATAAATACATAATTTAAAAAAAAAATCGATTAATCTACCAAGACAAGATTTATTTTAATTGTTTTCACAAAACATAAATTGTCACACACAAAAAATCACAAAATTTCACAAATTGTCACACACAAAAAATCACAAAATTTCACAAATTGTCACGCACAAAAAAATCACAAAATTTCACAAATTGTCAAATGGTACATTTGAAAAGAAAAAAGAATTTGTTCTTTAAAAAAAATAGAATTTATTCTTCAAAAAGAAAAACAAAAAAAAATAGAATTTATTCTTCAAAAAAAAAAAAAAAAAAAAAAAAAAAAAAAAAAATAGAATTTATTCTTCAAAGAAAAAAAAAATAGAATTTATTCTTCAAAAAAATATTATTCTTAAAAAAAAAGTAATAAATAAATAAAATAAAATAAAATAAAATAAATAAAATTTATTCTTTAAAAAAAATTGATCGAGCTATTAAGGCAAGATTTACTGTATTTGATTTTCAATACTTAAAAATATTAATATAAATCAAATTGCAGAGTGTAAGACTGATAATATAAATTAATTTAAACCATTTAATTGCAAACTGCTGCATTACAATATTTAAAAATACCAACTGAGTATACAGGGTACACGTCATAAAATATCAAACTTTAATTGAAAATTTGATTTTTTTTTTACTATTTTTTTTATATTAGTCCGATATATAGATTTCAAATAATTTTCTTCATAAAAATAGAAAAAATTGAGCAGTGAAGCCTTAATAGGAAATTTAAACTTTCGGTATAGTGAAGTTAAAGAGAACGAAGGAAAAGTAGCTTATTACTTACTTTGAATTTAAATAAAGATGGAACAAATCATCTGTCGATTCTGAACTAGATGAACATACCGTTTTACAATGGAAGTTCATAGAATGTGGATTAAAAGTACGTCTACCTCCATATGAATGCAATTAAAGTTAATAAAGCCTTTTTTACATTTGAAAATAAAAGAATAAAAAATTGTGCTTTTTCTAACTGTTTTAGTTATATTTCAACTGTTTTAACTGTACTGTTAAAGTAAAAATAGTCTTGAAGGAATTGCATACATTGAATCAATTATACACTCTTTTGATTTAATATAATAGATATTGTTAATTGAAGATATCTATTATATTCGATATATCTATTATATTCGATAGATTGAAGATATCTATTGATATTAGTAATGAATCATATTGTTAAAAACTATGAAATTACATTTGACCGCACGTAATTTAACCATTAAAATGATATCTAAAATAGAAACAAATTTTAAATGAAAGGATTGAAACTAATATATTTTGTTTAAGAGTGCTGTTTGAGTAGTTAAACAAAAAATGTGAATTTTTGTTAAAATAGGACAGCGAAGTTAAACAATGAAGTAAAACAATACTAATCAAAAGATTACTGTGTTACTTTCAGGCTCGTAAAAGATTTTTTGTGGTGCAATCTTATTGCAAATTGCATGAATATGAGAAATAAATAACGAGATAAATCTGTCATTTATTGTTTGTACTGTTTATTTCTTTTTTGCCTTTTAAACACTTTCAAAATTAACATTTTATGAATGAAATTTATTTAAAAAATAATTTTAAACTTAAATATATATATTTATCGGTTTAGCATCCATAAAAATTTTTTTAAAAAAATCAGTTTATTACTGACAGACATTCAGAAAAAAAACAATTATTTACTAAAATTAAGAACTTAATTTAGAACATGACTTATTCCAAGAATATTTTAAATAATAAACAGAGTAAGTAGAAAAGATCAGCATTAGTAATTCTTCTGATTCCTAATCTTCTTAGAGCATAATTTTTCTATAATATTAATGTTAAAGTATATTTTAGTAGGGTAACATCCCCAGTAATTGGCATGCACCAATGATTGGCACATCCTTCAAACATGTCTAAAATAAGATTCATATCCAGTCTTTTAAAAATGTAAGATCATATACCAGTTATATACTCATTTACTTTAAAGATTTTAACTTCGATTTATGCTACTAGATGACAATTGTGCCTAGGAAACAGAAACAATTATGGTTTGTATCAAATTAGCCATTTTTGTTGCAAATGCTTCTTCTCTGGTTTAAGAAAGGCATGCTTTTCAATTCATTATTATCTGATTTATAATGTATTTTAAATTTTAATTGACAACAGTTTTGTTTAGAGGAAAAGGGTTATTTTAATTGTGTAAAAATATTTTTGACACAAATATTTGGATGTCTGAATAGCTTAAATCTGAATAGCTAGATGTGCTTCTATTTTGCCAGTTCCAAGTAATTGGCACCTCGGTAAAAGTTACTAGGGAATCGCAAGATTTAAAATTAAACCCCTTATTTTGGCAGTACTTTTAAAATAATAGACTAATTTTGTTTATCAGTTGTTTTTATTTGAAAATATGAAATATTATCAGTAATTGGAATCCGTTAAAGCTTCATATGTCAATTACTGGGTATTAATGAAAATATATTGTATTGTTTTAAAGTGGCCACATTTCAGACTAATATGCTGATTTCTTACTCTCAAAACCCTGAAATATGGCATCTTCATGTGCAGTAAATTCATTTAAAGCGATTAAACCCATTGCAAAATATAAAGTTTTTTTTATATAAACATGTGCCAATTACTGGATCAAAAGCCGAGAGGTTCAGATCTCCAAAGCAGGGAGGCCATAGGTGCTGAGTTCGATTCCATTCGCTTCTATCGGCCTAACCGTTAGGAGCTTTCCGTGGTTTCTTCAAACCTTGGATTTCTTTGCGTAAATACGGGTTAGGTTCCCTTTGAGAGACTCCCACGGAGGGCATACCTCCCCTTAAGATCCTATATCCCTCGTGTACATAATCATGAAATAAACCAAATCAAACTTATTTGAATTTTTACTATATATCTTTTAGTTGCATTTTCGCTCAGAAAATACAAAACATGATAACAAATATTTAACATGATTAGTATGCTACGGCAAACTTGAATTTTGTGTTATTAAAGTTTTTTACTTGGTCTCTTCTGAAATTTTTATTGTTCAAATTCAATATTCCCATACTTTTTATTTTATTTTATTATTGTAGTACTTGTGCTTTGTGATCTTTTTTCATGTAATGGTGTGCAAACATGATTTTCGTGTTTAAAAAAAACACGGCACATGGCCGTGACATGGCCCACATTTTAGAATTTAAGATTTTTTTTTTTTTTTCCGGATAGAATAGGGCGAAGATTATCTCTCTCAATTTATAATAGGAATGTTTATTTGGCGGAAGTTAAAAGACTTCTAAATAGAAGAATCAGTAATGTCTTTTGATACATATTGTTCATAGAGCGCAGCACCAAACTGAATTTTTACTTAAATGTTATTCGCGATAAAAATATAAAAGAGAAGGATTTCTGATGGTGAATACCCCGCCATTTCTGTTTAGTATTTATTTAAATAACATACATCCGACTTGTGTGCTCGGCATGAAAGCCTGCTTATAAGTCATCGTCAATACAAGGACGAGATAGCACAAGGAAATTTACAACAACACATGAGAATTACAAGCAGGAGCTCCACACAAAGTGTGTGTGCAATGGAGCCAGCGGGAATCGAACCACTTATCGAACCACACCATCGTCTTAACCACTCGGCCACTGAGGCCCCCTGTTTATTAATTAAAATAGAGTTAAAATAGAGCATTCATGGGTCAAGTTGTACTTAAATCTACTTTAAATTTCCGTTATTATTAACTTTTATTTTTTGAAACGCTATGTTTTGTTATGTAACTAGACTTTACAGAACAACTTTTAATAAATATATTTATAAGCAGTTAACTTTAAAAGTATAGAAGCATTATTTATCATACAATTTCGTTCATAAAATAATAGCATAAAATATTACGACTGGAGGCATAAAAATTCCAAAACCATGGAATAATTGCTTTATGTGCCCATATACTCATTGAATCGGTAAGAAATGGCAGCACCGAAAAACATTTAGAGACATTATTGTGTTCACTTTATGTCTTTTCTTTTCTTTATAATATTCGCTATAAATTTCAAATTTTTGTCTTAATGTCATTTGATGGCAAATGTTCCAATATTAATTCAGGCTAAATTAATGAGTGCAGAATTTAATCGATGTTAATGATACCTAGTCGCTGGGGGCCACCGTAATACTTAACCATCATGGATATGTATATGAAAATAAAACATGTGAAAACTATTTATACAATGCATTGCAATTCATAAACAAAATTTAAAAATTGTTAATATACATAGTAATGCTCTATTAAAGAACTGCTGATTACCGATTTCGACAAATTATATAAAACGCAAACTACTGAAGTAGTACCGAACTGCGTAAAAGAAACATCCTTATAACTCCAAAAATAATAACTCTATTAACTAACAATTGACTGCGTCGGATTAAGCGTCTCATTTCCAATTAAAATATACCTTTGAATTGAAATTTGAATGAAATACAGGGTCATGAAAAATCGAAGAATGTGAAAAACAGGATTACAAATATCTCGGCAACTAATTATCCGATCGACTTCGGCCCCACCAGTGGCCGAGATGTTTGGACCTCTCAACTGGTAGACGGCAGGATCTGGGTTCGAACCCAATCGCGGCTGTCGGCCTAACCGTTCGAAGTTTTCCGTGGTTTTCTTCGAAACTTGCGTAAATACGGGTTAGGTTCCCTTAGAAAGACCCCCACGGAGGGCACTCCCCCTGGTCCTATATCCCACTAGCGTAGATAATCGGACGTCAAAAATCAACCAACCAACCAACCGATCGACTTCGTTCTATATGCAAAATGTGTGTTATTTTATTGCCTTTTACGTCCATTCCTTAAAACAAAAAAAATCGAAAATTTTTATATACCTTTCCTCAGAACGAATTTTACGAGAGTCGGAAAAAAATAGTTCCGTATAATCGAGGTTGCTGATATTAAATAGGCTTCGTCCCATTCTTACATAATAACGACATACAAAATTTCAAGTCTCTATCTCAATTCATTCGGGAGATAGAGCGTTTACAGGCAAACAGACGGACGGCAAAATTTTTTTTCTAAAAATATGTTTTTCGGAATCGCCACTATCTAAAACGTGTAAATCCATGAAAAAAAATTTTCGATTTTCAAAACGATTACAAGACTTACCCTATACTACGTATGATGGGTAAGTAATATTAATAATAGAATGCATGTCTTAAGATTATAAGAGCTAAATAAAAAAATACAGATTAAACCTTTTAAAATCGCTAATATTTACTTTATTCAAAGACTAAGTTGGTTAAAACAATAAAAAGCAGAAACAGATAACAAAGAAAAATAGCCCCAAAAAATACATATAGAAACTGTTACACTAAAATGGTATTCTTCGAACGTTGTATTTCCTTGCGTAAATAGGAGTTAGGGTTTTAGTAAGGGTAGGGGTTAAGATAATTATTTGTCTACCAACATAATAGATATGATTATTTTATAATCATTCTAAATCGTTAAGATTAGTTTATAGTTCTTTAGGATATATAAACTAAAATTCGTAGCGTAACTTTTATAACCCGATAAGATAACAATGTAATGTTTGAAATAAACTAAATTTATTCTTGGTGAATTTTAAATTCCTTGTTATGGCAAATGAATATTAAAATAAGTAAATAAATAAATAAATAGTATTTTATAGGTGTACAATTTTAACTGTTTAAAACGTGCATTTTGATTGATTGGAGTTAATCAGACTGACTTCTGTACCCCTCATATTACGTACGACGTGGTTTAAACGTTAGTATTGATGGACAAATTTTTAAACTTCTAAACATCGCATATTTTACATTTTTACACCGTTGCCTAGAGAAAAAAGAAAATGCAGTTTTAAATTAAAGTTGTTTGAAATCTTTATCACAAGTTGTTTTCAAATTACTATTTTTTTAAAGTGTTTTTAATACTCTTTTTATCATCATGGCAACAGAAGTGCCCCATTTTTTTACATTAAACTTTTACCAATCAGAAAACGAATAAAATAAAAAACAGGAGTATTCCATTTTTGGACATTAAACATGGACCAATCAGAAAACGGATAAAATAATTTAAGTTGCGGAATTCAACCAATAAAAACATTCAGATATATTTCATATTTCCCAGATCTCTATCGAGGAAAAACTATTTTCCAATAGTTAAAAAGTATAATAAGTTAAAAAAGATGAAGTAGGTATGCGGAGCGATTCGGCCAACAAATCTTAGTAAATGAATCGACTGCCCAATATGAGCAGCCGAATGAAGTGAATCACATCTTATTTACATGCATAGAATTGGAAGAAAAGATTATTAAGTGATATTATGATTCATCAGTATTATTATTAGCATCATCAGTATTATTATTAGCATCATCAGTATTATTATATTAATAAGAATTATTATTATTCAACAAAGGTAAGTTTCTCAGAGTATTCTTATAATCTTTAATAATCCGTCGGAAGGGCGCGCTGCAATCGCGATTTTTGTGCCATTTTCAATATTGTACCAGCCAAAAGAATATGAAGTTATGTATCGAATTGAACCAAATTTTTTGTATAAGTATATGACTATGGCTAATTGGTCCTCCCTGAATTTGAAAAAAATCCGCCGGAAGGGCGCGCTGCAATCGAAATTTTTGTGCCATTTTCAATATTGTACCGACCAAAAGTATTTGAATTTTTGCATCGAATTGAACCAAATTTTTTGTGTAAGTGTATGGCTATGGCTAGTTGGTCTTCCCTGAATTTGAAAAAAATCCGCCGGAAGGGGGCGTTGCAATAGCCAATTTTATGCCATTTTCAATATTGCACCATCTAAAAGTGTATGAAGTTAGTCCTAGAACTGAACTAAAATTTTTGTATATAATTATTTTTTGGTAAGGCAAATAGGTCCTCCCTGAATTAAAAAAAAAAAACTGCCTATCATTCTATTGTTTATCGGTTCGTGTAGAGACGGAAATTCGTTTTTACTCCGATTAATTGATTGAAGCACACATTTAAGATGAATACCAAAATTCGTATGGTATTGAATTAAAATTATAAAACATTAAAATGAGTAACTATTTTTTAAAAATATTAAAATGCACGTATGAGATAGAAGAAAGTTTTGGGATTGGCACATCCAACTAGTTTTTTCTTGAAGTTAAACTAAATCAAATTTCGAGAAAATAATCCACAAATAGTGAACCACGAGGTTTGCTAAACCACAGTTTGCTGAGAACTAATATTAGGGCGGGGCGATAGATAGACACATGGTGGTCAAGCAAATAATCTGCTTAGTGATTTCAAAGGGGTTCAGAACCCCAACTGCTAGGCCTTCTAGAATATTGAGACGGTAATGCTCTAACACCACTCATTCTTCTCCGTACAGTATACTTCAATTTCATCTATCATAGCTCCACCCATATCTAAATCGATGGTTTAGTTCGCACGCCCAATCACTGATACTGAATGGTCCTCGAGTGTGACAAATATTCTGGAAGCAAATCTTATTCGAATTTTTAACTGTCTGAATGTATGGCACAAATGAAATACCTCTTCTATAAGTTATTATTATTAAAATTAGTCAACGTTATTAAAATAACAAAGGTAACTAAAGAAGACTTTCTTAAATGTACGAAAATTTCGGAACAGTTTCAGTGCCTTCTCGAATAGAATCTATATTCCACTTTTAAAAGTTTTGCGTAGCATAAAGTTGAAGGAATTCAGAAATTCCATCGAACAATAATTTTGCATTGCTGCTAGATTTTCAAAATCTTTAGTTAAAAAAATAGATAAATAACTAAATAAATAAATAAAGGATTTTTCAATGATTTATAGTGAATTTATAAATCATCTAAATTTGCCTTGTGTTTCTACTTACAATATTGAGCTTTCCGCATGTTTGTGTACTTGCAGAATTTCAAATTTGATATTTAATAGTTCAAAAGTTTTTAATAATTATTTATATATTTATAATAAATATTTTATATATGTGAAAAATCGTATTTTCTGTTATTTCTATTATTATTATTCACTAGATTTGAGAAAATAAATAATTCTCTTTATTGCCTAGCAGAAATTTTAATGTTATGACTTTTACTATTATGTTAAATAAAAGATTTCAAAGTATGAAAGATTTCAAAGTATGCGATGAAGTTTTCATATGAATAAAGATAATAAAAATTATCACCAATGGTTATCAGTACCGAAAGTACTACAAGTAAAATAATAAAATGTTATGAACTTTTTTAGGAAGAAATATATTTATTGTGTATATTTTTGTAATTTTTTTTCGAGCCTGCAGGTCAATTTTGAAATCAGAGACTATTTTCGGGCGCCTATAGAAATATCCCACCTCTTATCAGCAGTTCTTTCAAACATTTACAAAGAACACATGAATTAACGTCTGAATTCAATTTATTAATTGTTAACAATACGTATATATTAAGACCAGTATAATCATAATTAATACAACAGAGCAACAGCACTGTACACTCTGGACATAGGTTCGAATCTAGGCCCCGGTTATGTAAGCTGGGCCAGGATTCACTCAATGTTCGATTATTGTATTAATAGTGATCATTCCTGTCATAATATATACGTATCTTTAATATTTTACAAAGTATTTAACTTTTAAAACCCCTTTAGATCTTCCAGTGAAAATAATTTCGTAAGAGATATTTTTGCATTAGATTGAAGGATATTGTATGTATAGAGTTTCTGAAAAATATCAGTACTCAAAAAAAAAAAAAAAAAAAAAAAAAAAAAAACAGAATTAATGGTACGGAATTGAATCCATGAATTTCGCACTTCAGAAATCAACATTAAGAAAACAAAACAAATTATACACTCACACCAATAAAATGTAATGATTATTTTATAATAGAATAAATGTGTTTTCTGGTACGGGTGTACAATTACCACGGGAATCACTTTTACATAACAGGTGGACGCCTCTACGGCACTAAGTTCGCCTTGTTGATTCATATAAAGATAGTCATTTGAGCATCAGAGCACTATAAAGTTTAGTGGGAAATGGGAAACTTTATTAAACTTATGACCTTGTACATCTAGCTATTGAGGAAGAGGGTCCAAAAATTTTTGCTTCATGCTTTTATTCAGTTGTTCACTTTCTTTCATTTAATTTACTGACTCCTCCCTCTCTCTCGCTGCATGCTGCTTAAATCAGAGGTTAGGGGATTGCACATTATTTTAATGTGAGTGTGAACTTTAAAGCATTGTAGGAAAGTAAAAAGTATCATATAATTTTTTAAAATGTAGAAAGGTAATTAGGGGATTATGACTACACATAGCAACATGGTGTTTTTGTGATAATTAGATAATTTTTCGCAGAATTAATTATTAAAGAATTGTAAGGAATAAAAACGATAAAAAAAATCTATTTCAAAATGTAAGTAAAATCGACTGCATATTTTGAAATCTCGCATTGTTTATTCAAACTATTTCTTAAATTACATTTTTTTCATTAAATGTAGAGAATCTTTTTTAATCTTAAATATCTAAAATAATTTCAGATAAATTTCGAAAAAAAAAATTATAAAAGAAGACGTTTAATGGTTTTTATTTATTTATTTATTTATTTATTTATTTTATAAAAGTGAAGTAACAAAAATAATTTTTTAATACTGTGCTTATATAAACAATCATATAAAGTAGAATACTTCATGATTACTATTTGTAATTTTTTTTTTCATTCGTTTCATATTTGAAATTTTTGTTGGAAATTTAGACTGTTTTTAAGCCTAAACCGTCTATTTTCTGACACATACGGAATGTTTTTACAATTTAAAAAATGCTTTTTAAAAACCTAAATTATAGACTTTCTGGTGAACATAAAGATTCATTTTTACTCTTAAATACATGAAATAATTTTATACAAATTTTACCCCCCCCCCCCCCAAAAAAAAAAAGTTTAATGGTTTTAAATTAAAGGATTAAAAAAAGGAAAGTAATAAAAAAAGTAGTTGTAGAATAATATACAATAGTTGTAGTTGAAACAGTAGTTGTAGAATGTTGTAGTATAAAATAATTCATTATTAGTACTCATAATTATTTTTTATTTATGTTATATTTGAAATTTTTGAAGGCAATTGAAGCTGTTTTTAAACCTAAATTACTCACTTTCTGACATATACGGAATCATTTTTATTTTAAATGTATGAAAAAAATTCATGTTTTTACATTTTTAAAAATGACTTTTAAAAAAGACTGTTTCAAAACCCAAACCACAGATTTTCTGATAAAAATAGAGATTCATTTTTATTCTTAAATATAAAGAACAATTTTATACAAATTTTACAAAAAAAAAAAAAAAAAGTTAAGAAAACAAAGCAATAAAAACAACAATTTCAGACAATATACAATAAAATACAGTATACAATAGTTGTTGTTGAAACAGTATTATTATTAGTACTAGCAATTATTTTTTATTTGTGTTATATTTGATATTTATGCAGGTAATAGAGGTTGTTTTTAAACCTAAATAATTCACTTACTTATATAGACACATTTTTGTTTTTAAATGCATGAAACAACTTTATATTTGCTCATTTATAAATATTTCCAGGAATGTGTTACAATATTTTGTACTGTTGAATGTGGTATACATGTAGAACAGTTTTGAATTTTTCACAGAACAGTATTCCTTAAATTTTAGAGATATTTATTATTATTATAGTCCAAAATTAATATTTCGTCTTGAAATATTATAATTAAAAAATAACAATAATAATGTCATAAAAAACGCAAGGAAAGAAAATTCTTTTATTAATGTTCAACCAAAAATACAGTGCAATTATAATGTTTAATTTTTTTCAAAACAAACATTAAATTACAAACTAAAATAAATCATATAAACACATAAGGTTTTACACTGACAAAATGCAGGTATATTTAAGTATTTCATAAAAAAAAAATCCTAGAAGTTATATGAAAGAGCCCAAGCGGTGTAATTTAAAATATTAGCAATAACTAATTTGTAACCACCAAAATGCTTTAAATACTTTTTTTTTTTTTTTTTTTTTTTTTTTGAAGTATTGAAAAGAAAGTCGTTTATATAATAATGAATTTCTTAAATAAACGGTTTTTAAAAATATTCCTTCTAATATCAAACAGCACATAACAATTTATTTAAATTATTTGAGGTAATTTTATTTGCAATTATAAAATAAAACTATCAACGATGTTTACACGATCAACGATGTAACACATTTATTGTTTATCTCCATGCTTATTAGCTTTAAAAATCACAAAAGAAATAACAATAAACAAAATTCCTAAAAGATGTCTTTTTATACAGGTATAAATAATTTGAATAGTTAATGGGGAAAAAAGGGGAAAAACCCATATGCTGAAATTAATACTTTATATGAGGATGTCTGAAATCAGGAAAAATTACTACAGGCAATAAGCCTTGAAAATGCATCAGAAAATTATACTTAACACGTTGAGTGCGACGTCACTCACCGGTGACCGACACTGAACTTTCGATTTAGGCAGCGTCATTCACCAGTGACAGACAGTTAAAAATACGATATAAAGCTAAAATTTTTTTACAAACATTGAAAATTTATTTAACATATACATTTATTTAATACAAGAGTATACTTTCTTAATAGTTACTTAAAACATTATATATACATATATATATATATATATATATATATATATATACAGGGTGATTCCAAATTTTTTTTACAATAAAAGAGGGGTGATAGTACACATCAAGACAAACAATATTAAATAGAAGACTAAGGGTCCCAAACGTTTGCCAAAGGAGATAGCCGCCATTAAAGTTTAGGGTCCAAAATTTCAAATAAACATAAAAAATGAAAAAATCGGTCGATTGATTTGCGGTTTTCCCTAAAATTATTCTTTATGTCGGCATTTTCTTGAAATTAAATTATAAAGATAAATTTTTAAAAATGCCGATAGAGGGCGCTTTAAACTTTGGAGTAACGAAAAACTATTTTTTGCCGGTATTTTTTGCATCTCATTAAATGTTTTCGTAAGCTTAGACTCAAACTTAAATTTTGAGCTTAAAATCTGAAAGTGGGAGTGATTAAGTAGCACAAACTGAACTGTGTTCAGAGGGTTCAAATTTCAAATGATTATAAAAATAAAGGGCAAAATTGGTTCATTGATTTGCGGTTTTCACTAAAACTATTCTTTATGTCGGTATTTTCTTAAAAATAAATTATAAAGATAAATTTTTAAAAAATGTCGGTAGAGGGCGCTTTAGACTTTGGAGTAAGGAACAACTAATTTTTGCCGTTATTTTTTGCATCTCATTAAATGTTTTAAGAAGCTTAGATTTAAATTTAAATTTTGAGCTGAAAATCTGAATAGTAGGAAGTAGTTAAGTAGCACAAACTTAACTGTGTTTAAGGGGGGGGGAGGTGTTCAAAACTAAAATAATTATAGGAAATGGAAAAATTTGTCGATTCGTTTGCGGTTTAAAATAAATTTTTCTTTAAGTCAGTTCTTCTTGAAAATAAATTTTAAAGATAAATTTCAAAAAACTTCAGCCTTAAACTTCAGAGTAACCAACAATTAATTTTAACCATTATTTTTTTGTTCTAATTAAATGCTTGCAAAAACTTATTAAATGTTTTCGGAAGCTTAGATTTAAACTTAAATTATGAGCTCAAAATCTGGATAATTAGGAGTAGTTAAGTAGCGCAAATTGAAGTGTCTTCAGGAGTTGAAATTTAACACTCCCCCCTCCTCTAACACAATTCAATTTTTAGCTAGTCAAACACTTCAAACGATTCAGAATGTGAGCCTAAAATTTAAGTTTATGCGTTTGAAAGCATTTAATGAGATTAAAAAAATAACAGTTAAAAATAGTTGTACGCTACTCCAAAGTCTAAAGCACCCTCTATCGGCATTTTGTGAAATTTATCTTGAAAATTTATTTTCAAGAAAATGCTCACTTAAAAATTAGTTTTAGCGAAAACCGCAAACGAATCGTCTAATTTTTCCGTTTTTTATAATTATTTGAAATTCGAACCCTCTGAACACAGTTCAGTTTGTCTACATAACCACTCCCAACTATTCAGATTTCGAGCTCAAAATTTAAGTTCAAGTCTAAGCTTACGAAAGCATTTAATGAGATGCAAAAAATAACGCCAAAGGAGAGTTGTTCGTTACTCCAAAGTCTAAAGCGCCCTCTATCGGCACTTTTTGAAAATTATCTTTATAATTTATTTTTAAGAAAATACCGATATAAAGAATAGTTTTAGTGAAAACCGCAAACCAATGAACCAATTTTTCCGTTTTTTTATAATCATTTGAAATTTGAACCCTCTGAACACAGTTCAGTTTGTGCTACTTAATCACTCCCACTGTCAGATTTTGAGCTCAAAATTTAAGTTTGAGTCTAAACTTACGAAAACATTTAATGTGATGCAAAAAATACCGGCAAAAAATCGTTTTTCGTTACTCCAAAGTCTAAAGTGCCCTCTATCGGCGTTTTTTGAAATTTATTTTCAAGAAAATGTCGACATAAAGAATAATTTTAGTGAAAACTGGAAATCAATCGACCGATTTTTCCATTTTTTATGTTTATTTGAAATTTTGGACCCTAAACTTTAATGGCGGCTATATCCTTTGGAAAACGTTTGGGACCCTTAGTCTCCTATTTAATATTGTTTGTCTTGATGTGTACTATCACCCCTCTTTTATTGTAAAAAAAATTTGGAATCACCCTGTATATATATATTCAGTTTCAGTGTCAATCACCGTGAAACTCATCGTGGTACATAAATACAGATTGAAAAGATAAAAATTATACGAGAACCTTTCCCTTGGTGAATTAATGGATTGATAATTTTTCTTGAAATTAAACTAAATCGAATTTCGAGAAAATAATCCACAGAAAGTGAACCACGAGGTTCGCTAAACGACAGTTTGATGAGAACTAATATTAGGGCGGGGAGATAGATAGTTACAAGGTGGTCAAGCGAGTAATCTTCTTTAGTGACACCAAACGGATTTAAAATCCCTCTCTGTTAGGCCTTCTAACATATTGAGAAGGTAACGTTTTAACACCACTCATTCATCTCGATATGGTAAATTTCAGTTTCATCCATCATAACTCCACCCATATCCAAATCGATATTTTAATGCACACGCCCATTCACTCATACTGAACGGGCCTCGAGTGTGACAAATATTTTGGAAGGAACTTGTATTCGAATTTTTTAACTGTCTGAATGTATGGGACAAATGAAATGCCTCTTGTATAAGTTATTCTTATTAAAATTAGTCAATATTATTAAAATAACAAAGGAGACTAAAAATGACTTCCTTAAATGTACGAAAATTTCGGAATAGTTTCCGTACCTTCTCGAATACAATCTGTATTCGAGATTTATAAAAGAATTACCTTAATCATTTTTAATACTTTACCTGAGAAAATAAATTATCTTTCATGCACAAAAAAAAAAAAAAAAAAAAAAAAGGTACAATTTATTAGGATGAGCGAAGCGAATCCTCTACTAGCCCACTCAAATGACATTTTGTCGTACGCTTTACGCAAAAACTATACAGTATTTTGACTTAAAATTAAACACAAATATAAATTATGATCTGTAGATTTGCAGAATATTATTTTTTACAGAAATACTTTTCAAAAAATTATTATTTTAATTAATTTATTTTACATGTTTTTCCATTACGAACGCATTTTTTTCAAATAAAAAGTGAAACACGTACGTTTTCAGAAGAAAAACTTAAATCGTGGAGTCAGTAATTATTGCTAGAATCATCATTAAATAAATAAATAAATAAATAAATAAAATATACTTTCATTATTCTGGTAAAATATCTCAAAAACTGCTTACAGATTTTCAAAATATGCTCATTCCTTTTAACTATGTATAATTTCATGATTTCTTTTATAAAATTTATAAAATATTTTTTTAAGGAAAATTTTAGTATATTTTTAATGAATTAAAATTTGTGAAAATTCTCTTATAAGAGTATTTTTCTGTGTTAGGAATTCAAATACACAATTTATTCTTATTTTGTGAAATCATTTAAGCTGACGATATTTATGAATTTAAAAAAAAAAAATTACATTATTTTTTTGTGTGTGTCAAGTGGCAATGAAACAATTGTAAACAAAAAAATTAATATTTTGTATAATTCTACTTCGAAAATATTTTTATTTATACCAGTCTTATATCATAAATAAACAATTTGAGGAAATTCTTAATTATTAGGTTGAAATACATTTTAAAATTAAAATGCGCCATTTTTGCTTAATAAAGATGCAAAAGTAATTTAAAAATATATTATTACTTTTAAATATTTATCTTACAGCATAATACTTCGCGAATCCAAACAAAGCATGGCTTTTGCTAGTTTTATTTATTTCTGATAAACGCAAATCAGATATTTGTACATCTGCATTTTTATCTATGTTTAAATATTCATTGGTATCATTTTCCACTTGCTCAGCTAAGTCTTTTACAGAGTGAGACTGTTTTTGGCTTATGGCTGAAAAATTTTGTTGATTTTCAGCAAACGAAAATAATTTTGTAAATTTTTTGGCAAGTAAGTTCTTCAACTGGTTAAAATCATTTATTTTTGAGGCAATGAGATCATTCGCTATAAAATTTAGTGTCAGATCATTACAATTTAACTTTAAAACAACTAATTTTCTGTTATCATCCAACTACTCTAAATTTCCCAGATTTTCAAACTGTTCTATGAAAAAAATAAAGTTATCATCAATTTTGCCTGAGGAATTTGGAAGAGAATTCACTAAACTAACTTGTTGCACCTGATTTCTTCTTAAATTCTAATTTTGGAGCTGTTTATATATTTTGAAAGAGTGTCAATATAAATAATAGAATAAAATAGACTTGCAATAATAATAACAATGAAAATAATAATAATGATGATGATGATGATGATAACAGTACATAGAGTTAAAAATTAGTCAGAAAATGAGTCAAACTTTCGTGTTGTTAAGAAGTGAATTTAAGAACCACCAAGAAGTATGCATCCAAAAATTATATTAGCATAAGTTCTTTATCGCTATTAGTTATTCGACAAATCACGTTATCTGCCCTACACATCTTGAGAACAATTGAGACTATTTTCGGACCGGCTCGTCTGTATGTAAAAAAAACAATGTAAACCTGATTTCGACCCCGCACTAGTCTGCTAAAAAAATAATAATCCCGGGTTACACACAATGTAACTAATTTTACAAATCATGTTGTCTTGCCCCGATACAACTTGAGAACAATTAAATCTAATTCTTGCCTAGCTCGTCTATATGTAGAAAAACAATGCAACCCTGATCTCGGCCCGGCACGGGTTTACTAAAAAAATATTAAGCCCGGGTTATACACAATATAACTGTCCGATGCCGATCTCTACACAGTACAAGTTACATTTCTGTATTGATGTTGTCAAACTAGTAATGACTCGTGATGCGCATTTATACTTACTCTCGTTAAAGCCTTATTCATTAAAAAAGCTCATATTTTATCGTTTCTGCCTAAAAATTTATAATGGGCCGGTAGGCCCATTATACATTTTCGCCTCATTATACATTTTCATCATCGCCTCATTATACATTTTTTTTTTATCGATCCAGCCCGGCCCGTATGGCTCGTTCAATTATTTTGCTAGCCCGGCCCGTTGAAAAAATAATTCAAATTCTGACCTCTATAATAGATTTTATTATGTTCATATTGTATTTTTATAAAGTTGTATATTTTGTCTGAAACATCCATTTACTACTTTATTATAGCGAATATTTTTTTTTATCTTTATTACTTTCAAAATACATTTGATTCGTCTTACAAATTTAGAAGAAGAGAGCAGAGCATCACTTATCTTAATATGGATATCTCGGGGCTACAATCTTCTTTAAATACTTTTTATTTCTTGAAAGACAGCACTTACATTTAGAACACTAACACACATACACTATTTACAAATAAAGCTTTTTTTTTTTTACATAATTCTCCTGGCGCACGCCACCAACACAAGACATAAACTCACAGTTCATAACCAAATTTCCGAATTTTTTTAACATCACTAAAAATAGAATTTTTTTTTTTTAAATAGGAAAAAGTGTTGCCAGATTTTTTTAAGACGAAAAATATTACAACTACATTTTTAATTTAGCAGAGCTCTGGTCACGTGATGACTGGCAGTCTATTTTTTTTTTCTTTGGAATGCGCGTGTTATTTTTAATTCTTGTTTACCTGTTTTTTTAAATTCTTGTTTTCCTGTTATCGTCAAATTATTTGACGGTTGGTGAGCATAACTTGTGAGCTGTAGAGCCTCCTAATATTTTTAACCTTTAAGCATCCGGCTTATTTTTACCGGGTGCTCGTTATACACGAGTAGTTACGGTATAACTTAACATCTTTTTTTCTCAGCACATACTAAGTGCACAGTGATGAAGGAAGTATTTTTCGAAAGAAACTGTAAGCGGCGTTTGATGTATTGTTAAAACGTGTTTCTTAATAAATAAATAAATAAAAATCGCAGTTGATGATAAAGCGTATCAGCAAATAATCTGTATGATTGAAGTAAGAAATCTTCGAACAGATTCACCATTTTTTTTATTGATAACTCTAATAGATATATATTTTTTTTTTCATTTAACACATATTTTTCCAATGTCCATTAAAAAAAATCATATTTATATTAACCCCTTAAAGTGCGGTGGTATAAAATATGTACCACTTAATTTTAATTGAGAAACGTCATATCGACACCAGAATTTTCAAATGAAAATATTATTTTCATCAAGTACGTGAAGAAAAGCTTTTATCTATTTTGAAAAAGCTTTTATCTATTCAAGAAACAGCCAGAACATCAGGTCATAATATATTTAATTTTGATCGCTTTAATATTGCTTAAAAATGAATTGTGGGTGATTTGAATTTCTATAAATAAATATAAAATGGTTTTCTAACTCATTTTCTATGAAAAATATGCATCGGTATTATTTTGTCGTCATTTTTCTCAAACGTATCAATCTGCCCCGGGGATGGGGCACATTGATACAAATGACTTTTTTTGATTTTTTTAAAATTACATGCAAAAATACTATATAAAAGAACGATTGTACATTTTTATAACATACTCCACAAGTTTTGCTGTCACCTCATGGAAAAAAAACTTGAATTTTCTTTTTTCTGCACACCAAAAAAAACTGTATCAATGTACCCCAGTTCCCCTATATATTTTTCTTTTTCCACTTTAACTCGCTTTTCAAATTAATATTGCCTAACAAATATCATAAAAAAATGTTTTGAGAATTTTAGAAAATTATATCGATAAATATACTTTTAAAACATAGTACATAAAAAGTCAGTTTGTTAACGAAAGACACCGAGAGAGAGAAAAAAACTACCCTTACAAAATAATCACCCTTATAAAACGGAAGATTACGTATTGGAAACTTTGGTAGACATTTCGAATAAGTGAATTCTTTATATTGACACTAGTCGAAAATTTCCTGCATTACATTAATTCACTATTGCATCTATTGTATTTTTAATCTGTTATTAAATTAGGAACTACTCTGTTATCCCGTCGACCAAAATATTATCGCCAAAATATAAGATTAAACGCCAATAATGGATGATCGTGAATGTCACATTCAATGACATTAAATACGGTACATGTGTTTAAAATGCAATTAAGTGATTTTTATTTCGACTTTTTATTTGTATTTTTATTAATATTCTACTTTTTTTTTTCTTTTTTTTAATAGTTAAAATAAAAATTACGTCAATATGTATAATTTGGCTGTTAATTTGGCGATTTGTATGATGTGGCGAAATCGGTCGACGCACAGTGGGGTATTTCACAAATCTGGGCGGCCAAAATTATTTTTTTGTTTTAAACTAATTTAAACGGTTCAGAAACGTTTATGTAATAAATATTGTTTACTATTTTAAAAATCAATGATGTTTTACAACTCTGTACTGGTTTTATTGAACAAAATTAGTATTATAGAATAAATGATAATTATGATAAATAGCATTATTAGTATGGTAAGGAGATCTATTATTGGAGTATTATTGACGGTGTAGTAGTAGTGAGGCATATAACAGATTTTGCCAGATAGTTTTGTTGTTTATGTTGCAAATTAATTGAATTGGAACTGATAAGCACTGAAATATGGAAAGAGGAAGAGGTATCACTCTCAAATTTGCGATCCATCACTGCCGCATTTACATATAAGAATTAATGCTCATTTTTACTCTTAATTTAAATTTCCCAAAAATTCTTTCAAATAAATGAATAATCGTGTCACTGTTAAATTAAGTTATTCTTAAGTATTGATTTATGCGCAAGTTTCTTTAATTTTAAGACTGATTTTCTGGATAACAATGAATTTTAGCTTGTTGTAGAAAACTGTAGCTCGGGTATACATTTTTTTTAATATCGTCTTATAATTTCATATTGGTTCCTGGAAAGATTAGTTTCGACAAATAATGATAATGTTTAAAAAAAGGTGATATTTGTGTTTTCTTTTCTGTTTGCTGAGTTCTCAAATATGCCTTTTTTTGTATTTGGATGATTGCTTTGGTGATTATGTTAATTCTTTTGACACATGGGCAACATCTATCTTATCTGAAATTTCTAATTTTAACTGAACGGCATGTGTAAGTACTTCCACACCTGTTGATCTCCTCAAACTTTCAAACATTCTCCGCTTTGTCCTATCATTGGATTCAGTGAAAGTTTTTGCTGTCGTCCCTGATCCATTTATTTTACTTGAAATTTCTACTGTACCTTTAAGTCAGTCCTTATTATTTTTCATAAAAATATCTAATTTGTGAAGGGCTGCGATCCATTTGCTCTTGAATTTACTGTTAAATTGGGAAAAATTGTGCTTGAAATTTTTAAATTCATCATCATCAAAAGTATCATTATTAAGAATGTAATTTTCAAGAAAATTCAGTCTATCATTTACATTTGATGGTTTTGCTTTTGCATAATATTAAAAAATTCATTTCTAGTCATTACTTTGACATTCGAAGATTCCAATTTGAAATAAATACGAAATGTAGAAAAGTGAATGCATAATAAATATATATAATTTTGATAGATAACATTATTTTATCTCTGATATTTTTTTAAAATCTTACAATCTTTAACTAATTTTTAACAAAAACTTATGTAAAATTGATGCGACTTATTTTTTAGACAAAAAAATGTTAACAACAAGCAATAAATTCCTTTCATTTTCTGAAAAGTGCTTTAAAGAGATAAAAGCGAATGAATACATTATTTTAAAGCAATTTTTCTGCAAATTAATATAAATTCATTTCAATAAGATTGACTGAAAAGTAAACAAATATGATCACTTTCTAATACATCATAACAATATTTTTCATTTTAAAATTTATATCATAAATATGAGTTAAATATCTGTACATAGTAATTTCGGATGCTTACTCAGAAATTTGAAAGTGCATATTTATATTACCTTCATTTTCAAAAGCAGACGAATGCAGAGCTAATTTAAACGAAAACACAAAATAAAGGGTGTATACTTATTGGTACAACAAGTAACTCTGCTTGGAAAAGCTTGGAAATATAACTAAACCCTTCGTGAAGTCAGAAATAAGGGACACAAATAATAGAAAAATATAGGTTATTTTAAATTAATTTTACGAATACGAAAACTATCTTTCTCTTAATTCAAAAATTCAAAAAATAATAATAGATGCCTGCCTTGCCACTATCCATAACGATTAGATTTTAAATACTTGCAAAAATAAAGTTATTCACTTTCCAAAATAGAAAGTAATAATGCACAACGATCTGACGCCGATGCGTTTAACGGAACACTAATTTCAACTGGTAACAGGGCGTCATCGTTTGCTTAAACAAGATAAAAATGGTATCACAGGATTCCCCAAAGACTCAGCTTCAACCTGTATCCCTCCATTCGATCGTGCGTTGTACTTTATGAAATCGACTTTTGTCCAGCCAGATTCTTCAAATACCCCACAGTGCGACGGGTTAACAGAGTAGTACCTTAAATTACTATCAATACATTAATCAATTATTTATTTATTTTGAAATTTTAATTTTCTCCCAAATTAATACTGCATAAAATTATCGTAAAAAAAAAAAAAAAAAAAAAAAAAAAAAAAAAATAGAATTAAAAATATTTTTGTCAATAAATAAACTTTACAAATGCAGTTCAGAAAAAGTCAGTTTGTTAACGAAAGACACAGAGAGAGAGAGAAAAAAAAAGTTTCTAATGACTAAATTTAAGAATTAATTAAGAACATGACTTATTGTAGCGATATTTTAAATAATAAAAACAGAAAAATTAGCATTGCCAAAGTATTCTACTTTAAAATCTAGTAAACATATTATTTTCTTCAAAACAGTTAAATAATTGTTGTGCTGTCATCTGTTGTCAATATACGCGATTAGAGATGATTATTTTGTCTAAAGTAGAGATTTTTTTTTCAAAATTTTTCTCTCTCATTCAATATAACTCTTCGATCTTTTTACACTATATGGCCAAAGATGACCGGCCACTTGCGATTTTGGACATTTTATTAAATATCTAGAAAAAAAATCATGAGGAATTATCCTGAAACTCTAAGTGTGTAAACATAATAGTACAAATCACACATTTCTGTGAAGATTTTTTTTTTCCCGAAACTCCATAGGGTATCGTCAACAAATTCAAGAAAACGAATATCTTTAATACAACCCTGTCAAAACTAATGTAGCAAAATAGCTCAAACTGTAGATTATGATTAAGTGGCTTATTGTGATACACTGTGTTCATTTTTATGTGGATATTATGAATACTCGTAAAAAAATTAAGGTTTTTATAAAAACAGTCCCAAATTTTTCCAAATTTTTTTGCTTATAATTTGCAGAGTCTTTAATATAAAATAAGGTTTTTTTCTGAAAACATAACAAATAACTTTGTACACAATACCCTGTCATCAGAATTAAAAAATAATCAAAGTAGTATGAAAAATGAACACGTTTAGTAAATAATTTTTCATCGCGCATGCGTCAACGATATCAAAATTTCATTTGCATATTGTGTTAGCTAAATGTATAGAACAACTTCTGTAAAAGTTTCAAAAACATAGCTTGAAAATTCTGAAAGTGATCGTCTATAGAATCAACTAAAAATCCGTTGTTCCCAAAATAAAGCAAAAAAATCAGGGGTTTTTATCCAAATAAAAACGTGCGTGCCACATTGTGTATTCTGTATTGCCATTAATCAATGGACATGTGGATGTAACTTCTCATATTTTTACCCCACTTTGGCAATAGCGGAGTTTGTCTATAGGCGATCATTTTCAGAATTTTCAAGCTATGATTTTGAAATATTTAAATATTATTTTAAATACATATTAAGTTACTTTTAAATGAAATTTTCTTGAAATCTTTATCACAATTTGTTTTTAATATATTATTATGTTTTAAAGTTTTTATTACTTTTTTTTTTGTCATCGTGGCAACAGAAGTTTTCCAATTTTGGACATTAAACATGCATCAATCAGAAAACGAATATAATAAAATAAGTTGCGGAATTCAACCAATAAAAAGATTCAGATTTCCTAGTTCTCTACCCAGGACAACAATTATTTTCCAAATAGTTAAAAACTTTAATAAGTTAAAGAAGACGAAGTAGATATGAGGAGAGATACGACTATATAAGTAGCCGAATGGCACGAATCATTTATTATTTGCGCGCATATAATTCAAAGAAAAGATTGTTAAGTGTTATTATCATTCACCAATATTATTATTAGTGTTATTATTATCATCATCATTATTATATTATTAATAAGCTTTATTATTATTCGTCAAAGGTAGGTTTCTCAGGGTTTTCTTATAATCTTTAATTGTGATGAAATTTTCAAATTTATTTCCAGTGATTTGTCTGCAGTAATATCTCCTAATTTTAGATATTTTTGTTTAAAGTGTTCCCTTTTTTTATCGAATGAGTGGGGAGGGGGGGGGGGGGATAAATCCCGCATTAGCTATTTAAACTATTTCTTAAACTACATTTTTTTTCTGATAAACATAGCTAATCATTTTTATTCTTAAATACATAGAATATTTTCAGACAAATAACGAAAGAAAAAAAAAAACATTAATAAAGATGACGTTATATGGTTTTTAATTATTTTATAAAGGGGAATTAACAAAAATAATTTTAAACAATGTGCTCATAGAAACAATGATATAAAAAAGAATACTTCATGATTACTATTTGTAATTATTTCTTATTCGTTTCATATTTGAAATTTTTATTGGAAATTAAGACTGTTTTTAAACTTAAACTGCCTATTTTCTGATACATACGGAATCATTTTTATTCTTACATGTATCAATTTTTTTTTAATATTTTTATTATTAAAAAAAGGCTGTTTGAAAATCTGAACTACAGGCTTTCTGATGAACATAGCGATTCATTTTTATTCTTAAAGACATGAAACAATTTTATACAAATTTTACAAAATAAGAAAAAAAAATAAATAATAAAAACAGTAGTTGTAGAATAAAATACAATAGTTGTAGCCGAAACAGTAGATGTAGAATGTTGTAGAAGAATATTATTCATTATTAGTACTCGTATTTTTCTTTTTTTATTTTATTTTATTTTTTTTTTCCTTTGTTATATTTGAAAATTTTGCAGGCAATTCAGGCAGTTTTTAAACCTAAAATACTCACTTTCTGATATACACGGAATCATTTCTATTTCATATGTGTGTAACAACATCATATTTTTGTATTTAAAAATAACTCCGGTGATTTGTTACGTTTGTTTGTATTTATGTCGGCCAATTATCTACACTGAGGGATGTAGGCCCTAAGGGGTGGGATGCCCTCCGTAGGGGTCTTTCTAAGGGAACCTAACCCGTATTTACGCAAGGTTCGAAGAAAACCACGGAAAACTCCGAACTATTAGCGCGACAGTCGTGATCGGGTTCGAACCTAACACCTACCGTCTACCAGTTTGGAGGTCAGAACCTCGTGGCCACTGCTGGGTCCAGGAATGTGTAATGAAATTTGTACTATTGAATGGAGGTATATATGTAAAACAGTTTTGAGTTCTTCATAGAAAAGTATTTTTTAAATTTTAGATATTCATTATTTAAAAGTTCAAAATTAATGTTTTGTCTTGATTTATATAATTAAAAATTAACAATAATAATATCAATAATAATGTCAATAAAAAATCATGCAAGAAAAGAAATTCCATTTATCTATGTTTAGACAAAATTATAATATTTAATATTTTTCAGAGCAAGCATTAAATTGCAAATTAAAATAAATCATATAAACACATACGTTTTTATACTGACAAAATGCAGATATTTAAGTATTCTTAAAAAAACTCTAGAAATTATATGAAAGATATAATTAAAATGTTAGAAATAACTAATTTGTAACAACCAAAATACTTTATTTTATTTTATTTTATTTTTATTTACATTTATTTATTTACTTATTTATTTGTAAGTGTTGAAAAGATAATAGTTCATATAGTAACGAATTTTAAAACGAACTAAACATTTTTAAAAATTATTTCTTCTAATGTCAAACGGCACCTAACAGTTTATTTAAATTACTTCAGGTAACTTTAATTGTAGTTATAAAATACAACAATCATCGATCTTTTCTAATACATTGAATGTTTATCGCTATGCTTATTAGCTTTAACAATCACAAGCGAAATAACAATAAACAAAATTTTTAATGTTGCCTTTTTATATAAGTATAGATAATTTGAATAGTTATCGGGGGGAGGGGGAGTCATAAGCAGAAATCAAGTAATACTTTAGACCAGAATGTCTGAAATCAGGAAAAATTACTACAGGCAATAAATAAACCCTGAAAATACACCAGAAATTTTAACATAACACGTTGAGTGCCGCGTCACTCACCGGTGACTGACACTAAACTTTCCGTTTAGGCAGCGTCATTCACCTGTGACAGACAGTTAAAAATACGATATAAAGCTAAAATTGTTTTAAGTTATCATTGAAAAATTATTTAAAATTTACTTAAGCATTTATTTAATACAGGATTATATTTTCTTAATAGTTACTTAAAACATTACATACAGTTTTTCTTGAGTTTCAGTGTCAGTCACCGTGGAACTCATCGAGTTAAATACTGACTGACCGAAAAGGTAATAATGAAATGAGAAACTTTCTCTTAGTGAATTAATCAGTTTATAATTTTTTACTCGGAATTAAACAAAGTCAAATTTCGAGAAAAT
The DNA here is from genome assembly GCA_964019185.1 of Maratus speculifer. Lineage (NCBI taxonomy): Eukaryota > Metazoa > Arthropoda > Arachnida > Araneae > Salticidae > Maratus > Maratus speculifer. The sequence continues at coordinate 43,150,629 of OZ025301.1, forward strand.
AATCTACGGAAAATGAACCAATTGAAAATGAATTCAATGTTCGCTAAACGAGAGTTTGCTGGGTACTACGGTGGTACTAGTGTGCAGAGATAGATATTTACAAGTAGGTTAAATAATTTATCTTCTTTAGCGACATCAAAGTGGTTCAGAATCCCCCAAATGTTAGGCCTTCTAGAATATTGAAATTGTAATGCACTAACACCACTCATACTTCTTCGTACAGTATAGTTCAATTTCATCCATCATAGCTCCACCCATATCTAAATCGATATTTTAGTTCACACGCCCAATCACTGATACTGAACGGTCCTCGAGTGTGACAAATATTCTGGAAGCAATTTTTATTCGAATTTTTAACTGTCTGAATGCATGGCGCAAATGAAATACCTCTTCTATAAGTTATTATTATTAAAATTAGTCAACATTATTAAAATAACAAAGTTAACTAAAGAAGACTTCCTTAAATGTACGAAAATTTCGGAATAGTTTCAGTGCCTTCACGAATAGAATCTATATTCCACTTTTAAAAGTTTTGCGTAGAATATAGTTGAAGGAATCAGAAATTTCATCGAACAATAATGCAAAAAGGAAAAAAAAAATAATTTTAAATTGCTGCTAGATTTTGAAAATTAACCGTCAATCAAAGAAAGAAAGAAAGAAAAAAGGTGGTTTCTTGTATGATTTATAGTGAATTTATAAATGTTCTAACTTGGTCTTGTGTTTCTGCTTATAAAATTTAGCTTTATCGCTTGTTTACGTACTCGCAGAATTTCAATTTTGACATTTAACAGTTCAAAAAATTTTAACATAAATTATTTATATCGATGTAATAAATTGTATTTTCTGTTATTACTATTATTATTCACTAAATTTGAGAAAATAAATAATTCTGTTTATTGCCTGGTAGAAATTTAACGTTATGATTTTTACTGTTATGTTAAATAAAGGTAGTATATAAAAGATTTCAAACTATCCGATACAATTTTCGAATGAGTAAAGATAATAAATATTATTACCAATGTTAATTTGTACCGAAAGTACTACAGGTAAATTATTAAAATTGTATGAACTCTTTTTAAAAGAAATGTATTTATCATATTTATTTTAGTAATTTTTGTTTCGAGCTTATAGGTCAATTTTGAAATGGGAGACTATTTTCCGGCACCTTAAGAAATATCTCACCTCTTATCTACAGTTCTTTCAGACATTTACAAAGAACACATAAATTAACGTCTGAATTTAATTTATTAATTGTTAAAAATACATATATATTAAGACGAACATAATCACAATTAATACAACAGAACAACAGCACTGTATATTCTGACAAAGGTTCGAATTCTGGCGCCGGTTATAGAAGCTATGGCTAGGATTCCCTCAATGTTGGATTATTGCATTAATAGTGACAATTCCTGTCTTAAGCGGCCGCTTCACTCAAATAAAAACACCCGTTCGTAATGCTAATCTTATGGAAGAAATTTATTAACATATCTCGGTTGCATTTTAATATTTTTAAATGATTCTTTTTGCATTGGATAGCTGAGATTAATCTGAATGCAAATCGTTTTTTACTTTTTTGATTTTGTTTAAATATATATTTTACGAGAACGCTTTCCTTTTCAGAACCGGTTTGGAAAGCGAAATCACCCCCATAAGAAATATGTGCAACCAAAATAAAAAAAATAAAAAACGGCCTGCATTCAGATCAATCTCAGCTGTTCAATGCAAAAATAATCATTTAAAAATATTAAAATGCAACCAAGATATCGTTATAAATTTCTTCCATAGGATTAGCATTAGCGAACAGGTCTTTTCATTTGCGCGAAGCGGCCTCTTAATATATACGTACGTTTAATAATTTACAAAGTATTTAACTTTTGAAATTCCATTAGATCTTCCAGTGAAAATAATTTCGTAACAGATTCTTTTGCTTTAGGTTGAAGGCTATTGTATGTCTAGAGTTTCTGAAAAATATGGTGGAAGATAGCAGTACTCTGAAAAAAAAATCAGAATTAATGATACGGGATTGAATTTGTGAATTTTGTACTTCATAAACTGACATTAAGAAAACAAAACAAATTATACACTCACACCACTAAAATTAAATTATTATATTATAATATAATTATATGCGTTTCTGGTTTTACGTATTTGCACCTAACATTTTCATTTAAATAACAGGTGAACCCTTGATGGCATTATGTTCGCCTGTTGATATCTATATAAATTAGGGGTGGGCATTAGGGTTGGGCATTTCGATTCATTTTGGGGAGTGGACTCTGAGTCGATTCACTTGGTTAATGAGTCGATATCCGGAGTCGACTCTCGACTCACTCACGATTGGTTGGTTGGTTGATTGTAAAAATGGCGCAATTTTATATCTTGTATCACGTATATTGCACAAAAGAGAATTTTTGAGTGTATGCTCGAATTATTTTGCTTTAGTTTCTACATAATATATATTTTTGTGTTGTATTTGTTGAATGGAACTGGGGACTTCCAAACTAGTTGTGTGCACTACCCGAAATTTTAAGGCCTGTACCGGCCCAGACTTTACGAAAAATAATGATCTGACCCGGCAAAAAACTTAAATGCTCGGCCAACTTGTTCCGTACAGGACAGTTATTGGTCCAACAAGAAAGCTAAAATCTTCGTCTTACCCGACGCGGCATGGTTGAATTTGTAGAAAACATGGATTTTTACATCGATACGTTAAAAAAATTTCCGTTCGAGGAGTTCTGACCAAAAAGAAATATTTTAGCTTTTTCTTTCATTTTTATAATCTTTATTTTTTAAAAAATGCCCTATGCTATGATATTTAATTTTTTTTTAATGAATGTTCAGTTTGCATGTAAATGTTTCAGTTGATATTAATATTGTTAATCCACATACTATGTACTATTCGGCGTATTAGAGGTTTAAAAATCTGAAAAATGCTATAAAGTAAAATTTTCTAAGACGAAATGACTTTAAAAAAATCCGCTATAGACGAATTCCCTTCTCGGGGTACCAGTCCTGGATCGCTACGGGGGAAAAAAGGTTAGACCCGATCCAATCTTTTAGAAAAAATAAGGCTCGAGCTCAGCTCGAGAGAAAGCAATGACAAAGTCCAATTCGAGCCTTGTAAAGTAAAGTAAGACCGACCCGATTGCCGCAAAAAATAGGCCCGAGCTTCGTGCCAGGGTCCGGCCTGTACATTCCAATGCGCCAAATTTCAAAATATAGGAGTATTTTGTTTGAGTCCTGCCGCATCATTTCTTAAAATTTACCTTCTTTTTAAACGGGAGTAGAAGTTTTTGAGGTATTAGTTTATATTACAATGCTTAGAACATATTCTACGCACTGTAGTTTATATATCAGGTTTAAAAATTTAAATTTTCTGTACTGAAAACTACAGGGGAGTCAAACTTTTGTCTTTTATTTATTTTGAGGGCGGAGGAAGTTAACTGATAATTTATTGTTAATAAGGTTGTAATCCTCCAAAATATTTGGAATTTTAATTTCTGTAATTACCGCTTCTGATAGAAATGTCATTTAACCCTCTCAGCACCAGATTATGATAAAAGTGAAAAAAAAAATTTTCTTTTTCTCAATACATACAAAATGCCTCAATAATTTGTCTAAAAAATTTTTTTTTTATTATGAGCACCCCTTCCTAGTTTTTTTTAGGAGCCTCATATGAGGCTTATCGTACCAAAAGGTTGTAAGTGCACTTTGAGGATTTTGTATTACATCTTCAAATAAAAGTCCATATTTATTGTTTCAAAATATAAATTTATTTTTTTCTATAATTACACAGGTAAAGAGAGAAAAGTAGAAAAAAATTAGCAAAATTATTATTTTTTTCATCGAGAATGAAACGGCTGAAAACTTTCAGGGCATAATGGCTCTTTACATTTTTCACATATGTATCTTGTTTTTTTCAAGCAACCATGTAAATGGCATTTAGCCGCATATTTTTTTTCTGTTTTAGCTGGGTAGTGGTTGCTTCCATCTTTACGCAATTCAACTGCTGCTTGTATCTTTACTCGTTTTTTAGCTGCAGGCTCGCTAAAAGATGGCCTGCCTCTCTTTTTGCCAGTAGCCGAGGACCCTTGGTAGATCAGGGAAGTAGAAACGGAGGACTTGAACTCAAGTAAATCAAGCTTTTCATTTCCCGGATCCATCTTCCACAGAAGCCAGCAGTTGACAACTCAACATTTAAAATGTGGTGAAAGATACGAAAATACCACCTTTTGTGACGCAGTGTGTGTTGATAGAGGCCAAGTAATGAATCCATTAGATCCACTCCTCCCATATTTTTGTTATGCATTTCAATTGAGGCTGGTCTTGGGATTTCAATTATGCCTTTTTCTTTACGACTCCAACGTTTCGCAGTTCCAACAGGACTTTCTCCTAAGAATGATGAGGCAACATGGACAGCAGAATTATCAAACCACCTTGTGATTGTTATGTTATCAGTATTTGTGGTAACTGAAAACGATCCTCTAGGCTCCTTTTTTATAATATTTATTGGCTTTAGTTTGCTTGAGGCTTCTTTCAATCTGTTAGCTCGTATCGTACCAGTGGCAAATATTTTCCACTCATAAAGCTTTTGTAGAAGTGGGATTGAAGTGAAAAGGTTGTCAAAGAACAGTTTGTGGTTTTTGCTTTTGATGTTTTGACAAAGCCTTAGTACCATACCTCCAACAGCTCCAAATTCACTTTCATAGCTGTTATCTTGTTCTTGATTCGCTCCTTCATAAATTTCAAAAACGTAAACATATCCAGAAATTCCTGCAAGTACCCAAGTCTTTATACCCCAAGGGTGTGGTTTGCCTCTGATATATTGTTTAATTTTTGCTCTTCCCTTGAATGGAATAATCATCTCATCAAGAGATAAATGTTCCTCTGGTCCATAAGCTTCCCTGAATACTTTGGAAAAGTGATTCAGCACTGGCCTGATTTTATAAAGTTTGTCATTGTTATTGTTGGGCTTATCATCCGAGACAAAGTGCAAATATTTTCTTATTTCAGAAAATCGATTTTTTGTCATATGATCAGCTACAATACTAAGGCGAGTGCCATGCTTTGATGTCCAATAATGCTGCAATCGAGAATAGCGAAGGTAGGTCATAACAAAATTAATGCCCAAAAATACCTTCAATTCAGGAACAGTGAGGCAAAAATTGTCTTTACCTTTTTTAGTTGCATATAAGTTTGATTCTTCAACTATAAATTCTAAAAAGTCATCAGGAAGCATTTTATAAAAATAATCGATTGGCATCTCTCCGGAGATATTTGATTTATGATGGCCTGTAAAATCCGGAACTTTGTCATTCAAATCATTATCTTTTTCTGCAAACCACAAAGCTTTACGAGGTTGGTTTTGATTAACAGCAAGAGGAGTTGTGCTGGTATTATCATCATCTTCAGTGTCTTCATCACTCTCATTTGGAACTTCCTCTGGTGGTTCTGGAACCCTTTGAGTTTGTGGAATCCATAGCTCATCTTCCGATCCAGAAAGCAAATTATCTTCAGAATCACTCCCGAAAAGAATTTTGTTGATTTGCTCTTGTGTAGCGGCTTTTGGTCTGAAAGAGGTACATCTGGTTTAGAAAGTCATATACATACACATAATACAAAACTGTCAAAATAATAAAAAAAAACTAGAATTGTGTAAATATTTGTTCTCTATGGAATTTTTAATTGTGATTTTTATTATTTTTTTCAAATCTTAGTTAGTTTTCAAGTCCTGTTCTTCAACAATAGGACTGATAAAAAAACTATTGAATTGAAGATTAGAAAAACTATGAAAAATTAATAAAGTAAATATGATAACAAAAATAAACTAATATTAGTATATTTCCTGCTTTTATAAAAAAAATTCCAAGACAGATATCTGGTTTAACTTACCTCGTTCTTCGTGAAGTGATTTTTGGAATGGTGTCTCTAGATGTACCAGGTATAGCATTACCATCTTCATCCATTTCTCTGTAAAAATTTATAAAATAGCCAATTTGCAACATTAATAATTTTTTTTTTGCATTTTAAGTCACACTCTCACATTAAGTCGAGTTTTACAAAGTAATACACATCTATAACAACGTATTATTCTTCTAAAGCTAGCACAGAAAATTTGGCACTAACGCAACACATTGCAACCATGTGTTACGCTAAGTCTCATATGAGGCTCGTTGCATTTTTGCAATTTTAAGAGTAAATACTTAGTTTAGAGCTAATTAAAATACATTCTCATAATATTAGAAGGTTTAAAATTAAGAAAATATTTACTTACCTATGAAAACTGTTCTACAGCAGTTAGTTATAACTAACTACTTTCTCTTCACAAACGTATCGGCTTAAAATGTAAACAATGATATATAAAGTGATGTGCTGCCATCTATGAATGAATTTGGAAACCACGTAGAAGCCTCATTTGTGGTCTAAATGAACAAGTGGAGTCACTGATGAAAAACAAAACTAAATTCGCGTGTTTACTTCCTACGAAAATGGAGTTCAAAGTAGGAGCCTCATATGAGGTCCAGGGTGCTGAGAGGGTTAAAATTCCTTCCCGAAAATTTCGTTTACTCTCTCTCTCTTTTTTTTTTTTTTTTTTTTTTGTAAGATCCATCCCCGTCTCGCTAATAACAACGTTTAAAATTTTTTGACTCTGTTTTTTTCCTTTCTTATTTTTATTTTTATTTTTATTTATTTATTTTTTTTTTGTAGGGGTGGGGGGGGGGGTGAACTTACTTCGGGGGAAGTTCATCATGTTCATATATTTATAAATTATTAGTTGTTCTCTAATATTTTCCGAAAAACAAAATATTAGGAGAAATTAATTTAATTGATTTTTTTGTTTGTGTAATATGTCTGCGTTTACATATGTGTCGCGTTGGTTACGTTGAAAAGATATCGTAACATCGAATTAAAAAAATAATTATTTTACTGTAGAAAATGTAATGCAAAAAATATGTCCACCCCGTCTAGTCTATTTATGAATTCATTGAAACTAAAATTATGAAAAAAATGGGGACAACAGTAGTTTATTTAAATTTTGCTGTAAAATAATAGCGATTATTCTGGGTCTCATTGTTTTGTAAAAAATCGCATTTTTCGTTTCACATAAACTTTACATTGTACAAACACACATCAATGTCAGCATGTATTAATGTACAATTATAAAATTGATATGCCTGACTATTGAGGTGATTTCGAATCAAATAACGTTTGCCTTTTGTTTTATAAATTAACTGCTTATCAAACTAAATACGAAAAAGAAAAATGGGAGCTGTTGTAGTGTGTTTGAAGAGATGAAGAGATATTAGAAAAATAGGACTCAGTTCTAAAAAAAAAGGTCAGCTCTGACATAATTTCTAACACATTTTAAAAAAAGAATTTTAAAAATTGACGGGCAGCTATCGAGGAGACGAAAAATCAAATAGTTTTCCATTTTTTTTAAATAACTTCATTAGATATCAAGAAAAAGTATTATTGTCATGTAATGAAAGGTTTTTCTCCTTTCCCATGCAACCCCGTACTGAACTTCAATATAAACTTCAATTTTAGCAGTAATTTTCAAATTTACTTTACCAAAAATTGGAAAATGCCAATTGATCCGAATAAGATCCGGTTTCCGAATAAGAAACCTTTTAAATTTTACGAGTTTGTTTCCAAATAAAAAGGAATTCAGAAATGTGTAAGAAAGTAGCTTTTTCGTATTTAAGAAAATATTTAATAAATTCAGAGAAAGGTTTTCAGAAATCTACTTAATATTATACAGCTTTAAAAGCTACGATACTTTTAACCCTCTTTTTTCTTTCTTTTATTCTAAATTACATCAATTTTTTAACGAATATTGAAGTCTAAAAATCCAAGTAAACGATAAAATTGCTGTTGCTATTGTGTATTTTCTGTCTTGCGAATACATATTAAACTAAAATATTGCTCATGAATGTGCATAAAACATTCTTAAGAAAATTAATGTATGTTAAGAAAAATCGGATTATTTTGTAGAAATTGAGCCGGGGCGGGTAAGTTTATTTATTTGTACGGGTCGGGACCGGATAGAACTTTTTATTTTACATCAGCCTGGGGTAGCTTTCGCTGGTGCCGGGCCGAGTTGGACCTGTGAGCTCCTCTAAATGAATTATGAATATCTGCAAATTTTCTGTAATTTCAATAAATGCCATTTTATAAATTATCAAAAATTTTCAGTGTCTGGGACATAATTTACCCCTTATGCGATCATAAAAAAGCGGCGGGGAGACTAATTTTTTAATTATTTTTTTCCTGACATTTATAATTTTTATAATTTACTTCCTTTTGAAATTCTATTTTATAAAATCATGATAATATACTGAATAACTGCCAGGTTTTATGTTTTTTCCTATCACTATTTTTGAACAGAAAAAATTCTTTTCTAAAATTATCGGAAACATAGGAAAACAGGCAAATTACCTTCATAAAAATATAATTGTAAAAAATAAGCGTAAAATTTGGCAGCTATGATATTGTGATCCTCTCTCCTCCCGATTGACACACAGAACTTACTTGCGCTATCAAATAATAATAATAATAAATAAATAAATAAATAAATAAAATTAAAAAATCTGGAAATATTCTCCGAATATGATTTGAAAGAAGGAATATTTTTTAAAAAAATCGACTATCTTAAACAAAAAAAAATATCTGTAAATTATACTCATTTTTACATTACCTGCAAACATTTATAATTTATATTAAAAAAAATATTAAAAGAATATATTCGCAATCAAATGAAGGGCAACACTTTATCTAAAATGCATCAATCATAAAATAAACTGATAGCATTTTTTAGCAGTGGTGAATTCGGAAAGTGGCCCGGGGTTCAGGCATTCCCGCGGAACAATGAGACCCCTCCCCCCTTGAAATATTAGGCATTTTGTGTTTTAAAAGGTAAAATAGTGCAGTCTCCAGCCCCACCCAGAATACTTTGTAACATCCACCCACACCCACAGAAATCCCCTGTCGAAAAAATGTGTCTTAATTCAACACTGTTTTTTAAACAATTTGATATTAAAGTAGAATTTTATTTATCTCTCTTCAACTTTTTTTCTATATTGCATCAGATAAAGGCAGTTGTAAATATTTCCCTAACCAGTCCTACTTTCTTTTAGCAAAAAATACAAACATAATATGTACTTTGTTTAATCGTCTTTCCGCATTACGGAAATCAGTACAAGCCTATCATAAATTCAATTAATTTTTCCAGAAATATCCTGCTGAACGCCCCTTTTTCTCTGCCCCTCCCACTATTTTCATTCATACGGTATCTTCCTAATTATACGTGAAATGCACATCTACACTGCCTCCACTTTTCCCAAAATCCCCAACCCCAATATAATGTCAAACCAAGGCATTTGTTTTTTGCTTAAAAAGCCCAGCGCGGATTCGAAGAGTCGAAATCTGATACCGAATCGAAAGAGTGGTTTTCAAGGAGTCGAAGAATCGAAGAGTCGACCATCCAATCTTCAACTCTCGACTCCCCAAGTCCGACACTCTGTTAAACTGGTCCAACCACTCTTTGAGTGAGTGAGTTGACATTTCGACTCTTCGACTCCGAATCCCAAACTGAGTTGAAATGAAAGTTCGACTCTTTTGAGTCGACTCCGTTAACTAGATAGGAGTCGACAGTTCGATTCACTTGGAAGGAGTCGAGATTTAGAGTCGACTCTTCGACTCCTCGGCCAACTCTAGTGGGCATTTCGATTCATCTTGAGGAGTCGACTCTGACTCGATACACTTGGTTAATGAGTCGAGATAGTGAGTCGACTCTCGACTCACTTACGATTAGTTGGTTGGTTGTAAAATTGACGCAATTTTATATCTTCTATCACGTATATCGCACAAAAGAGAATTTTTAAATGTATCCTCGAATTATTTTGCTTTAGTTTTTACATAGACATTTTTGTGGTAAGAGCCGAAATTTTCAGTCCTGTACCGGCCCAGAATGTACAAAAAATAATGACCTAGTCCGGTAAAAAACATAAATGTTCGGCCAACTTGCTTCGTACAGAACAGTTACTAATCCGACAAGAACGATAGTAAAGAAAAAAACGATAGAAAACAATAGATTTTTTTTTTCTAGTTGTAGTCGAACATTATTTTGAAAGAAAACTTGACATATTTGGTGGTTTTTGTCTGTAGTTGAAAACAAGTAACGACCTGTTGATGTTGGCGGAAATCAGAATATGGCGCCATTTTGATATTGTTTAATTAGAATGTTTATTTACTATTTTTTTTAGAGATCTAATTCAAAATAAATATTTTTTTTACATCCACCAATATTAGCTTAAGATACGCGCATTTTAAGTCTTCTATTGTCTGCGAGTGTAATCGCTCTTTATATAGAAATTCAAGTTATAGCTATTATAGTTTTGAAATGTGTCTTAAAGTTAAAGTTTTTTCTCAAAATGATGTTTTTCAGATTTTTCCTATACGCTTATTCTAAAACAGAGAATTATATGTGAAATGCCACGGTATTTTCTGTACTTAAAAAAAAATGTCTTTTGAGGGAATAGACTTCACTCATGATAATAGATTTTTATACTGATTTAAATGACAAACGTGAGACAAATTTTCCGAATTTTTCATTATATTAGTAGTTAAACTTTCATGTCATCTGAGATAGCAAAGCTATTATAATGTATGTAGTCTAAGTCATAGAGAAAGTTATTCTGTTTATTATGCAATTTACAATATGTCAACACATTGTCTTATTTTTAAGTTATCACGTTTAGCGAAAATGTCATTTTTCATATAATTTTAAGTATTCTTAAAAAAATTATTTCTGAGTAATTATTAGAATTTTTATGTATTTTTTTTTCAAAGTTTTAAGGTAAATGTCATTATAAAAACTGGATAACAAGAGAAAATTAAAAAAAATTTTAAAAATCACTTCTGAAGGTAAGCGGATACCTTAAGGAATTTTCAGTTTGGAAGCATTTAAATAATTTATCAATACCTTTCTTTTTTTAACATAAACTTATTCATAAATTATTTGTGCCATTTTTTCTTTTTACTATGCATGTGTGAAACGCCTTATCGAAACCTGATATAAACATTACTTTAAAAAGTAGGGTAGAGTTATAAGGCATTTCTTTTAAAAAAGGGGTGGAGTTATACAGAATCTTTGTGTAATGACGTTAACGAGGCAGATTTTTATCCATCTACTGGGATAGTCAAAATTCTGGCTCGCAAGCTTCGTAATTATCTTTATATGTTTTTGCACTCTGTTTTTATTAATAATAATAGTATTATTATTATTATTATTATTATTATTATTATTATTAATGATTTTGATCACTTCTATAACTATGTTTTACGAGTTCTGACATTTATGTACTATTGTATTTAGCAATATTGGAATTATATTGTATTTTTCTGAGTTGCTTGTAGCGTCTATGGGTACAATAATTTTTTATGTGGATTAGAATAACTGTTTTACATGTATACATACATATAAAACGCTGAGAAAATTTATTTATACTGAGAGAACTTACAAATGGAATGTGATAACGGTGTATATAATCAAATTATTGTGCCGGACCTGATAAATCAGACAATACAGTCCGGTATTGCCGAAATTTAAAAATTATCCATATCATCTCGAAAACTTTGAGAGAAGGCGAGGGGAAAAAATCACAGAGGATACGGCAATTGACGTAGACAATTTTCAGTTTAGTATGAAATGAGACCTTACAGATAAAATTAAATTTAATAGAATCACAGAAATGATATTAGATATTTTATAGATCATCATATTGTTAATAATTTCTGCTTCCAATTATATATCGAAGATGCACATCAACAAAGCAAATCTGACGAAAATAAGTAAGATTAAAAAAATCACTAAAAAAAACTAAGCTTAATACAATTAATGTATCAATTATTGGTATCGATAAATGAATACTTACTCTAATATTAATGGTCTTATAACTGTTTTTATCATGATTAAAGAATTAAATAAATTGCTAAATTATACACCTTTTAAGTTAAAACTTACACCAGAAATATTTGACAGTAAAATATTAATAGTAAAATAATAAGATTTGATGGAACGCGGTGTTTCAATACCCTTCATTACCATAAACCGACGAATAGAATTATCAATTTGTCGGTAAGTTGCAGTTTGGAGTCTCGACTCACTTACGATTAGTTGGTTGGTTGTAAAAATGACGCAATTTTATATCTTCTATCTTCTATCACGTATATCGCACAAAAGAGAATTTTTAAATGTATCCTCGAATTATTTTGCTTTAGTTTTTACATAAAAGACATTTTTGTGGTAAGAGCCGAAATTTTCAGTCCTGTACCGGCCCAGAACGTACAAAAAATAATGACCTAGTCCGGTAAAAAACATAAATGTTCGGCCAACTTGCTTCGTACAGAACAGTTACTAACCCGACAAGAAAAAAGTTAAAATCGTCTTAGCCTGATCCGGCATAGTTAAATTTGTAGAAAACATGGATTTTTACGTCGGTAGTGTTAAGAATTTTCCGTTTGAGAAGTTCTAACCAAAAATTAATATTTTAGAATTTTTTTTATGTTTATAATATTTATTTTTAAAGAAGAGACCTATGCTATGATATTCATTTTTTAATGAATGTTAATTTGTATGTAAATGTTTTAGTTGATATTAATATTGTTAATCCACACACTATGTGCTATTCTACGCATTAGAGGCTTAAAAATCTAAAAAATGCTAAAAAGTCAAATCTTCTAAGACGGAATAACATTGAATAATATTTCGCTATTGACGAGTTCCCTTCCGATCGCTACGGGGAAAAAAGGTTAGACCCGAACCAGTCTTTTAGAAAAAAGTAAGGCTCGAGCTCGGTTTGGGAGAAAGCAATGACAAGGCCCAATTCGAGTCTCGTAAAATAATGTAAGGCCCGATCCGAGTGCCGCAAAAAATAGGCCCGAGCTTCGAGGGGGTTCTTTACTTAAAGAGTGATACGAATACTTTAAGTTCATCATGTTCACATATTTTTAAATTATTAGTTATTCACGAATACTTTAAAAAAATATATATTAAAACAAATTAAGTTAATTGACTTTTTTTAAATATGTGTGCTTTTACATATATGTCGTGTTGGTTATGTTGGAAAGATATCGTAACATCGAATTAAAAAGAAATTAATTAATTTACTTTTAGATTCTGTAGAAAATATAATACAAAAAATATGTCCCCCCCCCCCATCTAGTCTATTTCTGAATTTACTGAAACTAAAGTTATGAAAAAAAAAGGACAACAGTAGTTTATTCGAATTTTTCTGGAAAATAATAGCGATTATCCAGAGTCTCATTGTTTTGTAGAAAATTGCATTTTTCGTTTCACATAAACTTTATATTGCAGGGCTCAATGCCAGCATGTTTTAATGTACAATTATAAGACTGATAGCCTAACTGTTGAGGTAATTTCGAATCAAATAACGTTTTCCATTTGTTTAATAAATGAACTGCAAATCAAATGAACTGCAAATACAAAAAAGAAAAAACGGAGCTGTTGTAGTGTGTTTGAAGAGGTGAAGAAATAAGAAAATTTAGGATTCAATTCTAGAAAAAACTCACCATTGACATAATTTCTGACACATTTTTAATTAGAACTTTAAAAATTGACTGGCAGCTATAGAGAATATGAAAAAATCAAACAGCATTTCCATTTATTAATAAATACATTACATGAGAAGAAAAAACGTATTATTGTCATGAAACGACATGGTTTTCTCTTTTCCCTTGCAAATATAAACTTCAATTTTAACAATAATTTTCAGATGTATTTTGCCAAAAATTGGAAAACGCCAATCGATTACGTAATTTCTGTATAAGAAAACTTTCAATTTTACGAGTTTGTTTCCAAATAAAAATGAATTCAGAAATGTGTAAGAAACCAGCTTTTTTGAATTTAAGAACAGATTTAATAAATTCAGAGAAATGTTTTCAGAAATCTACTTTATATTATACAGCTTTAAAAGCTACGACATTTTTAACTCTCTTTTTTTATATTATTCCAAATTACATTAATTTTTTAACGAATGTTGAAGAGTTTAAAACTCTAAGTAAACAATAACATCGCTGTTGCTATTGTGTATTTTTTGTCTTGCGAATACATACTAAACTAAAATATTGCTCATGAATGTGCATAAAATATTCTTAAGAAAATTATTGTATGATAAGAAAAATCGGATTTTTTTTGTAGAAATTGAACCGGGCCGGGTAAGTTTATTTATTTATTTATTTGTACGGGTCGGGACCGGATAGAACTTTTTATTTTACATCAGTATGGGGTAGCTTTCACTGGTACCGGGCCGGGTTGGACCTGTGAGCTCCTCTAAATGAATTATGAATATCTGCAAGTTTTCTGTAATTTTAATAAATGTCATTTTATAAATCAATCAAAAATTTTCAGTGTCTGGGACATAATTTACCCCTTATGCGAACATAAAAAAGCGGCGGGGAGACTAATTTTTTAATTTTCCACCCTGATATTTATAGTTTTTATAATTTGCTTCCTTTTGAAATTATATTTATAAAATCATAATATACTGAATAACTATCAGGTTTTATGTTTTTTTCCTACCCCTATTTTTTATTAAAAAATTGTATTTTAAAGTAATCGAGAACATAGGAAAACAAGCAAATGCCCTTCATAAAAAATAACTGTAAAAAATAAGCATAAAATTTGGCAGCTATGACATTGTAATCCTCTCTCCTCCCGATTGACACAGAAAACTTACTTGCTCTAAAAAAAAAATTAAAAAATAAAAATAAAATAAATAAATAAATAAATAAAAATAAAATAAAAATAAAAATTAATAACAAAATAATAATAATAATAATAAAACAGGAAATATTCTCCAAATCTGGTTTGAAAGAAGGAATATTTAAAAAAAATCGACTATCTAAACTCAAAAAAATTATATGTAAATTCTATCTATTTTTATATTACCTGCAAACATTTATAATTTATATAAAAAAAAATATTAAAATAATATATTCGTAATCAAATGAAGGACAACACTTTATCTGAAATACATTAATCATAAAATAAACTCACAGCATTTTTTAGCAGTGATGAATTCAGAAAGTGGCCGGAGGGGGGGGGGGGGTCAGGCATTCCCGCGAAACAATGAGATTACCCCCCCCCCCCCCTGAAATATTAGGCATTTTGTGTTTTAAATAGTAAAAGAGTGCAGTCTCCAGCCCCACCCAAAATTCTTTGTAACATCCACCCACACCCACAGAAATTTCCTCTCAAAAAAAATGTGTCTTAATTCAACATTGTTTTTAAACAACTTGCTATAAAAGTAGAATTTTATTTCTCTTTCTTCAACCTTTTTTTTCTATATTGCATCAGATAAAGGCAATTGAAAATATTTACCTAACCAGTCCTTTCTTTTAGCAAAAATTACAAACGTAATATCTGCTTTGTTTGGTCGGCTTTCCCCTATACGGAAATTAGCACAAGCTTATCATAAATTCAATTAATTTTCCCAGAAATATCCTTCTGAACGCCCCTTTTTCCATAAGTTCAATTTTAATCTTTTCAGAAATAACCAGCAGAACGCCCCTTTTTCTCTGCCCCTCCCACTCTTTTCATTCATTCGGTATCTTCCTAATTATACCTGAAATGCACATCCACACTGCCTCCGCTTTTCCCAAAATCCCCAACCCCAATATAATGTCAAACCAAGACATTTGTTTTTTGCTAAAAAGTCCAGCGCGGATTCGAAGAGTCGAAATCTGATACCGAATCGAAAAAGTGGTTTTCAAGGAGTCGAAGAGTCGACCACCCAATCTTCAACTCTCGACTCCCCAGTGAGTGAGTTGACTTTTCGACTCTTCAACTCCGAATCTCAAAGTGAGTTGAAATGAAAGTTCGACTCTTTTGAGTCGACTCCTTTAACTAGATAGGAGTCGATAGTTCGATTCACTTGGAAGGAGTCGAGATTTAGAGCCGACTCTTCGACTCCTCGTCCAACTCTAATATAAATATAGCAGGGGTCGCAGCGTTCCTAAAATTTTTACTCTTTCCTACCACGATAATAAAACGATAGTATTTATTGTAGAATTTCACTTTAAATGTTAAGGGACTATGCCACGAAGATTTTTGGTTTAAAATACTGGTATGAAAGTGCGAAAATTTTAGAGACGCTGCGACCCCTGATATAGTCATTTGAGTTTCTGAGAGTTCTAATTTTTTGTGCGATATGGAAGAAAAACTTTGGAAATGAAATTTATTGTATATCTAGCTTTTGATCAAGACGGTTCAAAAGTTTTTGCCTCATGTTTTCATTCAGTTGAAGTATTTTACACACAATAACTGCATTTGAACGAAGTAGCTGCTCCCTCGCTCTCGCTGCATACTGCACAAATCTGAGGTTAAGGGAATGGACGGTATTTTACTGTAAGTATGAACTTTAATGCATTTTAGGAAGGTAAATAGTGTCATACAATTTTTTAAATGCAGAAAGGTGATTAGGGGACTGTGAGTACATGCAGCAACATTGTGTTTTTATGATTATTAGATAATTTTTCACAGAATTACTTATTAAAGAATTGTAAGGACTAAAAACGATTAAAAAAACCTATTTCAAAAAAGTAAAATTGAATGCATATTTTCAATTCAGTTCAGTGTATGCAAAGCCGAAAAGAAAATTTTAAAAAGTGTGGACCTCTAGGACTACAGAAAATTTTAATTAAAATTACTGCGTACAAATAGAGGATAGGAATCTTACATTTAAAAAATATATGCCTATAAGCAATGATTATTTTATGTGTAGGATACTGATATAAATAGATGAAACAGCACTGAAATATATGCGATAAATAAAAAAATAGTAACAACACAACAAAATATAAACACAATTAAATAACAAAACTTTGCATGAACTAGTTAGCATCGCCTGTCGCCTTCTTTGAAAGTTCTCCTCTCAATTCTACTGCTATTTTGAGACATTGTGCCCTTACAGACACGTGTTTATATTGCTGGTGTCGGCACATTAATCTCCGAAGTGTGTTCCTGTGATTTTTTCATTTATAGTAATTTATACTACGGAGTTGTATTTTTTAATTACTAATAACTTATTGAATTAAAATGCAAAACTTTATTCAATATTATTGAAGTTGAAAGCCATGTTTTTGCATCTGGTTATGATTTGATGATTTACTTGCAGTTACCGAAAAACAAACAATCGAGACAGTTAAAAGAGTTTTAAGATTTTAAACTTGTAATCCGGCAACAAAGGGAGGAGGGGCATATGAGCATGGTGGGAGTGCAATTACTTAGATGATTGTACATACATCGTTAGAGGGCAGAATAATTTGAAAACATTAATCTTTAAAACGATTTTAAAGATTAAGACTCTTCTTCCTCTAAATGTTACGCCTATTTTTAGAAGACAAACTAAACAGTTTTATTGCAAAATAAAAAATCTAATATGTATATATACAGTAGAGATGGGCATTATTTAACATAACAGGATGAATATTCGTAATATTAACCTAAAATTTATTATCCAGTAATACATTAGTAAAAAGTCCCTGTTAATTTTGGAACGTCTTATATAAGCTTTTTAAAAAAGAAAAAAAAAAAAAAGAAATGACAAGACTGAAAATTATTTTACGAATACATATTTATACAGAAATTAAAATTAAATTATCGAAAACCTGTTTCTTAACTTGTTTGAATATACGATATAGAATTTCTATTACTGCACAAAACAAAATTCCCCAGCAGCATTGAAACGCTGTTGAAACAGAGAGAGGGAGAGAAAAGCACAAAGAAAAATACTTTTCTTTTGTATGCATCCATGTGCATCTATGATTCTAAGACATTAAAAATCCGTTTGGTCTAATCAAGGGAGCCAATCAGACCAATAATTGTCCGTTTGCTATCTGAAAAGATCAGCTGATAAAATCTCTCAAACCGATTGGGTGTTCGCAAACAGTACGGAAAATGTATAGATATTAAAAATCATCTGCGATTCTTGTCAGAAATTATTTTATTTCTTGAATGTTTTGTAACGCTCACAGTTACAAAGATTACAACACTAGAAAATTTTTTTATAATAATAAAAACCACATTTATTTGAAAAGATGACTAGAATAATGAAATATTTATTATCGGTATTTATTGAAACAACTGGTTAGAATATTAGAAATTAAATGGGGAAAAAACGTATTTTACGCGAAGTGAATGACGGTACCGCTGCTAGATTTAGAAAAAGTAAGGAGATAATGTCATTCATGTTTGGTCACAATTTTAATGGGGAAAGAATCTGTGTTTGAAGAGTGGGGTTTACGGATTTAATGGTTAATAAAAAATATGTTTTTTTTTTTTTTTTTGCACGGAAAATAATCTTAGGCTCATATAGTTAGATAGGTAAAAAATGGCAATTCTTTGAATTTGAATTTTTAAAAAGGATATTATTATGCAATCTTGGTATTCGGAAGAAGTGTGTGTGTGTGTGGGGGGGGGGGCGGATTCTGGCGCTATAATTTTTGTTTTTTTTATCACAGGTTTACTTTTTTTGTCATTATTGCATTGTTAACTAGTTCGATGTGCTAATCCCAAAACTTTCTTCCATTTCATACGTACATTTTAATATTTAAAAAACAAATAGTTACTCATTTTAATGTTTTAATAATTTTAATTCAATACCATACAAACTTTGGTTTTCATCTTAAATTTCTGCTTCAATCAATTAATCGATGTAAAAACGAATTTCCGTCTCTACACGAGGCGATGGACAACAGAATGAAAGGTAGATTTTTTTTTTCCAAATTCAGGGAGGAGCTACTTGCCTTACCAAAAAATAATCATATAAAAAAAATTAGTTCGGTTCTAGGACTAACTTTATACACTTTTAGGTGGTGCAGCATTGAAAATGGCATAAAATTGGCTGTTGCAGCGCCTCCTTCCGGTAGATTTTTTTCAAATTCAGGGAGGACCAACTAGCCATAGCCATACACTTACACAAAAAATTTCGTTCAATCCGATGCATAACTTCATGTACTTTTGGTCGGTACAATACTGAAAATGGCACAAAAATCGCGATTTCAGCACCCTTTTCCGACTGATTTTTTTCAAATTCAGAGAGGACCAACTAACCATAGTCATACACATACACAAAAAATTTGGTTCAATTCGATGCATAACTTCGTACACTTTTGGTCGGTACAATATTGAAAATGACACAAAAATAGCGATTACAGCGCCCCCTTCCGGCGGATTTTTTTCAAATTCAGGAAGGACCAATTAGCCATAGTCATACACTTATACAAAAAATTTGGTTCAATTCGATGCATAACTTCATAACCTTTTGGTCGGTACAATATTTAAAATGGCACGAAAATCGCAATTGCAGCACCCCCTTCCGGCGAATTATGTTCAAATTCAGGAAGGACTAACTAGCTATAATCATACACATACACAAAAAATTTGGTTCAATTCGAATCATAACTTCACATACTTTTGGTCGGTACAATATTGAAAATGGCACATAAATCGCGATTAAAGCGCCCCCTTCCGGCGGATTTTTTTCAAATTCAGGGAGGACCAATTAGCCATAGTCATACACTTACACAAAAAATTTGGTTCAATTCGATACATAACTTCATATACTTTTAGTCGGTACAATATTGAAAATGACATAAAAATCACGATTGCAGCGCCCCCTTCCGGCGGATTTTTTTCAAATTCAGGGATTACCAACTAGCCGTAGTCATAGACATACACAAAGAATTTGGTTCAATTCGACACATAACTTCATATACTTTTGGTCAATACAATATTGAAAATGGCACAAAAATCGCGATTGCAGCGCCTCCTTCCGGCGTAATATTTCAAAACTGAAGGAGGACCTGCATGCCACAGCCAAAAATATTCACAAAAAATTTGGTTCAATTCCATGCATAACTTCATACACTTTTTGATGGTAGAATGGCAAGATACAGACACACAGAAACACGGACAGACAGACATTTTGTAAAAACATGTTTTTTGGAATCTCTCACCCCTAAAACATGTAAATCCGTCGAAAACCGGAGGTCGAAAAAATTTCGATTACAATGCTTTCTTCTATTGAAGATAGAAGAAAGTAAAAATGAGAACTGGAAAATATTATTTCTGTAAAAGTATTTTACTCAAAAAAGGAAAACAAATATAGCTTCTTGACGGCACTTAATTTTAATGCAATTGTAATTTTTGAAAAACGTAATTTTACATATAAAATTGATTAAAAGCGTATGTATCTTCTTTCATTCGATAAGTTTTGAATATGCGTTGAAAGGTACGGCTTGGGGAAGTGAGACTTCAAGTCAAGGAATTAACGAAATGAAGATGAACTTTCTTTTTTTAACAAATTGCTCTGTGCTAGAGATGGGCATTATTTAACATAACAGGATAAATATTCGTAATATTAACCAAAAGCTTATTATTCAATAACAGATTACCAAAAAGTCCCTGTTAATTTTGGAACGCCTCGTATGATAAGCATTTCAAAAAGAAGAAACAAATAGTAAGGCTGAAAATCATTTTAGAAATACATATTTATAAATTAATAAAAGTTTAGTTATATAAAAAAAATTCCAACTTATAAATTTATTTAAATTCTGAGGCAAAGAATTTCTATTACTGCAGAAAACAAAAATCACCAACTGCATTAAAACGCTTTTGAGATAGAGAAAGAAAAAAAAAATTCCGACGCACAAAAAAAACCCCTATGAAACTTTCTTTTTGACGCGTCACTGTCGATCTACGATTGCAAGACATTAAAAATCTCTTTGGTCTAATCAAGTAAGCCAGTCATAGGAACCATTTTCTTTTTGCATTGTTCAAGACATTAAAAATCCTTTTTGTCTAATCAAGGAAGCCAATCATATGAAACCTTGTCCTTTTGCTATCTCAAAAGTTCAAGTGATAAAATCTCTCAAAAGCTATTCGTTGTTGATTATTCTATGAATATTTAAACCTGGCTTCGATTCTTCACAGAATATACTTTATCATTTGAATTTTTTATAACGCTCGCAGTTTCAAAGATTAAAGCAATAGAATCAGTTTTCAGAATAACGAAAACAACATTTATTGAAAAAAAATAGCTGGAATAATGAAAATTGCTTTTATCAAACTAACAGGTAGAATACTGAAAATGAAATGAGGGGAAAATGTGCTTTTATTCTAAAGTACGTGAAGTTAGTGAATGACGCTTGCAGATTATTAAAAAGCAAGGAGATAATGTCGGCCATCTTTGGTCATATTTTTAATGGGAAGGAATCTCTGTTTGAAAAATGCAATTAAAGAGATTTACGGATTTAATTGTTGATAGAAAACTGTTTTATCGTTCGGGCACGGGACATAATCTTTCGTTGATGTAGTTAGATGGGTAAAACGGTGGCAATCTTTGAGTTTGAATATTTAAAAGGGATATTACTATGTACTCATGCTATTTGGGGAAGGGGGGGGGGTATTCTGGCGCTATGATTTTTATTTAATAAAATGTTTATTGCTGTTTTTTTTTTTATCATTATTATTTTGTCAATATTGCGTCGTTAGAAAATACGAACTGGAAAACATTATTTTTGTAATTGTATTTTACTGAAAAAAAGAAGAAAAATAGCCTGGTGAGGACACAGCCATTCGAAAAGGGATGAGGGCGGGGGGCGAAGGGGGCGGTCCTGACGGACGCGGAAATTTATAGGGCGCCAATTTTATACTACCAGCGTCATTTTTTGGCCTGTCACAAGTTTTGGGGAGGGAATTTTAAATACGTACTTGCATATACGAAATTTGTGGGATGAATGACATTTGATTAAAAATATACAAGTAATGTTTCGTGCTTTTGTGGGATAAGCTTTGAATATGCTTTGACAGATATTGATTCGGGAATGTCAAAATTCAAACTTCAAATCAAGGTGCTAACGAATGAAGACCAATTTTATTTTTATTTTATTTTTATTTTTATTTATTTATTTATTTATTTATTTATTTTTTGAACAAATCGCATTGTTAAAATGGTGTTGTTTTTATGGAGGATATTTCTGATCGTATAGAAAAAATTAATTTCTAAACCGTCAGTTTTGGAGTCATTGTAACAGTTGCAAAAATGCTTTAAACTTTCTTCTGCATCATATAAATATTAATTTACATTAAAATAATTATTTTTTAAATTGTTAAGAAACTGCATATTTTATACAGTGTTCAGTAACTTTCTTATAACTTTTATTTAGAAAAAGTTTTTATGTATTTTAACAAGTAAATCAGCGAAAAAAAAAGTTCTACGGGCAAAATTTACTGAGTTATGACACTTATAAAATTTCATCGAGGAAAAATGCATTTTTAGTGCAAGAAAATGATAATAATACGTGAAATGTAAAGTATCACAATTAAGTTTTTATCTTGCAAAAATTAAAATTTTAACTCTATGTTGATTTTAAAGGCGAAGGTTTATCTGAACTAAAACAGCGTCTATACTTATGTATCAAAATTATTCAAGATGTCTTAATTAACGGCCCTATAATTAAAATGTCTGTTGACAGCATAGTCTCATCGATTAGTTATACGGTACAAAAATAACAGGTTGTTGAAACCACCTGTGAATGTGTGGAACGATGTAACCTGTTAACCAAAAGTAACTATATTTCCCATCTCTAGTGAGCACCCTTATGGGGAATGTCCAAGGTATAAGGAATGTAAGAGGCTAGCACCAATGACCTAAGGTACCTAGACACCACACTGGCAACCTTTTCTTAGGCCAACATCTTTGCCTTCCGTCACGTGACGGAGAGCAGATTTAGAGCGCCAAACCGGTTTTTCTCCCGCCGAAGCTCATATTGCTTTGTCTTGAGTTGGCCGCACTTCTGCTTCTCTAAAGAGAGAACGTGAAATCTGAAAGTTGCCAATAAAGTGATCACCTCCAAGAAAACAGCATCTTTTCGCCAAAGAGTTGGATTCGAAACCATGGCCAGAGAACAATGGGATGTGGTGTCTACGTATATTAGAAAGTCAATGGCTAGCACCTAATACTCATACTTTTTTAACTGATGCTTGATTTCGTGGTACCGTGTTTAAAAGTATCCTTCTGGATACACGTACATACATACCCTTACATGTATCACTCCACGCATGACGTAATCTTTGTTTAACACTTTTAAAAACTTTTTCAAATCTGAAATGCTTAAATAAAAGAGTATCATCGGAATTTATCATCAGATTTTTTTGGAAATAAGAAAAGAGCTATATTTTACGGTACATATTCAATGGAAATTTTTTAGCAAAATTCTGATGCCATTGCATGGCATCAGATTCGAATGGCATCATCCCGAGTGCTAATTAATTAAAGTGTGATTAAAATTGTGAATTAAAATTAAGTGACTTCAAAAATATGCAACAGTTTCTAAAAAAGTTAAGTTTTTTTTTTTTTTTTTTTTAAGTTTATTGAACTTTTTACGTGAAAAATAAGGGGAAAAGAATTTTTTTAAAAAGAAAAGGAGGCGACTTTTAAAGGTATAACATTTTTTTCGAATGACCAGTCTAAGTCTACAAAAATTTTTTAGTAGTGTGAATGGAAATTCCACCTCTGAAATTGCGCTGGTAAAAATAAGGAATTTTAATGTACTTACTGGAACAAACAATTCAGTAGTGTGACTATTCACAAAAGTCACTGTTGTGAATGTGAAAAATCATTCACAAGTTAAATGAATGCGAAGAAATGTGTCAAAAAATTTCATCCTAAAAAATTCGTGTAGGCAAAACATTTAGATTCAAATTTATCAATTATCAAAATCAAAAATTAATTTAAAAGGATGAAAAAATTATTTAATTTATTATTTGTTTTAACATTATGGAATATATTAAGCATAAAATTACTAAACAAAATGTTGGCATTTGATATTTATTTGAAATTTAAAGTTACTTTAAAATAACGATAAAAATAATGTAGTTATTAAATTTAAAATTCTCAAAAGAAAATACTTAATTGCCATTTGATTTAAAATTTTTAAAAGAAGAATATATTTAATTACTATTTGATTTAACAATTTGAAAAAAGTATTAAATTATAATTATTATAGATTTAAAATTTTATAAATTAAATTTATAAACTATTAAAAATAAGTTATTTATTCAAAAAATTAATATTATGGTAACTTTTTTAATTATTTAATGATAAAATTTAAAATTATGAAACAAATATTTAAATTAACATTATAAAAAAACATTAAATTTAAATTATTAAACATGAATTAAAAATAACTTTAAAAAATGATATGATTTATAATATATATTCAAAATTACAGTTTGTTTAAAATTATGATTGAAAATTTTAAAATATTAAATTTAAAATTATGAAAAAATATTCAATTGTTATTAAATTTAAAATTACGAAAAGAGCGGCTTTCTTCTTCGTTCGAACGTAATCTGTTATGAAATTCATTAAAATTATTAAAAAATACAAGGAGCGTTGAATTTTATATTTTAAACACAGAAAACATTGAATTTTGAAAACGGAATTTTTTTTTTCAAAAAAAAAAAATAAATAAATAAAATAAATAAATAAATAAATAAATAAATATATATAAACGGCTCTTATTCTTTTGAAAATTTTTGTTATGCAATTTTGTTAAAAGAAAAAAAAAATGTTTTAATATTACGAATATTTTAACATTGTCTTTTATCAAATCCTAAAAAGAAATACATATATATATAGAGAGAGATTTATGAGTTTAGCAACGTACTTTTTATAACAGACTGAAAATATTATAAAATACATAAATGAGCACAACCATATCATATACCGAACCAAAATCATTGACAATTTTTAAGCATTCTAATTATAATTGCAGTATTGTAGACAGTGATTACATAGGGTCGAATAGATAAAAATATAAACATTGAAAATATAAATTCAACAACAAACATTATATAAAAATGTATTTGAAAATTTTACGTGTAAATAATAACAGAAAATTGATTTCATTATTATTATTATTATCTAAGGGTTTATCTTTATTATATTCATTTCTGCTACGACGGATTTACTTTTCTGTATTTATTTATTTATTTACTTATTTTTTTATTTTAAATAGGAAGAAACATGATTTAAGTTTCGGTCCTGCAGAATATTTAGCAATATCTCTACCGATGTTCCCCGAAGTAGAGGGAGAGGGAGAAAAATTAACATAAAGTCTGTGGGAAAATTTTTCGTTATAACAAATCTTGGTCCTTAACATAGGTGGCCTTTGACCTTTAAAAGAAGTTTCATTGTATATATATACAGTACAGCTTCCATAACGGCCACTCCTGGATAGCGAACACTTCATTTTAACGAACAGTTTTCCAATTCTCAGTCACCAAGCCTAAACATTTGTATGTTTAACCTCTAAATAGCGGACATTAATTTTGCAGATAAAGATGAAAAATATTTTTTTTAATGAAGAAGGAAATGGAAAATATTAAAAAGCCTCCAAATTTATCAGAGCAATGTGTTTTAAATTTTGTGATAATAGATAAATGCGGGGGGATGGGCTGGGAAAAACCCTCAATTCCACGCCTCAAAGCTCGATTTATCATTTCTATTTCCGCTTTGCTACGCCCAGTCTTGAATTCAGGGTGTGACATGGGAGGAGCAATCCGCCCCCTTCTCCGGAGAATTAAAATTATCAGGAGTGAAGAAACTGCCGAAAATTTCGTTAATATTTATGATCAAGGGCGGCGCCAGAGGGGGGTCCGTGGGGGCATATGCCCCCCCCGTCGGGCATACCTGGCCCCCCCATCGGGGTTAAAATTCAATTTCGTCGGGGAAAATATTTTGACATTTGAATTTCCGCCCATTCAAGTTGGGTCAAAATATGGAGCTTTTTTTTTTTTTTTTTTTTTTTTTTTTTGAAAGTCGGATTGACTAAACTAATTCTTTTTTGTACATCGGTTTCTGACTGAAGTTTGATTCTTGCAATTTGAGTTTAGATAAACCCGAATTGTCGAAAAAAATCTGAATTTTTAAAATAAAAATCTACATGGATGACAGCATAGGATGATACATGAATGACTCTATACATGTTTATTTTTCAACAAAAAGCTAAAATTTGTACTAAAAATTAATTTTATACTTTTTTTTTTTAACTACATTAAATTTGTGGATCAGTTTTCGCTTATTTTGGATTTACGATCGGCTTGGTAATGAAGAATTTTTAGTTCACTTAAAATACGAAAACGAAAATTTTTTTGTCGGGGTTGTCTTCGATAACAAGTAGAATGCTTCATCGTGTCGGGCAAACTGTACCTGACATGACTCGCAGTCTGGATCGGATCGGGTTGAACCTAAATTTTTATCGTTGAGTGTCGGATTAAAGTCGGGTTAACTTTGTTTCAGGTTCGGGTTGGATATTGATACTTATGGTTCTTGATTCGAGATGAATCGATCTCTCAAAAGAATTTACAAAACGTTTTTCAAGATGAAAACTATTTGAATGTCAATGAATTTATGTATACTGATTTTTTTTAACTTAAAATCTAAAATTGTTAGTGAATATATAATTGTAAACATATTCTTACATAACTGCATTACAGCATGGATATATTTTTTCATCAGTTACAATTAGGGTCTGGTTGGGTTGAAATATTTCGGGTTCAGGTCGAAATGTAGAGATGTCGAGCTCAAATCGGGTTTCGGGTAGAAACCTGATCCTGCATCTCCTCGGAAAATTAAACTCAACTCGACTGGTGGTTTTAGTCGGACCTGGCTAAAGTTAATTTTTTTTCGGAGAGTTTAGGATTGACTTCTATTTTTCGAGTCGGGTAATTTTAATTGTTTTAGCGTATGTGCTCGATTCTATCAGATTCCTCAAAATTATCCCCAAAATATATTTTAAAATGAAAAATTATATTATTTGAATGTCAATGAGTCAATATATACTTTTCTACATATATATATAAAGATTTTTCTACATAAAAAATATAATTGATACTAGACTACTTTTCCATTATTGCTTTACAAGATGGAATTTTGTTTTTTCATACTGAGTTGGGATTGCGTTCGGAATGAATACTATTGATTTTAGATAGAAGTTTTGTCAAGTTCGGGTTATCTATTTTTTAAAAACTGGTTCAGGTTGAATGGATATATAATTAATTAGCTCAGGTCAGGTATAACCCATTCCGCGGAGGATTCCGTGCTCGGTAAACAATCCGTGAATTGAACTATCTCCCCCCCCCCCCCCCATTGATTAGATTTCGTAAAAACAGAAAAAATTGCACTTTCATTTTGCCATTTCTACTCCACCTCCCGCAAAAAATACAGAAAAAACACCAAATACCTGAAATGCTCACACCTAAAGCAGCATGTTCGTCAAATTACATGGGTATTCTGGCATCTGTGTTGCTCAGTACTATTCGTGTTAGAAACGGAATTTAAATCCCTTTTATCTATAAATATGTAAAAATGAGAAATCTAAGATCAAAATTTAAAAAATGAGAAATCTAAGATCAAAATTAAAAAAAAAAATCTTATGTCAGAAGGCAGAAATTAATTAAAATAATAGAAAAGATGAAAATCAAAGGAATGCTTCGGCAATGTTGAACGGGAAATTTTGGTCCTCGCAGACCTCTAACCCGCAGCTAGATCTCATGCATAACCCGCAGTTCGAATCAGCGATATATTTATAATTGCAGATCGCTTTTCGCTGACATTAAAATAATTCACTTTTAGATTCCCAACTATTTTACAAATTTTCACTTCATTTACATTTCTCTTGGAAATTTTGTGTTAAAGTTTTTGTTTCAGATTTAAATTTTGATCTTATCAAAATTTGGAACACCACACTTTGTGCATTTGATCAATATACACTCTAAAACAAAATGGAAATTGAAGATATTTTCCCCCATTGTTTTTATTATTATTTCTATAGCTTAAAAAGTCTGCTTTAATTTGAACATTTTTTCGAAAATAAAGAAGATTAATCAATTTAATGCTAAAACTACCTGAAAGCCTCCAATATCTACAGATGCATTTTTTAAATTAAAGGACTGTTTAATTAACTGTGCAACAACGCTGTGTACTAGGATTTTCTATTATAAACTGATTTTTTACTTATCTCTATTTTCTCTCAAAATATGAAAAATGCATGAATCAAATCTCAATTTTAAAAAAAATTCCACAA
The DNA here is from genome assembly GCA_964019185.1 of Maratus speculifer. Taxonomy (NCBI): domain Eukaryota; kingdom Metazoa; phylum Arthropoda; class Arachnida; order Araneae; family Salticidae; genus Maratus; species Maratus speculifer. The sequence goes on from OZ025301.1 coordinate 43,178,808, forward strand.
TCAAAAGACAGAAATTTTTTCAAGTAATAGAAAAATCTGTTCCAACCACACGTGCGTTCCAGCAACTTACTGCCTGTATGTTTTATTTTTTGCGAAATGTTTTTTGAGAGTTTATAAAATAATTACATTTTCTCAAAAATGACTAAATTAGAAAATGATGAAAAAAGTAAAACGCGGTAGTTATAAACTCTTAAAATTTACATATTTCAAAAATTCTAGTTCGATTAATTACTTTCACATTCATTTCAAGGAAATTAGTATTTAGTACAGCAACGTGTTCAGATTTAACGAAAAAGGATATGAAAGAAATTTCAATTTTATACAGGTTTTGTTCTAGCCAAGTATGTTGTTTCTTTATACTCGTATTCTTATTTAGATTTCAATCTAATGATGTTTAAACTGCAAAGAACAGCTGCGGTTCACCAAAAGGAAATGCATGCCTATCTGTTTTGAGTAGTTTTCAAATTCTGTACTGCAAGTTAATACACTATATTGCCATTGATTATTGGACACTTGCGATTTTAGACATTTTACTAAATATCTAGAAAAATACATGAGGAATCATCTCGAAACTCTTAGTGTATAAATATAATTGTATACGCCATACATCGCCGTGAAGATTTTTTACCGAAACTCCATAGGGGACCGTCAACAAATTAAAAAAGAATGAATATCTTTTGAATAACCCTGTCAAAACTAATGTAGTAAAAGTGCTCAAACTCTAGAATATGATTGAATGCCTTATTGTAATACACTGTGTTCATTTTTATGCAAATAGCATGCATACTCGCAGAGTAATTAAGATTTTTATTAAAATGGTCCCAATATTTTCCAAGTTTTTTCCTTATAATTTTCAGAGTTCTTAATATAAAATAATATATTTTTCAAAAAATAGGACAAACAACATTGCAGACAGTACCCTGTAATCAGAATTAAAAAATAATAAAAATTGTATGAAAAATGAGTAGATTTACTAAAAATTTTTTTACTGCGCATACGTCAAAGATATCAAAATTTCATTTGCATATTATGTTAGCTAAATGTATAGAGCAACTTTTGTAAAAGTGTCAAAATCATAGCTTGAAAAGTCTGAAAGTAATCGTCTATAGAAAAAGGACAAAATCCGTTGTTTCCAAACTGAAGCAAAAAAATGAGGGATTTTATCCAAATGTAGTAGTACATCCCGTATTGTGTATTCTATATTGACACTAATCAATGAATATATGGATACAACCCCTCTTGTTTTTGCTTCATTTTGAGAATAACGGATTTTCAACTAATTCAATTGACGATTATTTTCAGAATTTTCAAGTTATGATTTTGTGACTTTCACAAAAGTTGCTCTATACATTTAACTAACATAATATGCAAATGAAATTTTGATATCGTTGAAGCATGCGCAGTAAAAAATTATTTAGTAAACCTACTCATTTTGTACAAAATTTTTATTATTTTTTAATTCTGATTACAAGGTACTGTGTGCAATGTTGTTTGTCATATTTTCTGAAAAAAATATTTTATATTAAGAACTCTGAAAATTATAAGGAAAAAACTTGGAAAAATTTGGGACCATTTTTATAAAAACCTTAATTACTCTGCGAGTATGCATGCTATTTGCATAAAAATGAACAAGGCGTATTACCAATAAGGCATTCAATCATAATCTAGAGTTTGAGCGCTTTTGCTACATTAGTTTTGACAGGGTTACTCAAAAGATATTCATTCTTTTTTAATTTGTTGACGGTCCCCTATGGAGTTTCGGTAAAAAATATTCACGGCGATGTATGGCGTATACTATTATATTTATACACTAAGAGTTTCGAGATGATTGCTCATGTATTTTTCTAGATATTTAGTAAAATGTCTAAAATCGCAAGTGTCCAATAATCAATGGCAATATAGTGTATTAACTTGCAGTACAGAATTTGAAAACTACTCAAAACAGATAGGCATGCATTTCCTTTTGTTGAACCGCAGCTGTTCTTTGCAGTTTAAACATCATTAGATTGAAATCTAAATAAGAATACGAGTATATAGAAACAACATACTTGGCTAGAACAAAACCTGTATAAAATTGAAATTTCTTCGTCGGTGTCTTCGTCAGCTAGGCGCTGGGTTTCTCTTGGCGGCTGGGTGCCTTCGTCAGCTAGGCGCTGGGTTTCTCTTGGCGGCTGGGTGCCTTCGTCAGCTAGGCGCTGGATTCTATCGATGATTAACTCTGGAACTGCACGGCGAACTATAGTCCTGGGCTAGTGGCTTCCGCTGCCACCAGCTGTAATAACTTGCCTCAAATAGATTAAAGCTAAGTGGTTGGTAGCGTAAGTGCCGCTCGGCAAATAATCCAGGCAATTTAATGGAGAATCAATTATTTATTTGTAACAATAAAAATGGTTCTCGGTATTAAAATTTAATATACAGCATAAATTAATTCAGAACACGTAGGATCTTAATCCACCAGCTCCAAGTCCAAAGTCCTGTTCTTATTCAGTTCAGAGAATATTCAGTTTATAAATCACATACAGTTTCCACAAATTAGCAACACGGCGTACTCTAGTCACTGAAGATAAGATTTGACACCGGCACTCTCCTAGCGAGAGTCTTTCCCTTCCGGTTCACTTGGGTGATGTCACCCTCTACAGCTCTCGATCCGAGCCGATCCGCTATTCTCAGAGAACAAATCCGAGCCCTCGAGCTCTGTTCTCTCTCTTCACTCCGAGATCAGAATCCTCTCCAAAAACCTTCGCTTCCTCTTTTTCGTCTCAGCCAAGACCTCCCCTAAAGGTCACGAACCAATCATCAACCTTGATGATCTTTTCTCATTAAGAGATTCGTAACATCGTCTTCTCATTCGTACCTGAAAATACACACCCATGGCGACAATCTGTCTGGAAGTCTGGACTCTTTCGCTTTCATTTCTGCGTCGGCGTGCTATCAAAGGAGCGACTCGTGTGGTCCTCTATTCAAGTTAGTGTCGCTCGCCTGTCTTTTCAGCTGATCGATGATGATTTAGCGATCCTTTTAAATGGCCGCTCTTTTCATCTTGAGAATGAAAGCCATTTTGTGTTTTCAGTTCCATAGTGAAATCTCTTTTCAGAAAAAATGTCTTTAAAAGCCTGTGATAAATCTAAATTATCACAACTTTTTAAATGTGTCAAAATTATTTTTTTTCTTTATTTAGCAGCTAGTTAGTGACAAAGTTACAAATTTTTAGTTAAAAATAAAACTGGCATTCCACTGAATGGAAAAATATGAATAAATAATTAATACTACAGATAAAATTATAAGTGATAAACTATATTTAAATGTATATCAATGCATTGTACAAAACAAAGGAAATTGTATTTTTAAATTTTAAAAATAATTTCACATCTTTCTTGGATATTTTATTTTTGCTTAAAACTTGGCAATAACTAATATCATCTAGATTGGCAAGTGGTAATTATTAAGTTTGGCAAGTGTACAGATAAATATTCTTTGCTCTGGCTGAGATTTCAAAACTCTGGATGTTTTATTAAGGCAATCAGAGATTACCAATGTATTGGTGAGGTGGAGGAAGTCTGCTTGGTGGCAGTAAAGTCAGATGCTAAATTTCCAGTATTACTCGCCTAATGGCGACTACAAATTTTTGTCCCATATTTTAAAGTAATTGGCTGTATTCTTTCAATCTTTTTCGACAGCTAAATAAACTTTAATGATAAATATAATAAAAATGTACCAGCCAACTATTACTGGTACAATTAGTGAGCATACAGCAAGAGTGAAAGATATAAGATAGAGCAATGTCCTTAAAATCACCTTGCATCCAGAGGTAAAAATGATATAATTTATTCGAAATGCATGTGGAATTATAGTTGATGATTATTTTGTTGGAAAAAAGCTAATTCTTGAAAACATAATCCAAATAAAGAGTTCGTGGTAAAAAACCGAAGTATATAAAATACAACAAAGTTGCTAAATCTGCTTGCATCTGGTAGAAAAAAAGAAAGAACCAATTCACTAATTAGATGTAAACAAAGTAGAGATGCATATATCCATGAAAAGATGTATTTCACAAAGCAAATTAATAAGAATTTTTAATCGCCGAGTGGCGACTAGGGTTGCAATATTTTGTATTCAGTGCTTTTATTTTTATTATTATTATTCTTTAAATAATTTTGATATATTCATAAAGCTTTTTTACATGTGCATGGATTTTACACATTAATGAATATTTAAGCAGTTTAGAATGAAGCCGTGTTTCTTTTTTGAATAACAGTTTATACATCTTGAGCTGTACGCAATGTCTAACAAAGTCATTTTCCTGACAGCTTGATATCTAATTTGGACAACATTTTCTAAAAGATTCTTATAGGAAATACAAAAATGCTGTAATTTTAAACATTCAAATAATTGTACATTTTGTGCAATTGCGAATGAGAATTACTTCATAAATGTCTTAGAGAGTAAGGGTAAATGGATTAAATTAAAAAGAAAATTAGAAAAAAATGAAAAAAATTCATATTCTGAAGTTATTAACACATACCTTACACTATTCGACCAACAAGCCTTCGATATACAAGCACGCCGAGTATTCGGCTAAAAGGCAGAATTTTCGTCTTATTTCTAATTTTAAGATTTTAAAAAACTTTATTTTTTGTTACGCATAGATTTATACACGCAAGTTGCATTAGATAAATCAAAACGCCCTGAAACCATTTAGAACATCCTACTTGAAATAAACACAAAAAAGTTTCAATCAATATTATATAAAATCACATACGATAGGTAGGAAAATAAATGCATGAAAGAAGTAAAAAGTAACTTACCTTCTTTATGAATGCTTCAAATAATAGGTAAACTGCAGCGCGCAGCAAGTGAAAATGGCTGGTCAACAAAACAACACCACAACGTGCTTGTATACTTCCGGATTTCCCCCGCTCGCTTGCGGTTGAAGTAGGAGTATTTTTTCCATAAGAGATGCATAATGCGTGTTATTCGCAAATCCATTGGATGCAGTCTTGAGTATTTCCAAAGACGTGGAGTAAAGGATTTCCTTTAGATGTTAAAAGAGTGAAAACCACAGATCGTCCGTTGCAGGTCACAGACGTCTTATAGAAATCTAAATTGGAAATGTCAGATCGACGTCTGGTTATTTACTGATATGCACATCTAAATAACATTATGGAGGTTATAGACGTATTCATACTATAAATCGACGTCTTATAGATAACGTGTGTTGTGTGGGTATTTACAGCACACACAAGTCTATATGATTTTTATTTTAAGTGCAGAAACCTAGTTCATGAATATAGGGTCATTCCACGCAAAATGAGCAAATTAGCTGTGGCTGCCATGTCACAGATTTGAATAAAAATTGGCATATGAATACAACATGTTTATTTATGAAGAAATGCAAAATAATAGATTACAGGACAGATTGTTTAAGTATGTAAACTCACTTTAAAAGTTGATACAAAATCGAGTTTTTGTTTACATGCTTTAAATTTCAATCTGTATTATTAGCGTTAGGAATGAAAAAACTATATCATAAATTATTTTCAGATAAGAATGGATACTAAGAAAGAGATTGGTGTAATTTAGGATTTGAATTTTTATTCCTTACTGAGAAAAAAATATAAAAAAGGAAAATTTTTAAGAAGAAAATTCAATATTTCTTTTGCTGATAAAAAATTTAGGACAGGTGTTATGACTTTAAAACTATTTGACATTTTAGATAAAAGTATATATTTTGAACACAAGAAGTTTCAAATATGCCTTTTTTATTCCTTAACTCTTTAACACCGGCAGAAGGGAAATATTTACTGCCTTTAAATCCTGACCTAATAAACGAGCGATATCGTAAAATGGATTCTTCCGTTTCTCGCATTTCTGTGTACTATACTTGTTAATGGGAGAGGCGTGGTTTAAATGTCATGTTGATGTATGCTTATTCTTTCCCTACCCCCACATGTTTTTGCTGGTTGTTGTCGGAAACAAACAAGGGAGAATAGTAACCTGTTTATTTCTTTGAGTGTTAATTCTAGGGGGGAAAAAATCATTTATTGCTTTCTTGTCTAATAGAAAGTATTTATGCTGAAGTTTTAGAGTCTGTTTATAAATTTAAAAAAATGGAAGAAAGGCTTCTAATAATGTTTTTTGACAAGTGCTTTTGTGCAAAACGGTTTTCTTACGACGCTCCGCATACTGCTAATTATGGGAACATAAAAAGGGTAATAGTCATAGAACAACAAAAAGGAATGTTACAAAAAAAGATATTATATCCTTAAAAATATATTATCAGGAAAAAAGTGGGCAAACATTCTATGTGCGCATAAAATAAATATACAAAAATAGTATAAATATCATACATACAATAAACCCAGCTGGAGAAAAAACCCAAAAGGGGCAGTTTTTTTTTTCCATTCCAGTTGGGTTTATTATATTTATTGTATTTATGTCTGTATAATATTTGTACATATCTTTAACCGTTGAATGCAAGCATTCAACGGTTATTCAACGGAATTCAGCACATTCTTGCCTTATTATTTTCATTATAATATAAGTATTTCGGTATCATCTATTAGAGTATGAAATGAAAAAAAAAAAAAAAAAAAAAAAAAAGAAAGAAAGAAAAGAAAATTGGTTTATTTTAGAACTGAATTCACACTTATCTTCAGGATTTAAAATTCAGAAATTTTTAAAGAATGTTTTTAAAAAAGGTAATAAAGCTTTTACAGTACAATTTAAGAACAAGCATTTATAAGGTGATTCTAATATATATATATTTTTTCCTTGCTCAAAATTTCAGACTTCTTCTTCTCTCTTTTTTTCCTAATTTAAATGCCTTACATCATGATTTTTATTTGATTATTTCACTCATGACAATTTTTTTACTGCTTACCACCGAAGATTGTGGTTCAAAACATCAATTTTGATAATATTTTCAAAAATAACGCATGTTTCTATCGAAAAATGGAAAATACTATTCGCTTTCATAATTTCTGAATAAAGGCAACTACACATTTCATGTTCTAAGATTAAAAAATGACTAGAACAGTTAGAATAGTTCTTCAGAATTCAAAACTAGTGAGTAATACATGTGATTTATTAAACACTATTAAAACTATTCTTTTGTCCAAATACAGAGTGTCCAGCAAAAAACACCCTGATTTTAAAATTAAATTTCTCAAAAACAAAGATCGATAGAACTATGCTGTAAACGGTTTGTTTATTAGGCAAGCTGTAAAAATCTTATACAGAAGTTTCGAACGGTGAATATTTTGAAAAGATTGTGTTCTGATTGCAAAGAATGCTTTGATTTGACCTTTTTCTTGTTTTAGATTGCTTGCAGAGATAAAGTTTTTCGGCTTACAGTGCTATAGTTTAACGATTTTTCGAACTAAATTTCTTGAATTTCGAAATTTTAAAAATTTAATTCCAAAAATCTTTAAACTATGGCAATTTAAGCCGAAAAACTCATTCTCCGCAAACAATCTAAAACAAGAAAAATGTCAAATCAAAGCATTCTTTGCAATCAGAACACAATCTTTACCAAAGATTCACCGTCCGAAACTTCTATATAAGATTTTTACAGCTTACCTAATAAACAAACAGTTTACCGCATAGTTCTGTCGATCATTGTTTTTGAGAAATTTAATTTTAAAATCAGGGTGTTATTTGCTGGACCCCTGTAGCTACTTATTTACACGCTCAAGGAGCTTGGAATGTGATGCAGAATTATCTATAAAAAAAAAATGCACTTTTGAGCAGGGAAAAATTATCAAAGTTCTTTAATTTTCTTTATTATTTTAAGTTATTCATAATCCTTAAATTGCTAGTTGTGGACACAGTGGATTTATAAAATAAAATTACAATGACAATGTATGGTTTATATCCAGATATTATCATAAATTTATAAATTATATGAATTATAAAAAAGGCAACAATGGTACAGTTTAAAACTCTCTTACAAACAGTTGAAAATTCCATTTGTACTTTCGTAAGTTATGAGTAGATTCTTTTTTCCTTAAAAAGTAAAAATTTTTATCATACTTTTACCGCCAAATTCACAAATTGTCTAAACTAAAACTATTTTTACCCTTAAATGGTTCCTCTTTTAGATGTTTTATTATATTGCATAATAGAAAGAATATTAATTATACATTGGAACATCTCCCTATATTTTTGTTTTAATTTATAAATATTTTAATACAAAAATAAATAACACTTATAAGTTTTAATATTTTTGCTAATTGCCAAGACTGTCTCTAATAAATTAAAAGCCAGATCAAAGAAATCAGATTTCATCTGAAACAGGGTTGGAAAAAAATCTGGTTCTTTTGACCCCCCCCCCCCAAAAAAAAAAAAAAAAAAAAAAAAAACGGTTTTTGGTTTAAACCGTGTTTTTAAAAAAAACATCCTTTCTTATTACATATACATGCATATTTATTCATAAAAATAGACATTATTGGATTATAAGTAGTGTTTTAAACATTATAATATTGGATTATAAGTAGTAAACTTCATTTTAAAATAATTTAAATTAAATAATTACAGTAAATGTATGTAGAAAATTGAAAAAAGAAATTTTAATTTAAACAATATATTTGCAAACAGTCTTATGCTCAGACAGTAAACTACTCTATACAATGAAACATTGATAATCTTAAAATCTTTATAAACAATCTTTTGATTATTAATAATAAACATTTGGATATAGATCGATAAAAATAATATACTTTTCCACAGTTATTCGAATATTTTTGGGGAGTTAGTTTTTGGAGTGACAATTTGAAGTCAACATTTTTGGTCATTAGATTCAGTCATAACAAGGAAAAAAATAATATCGTTATAATTAAAATGCTATAACCAGCAGCCAGTCTTTGAATACTTTCTTATTCAACTTCGTGTTTTGATTTTAATTTTTCAAGATAATCTCCCCAATCAAGAAAAATTTCTTTTACAGATGAGCATAATCTTAGAAAGCATAATGATATGCTATTAATTACGTTAATCTGTGTTTTTTTTTTTTTCAAAAAATACAATATTTTATACAAAAAATTGAATATTTAAAGTCTATTTTATCTTTGGTCAATTCACATGTTTGAAGCTTTTTCTTTAAAGCAATAGGTATGTTCACCAACACATACTGATATTAGTTCTACACATTAAAAAAAAAAAAAAAAAAAAAAAAAAAAAAAACTTAAATTTATTGTATCTTATGCATATTGCTGAAATAAAGTGTTAAAAGTAAATATTATTTATATCCAATTATCTGAAGCATGTAAATTAAAGAAAAAACCATTTTTTTTTTGAAAAAAAAAACCAGTTGGTTTAAACTATGGTTAAAACCGATTGGTTTAAACCAGGGCTGTCCAACGCGGCGCCCTTTGAGGCTTTTCTTGGCGCCCTTTTGACGTTTTTCTGTTTCCATTTTTTTAAAATAAAATTCTATTTTAATGGATACTTTGTTTAAAACCCTTAATATTTTCTTAAAATACTTTTAAACTGTAAGTGTATTTCACACTTCAAAAAGGAAAACGTACTTTACAGTATTATTGCGTTTCTTCTTTATTTCATAGTTTTTCCTTATAAAGCATTTTACGAAATTATGATGATGAGAATTGATAAAAATTGGCAATAAGTTTTAAATATATAAGAAGGTAAAACGTAAAAAAATAAGCACCCTACCATAATGCATGGAAGTTTAACGACTTTATTATTATTGTTGATATTGATTCAACGGCCTATTGTTTTAAAAGACGGGAAAAATTATGCCATTTTTCCCTCAGACCACTGAAATGTTAGGCAATTTCATCCATTCTGTTTTTTAAAAATTCTATAATGTCGTTTGAAATGATTTCCATCAGTTAATGCTCTTTCATGCTATCTCTTTGTAACTACCCATGGATTGGCCACTATATCATGCTTGTCTTTGTTTCTGTACTTTTCATACTGACAAATTTGCGTCTCCAAAATAAATCTAGGAAAACTTTTATCGTTTAAAAAGAAAACCCAACAATGTACCTGGATTATCTTTTTATTTTAATTATAAGCGAGATTTAAGTTTCTAGCTCTTTCCACTTCAAAAATTTTTGGAAACAGCCTCTCACATAAAAATGTATATGATCCGAAATTTACTATCTAAAAGTTTTTTTTATTTTTTAATTAAACAATTTTTTTTTTCATGTAGCTTTATATTGATAGGATTTTTATGTCTTCTCCTGCTAGATGCATTTGCATATGTGTTTGGTCCTAATATTGTGAGATAATTTTTTGCATGTTTTGAATCATGTTCATAATGGCGCCCCTCGTTGCTCAGTGAGAGTTGAGATGCGTCCCTACTTAGCAAAAGTTTGGACAGGAAATATTTTAAATTTTCCTCTGAATTGACGTTCATTACCAAAATTAAATTTAAATAAATCCATAAAATTCCATAATCCAAGGACATAAAAGAAATCTAAATTCGTTTTAAAGACTGGAAATTATACTAAATCTAGATATGAATGTTTAACACAATAAAAAAAAATCTATTTTAATTTATCCATATTGTAAACAAAAAATTAATCAAATTTCATTTATTTATTTATTTTGTAAAAGAAAATACTCTCAGTTTTTTAAGTTTTTTTGTTTTAAGTTTTCCTTTTAAACCAAGTATTCAATGTGACAGCATTGACAATAGTCCTCATGGGACAATAATCGCTAGGAAATAAAGATACAATTAATTCATCAATAATGAAGAAAATCTTCTCCATGAAAACCAGTTCAGTTGCAATTAATTGGTTGCTAGTGAAATGTTTTTTTTTCTTTTTAAAGTAAGTATGTAACAAAATATTTTGTTGTGGAATTTTATTTATTTATTTATTTTTAGGACCGCACTTAATTTAAATGTGCCTGTGATATGAAAAATATTGGCGATCACTTTTGAACTTAGATGTTATTATTCCTTGACGGAATTTTGAAAATCGGGTGGGATGGGGTGTGAAAGCAAATTTTTATCGTAGAAAATGTGCAATTTCCATTTTGCTTCTTTAACTTTACATTATCTTAATTTTCTAAATATCTATCATCTTATTCAAATAATATTGCATCTATTTCTTATTGTTTTTCTCCTTTACCTGACTTTTGGTCATTTTGAATTAAGTGTAATTAAATAACTTAATAACAGCCCTGATACTTAATAATAAAACAAAAGTACTGATATCATACTCTTTTGAAATAAAAAGCTTTAGAAGAAAAAATAATAATAACATCCCCTCAATAGAATCCTTTTAACTGCAAAAAGAAGTAAATATAAGCCACATGTGAATATTCCATCACTGTCATCCAAACAAAGTAATCGGCAAAGATAGAGAAACGCCCCTCAAAATAGGGTGAAACCCATCTCTTTCACTTCCTTACACCCCTAAATTCTCCGTACCCGCCCGGATTCGGCTGTAATCGTCGTTCAATGACAGTGCCGTATCGGGGCGGTTTAGGTTTTAAAGGGTTAATGTGAAAAAAAAACAAAATAAGGAAAAAAAGGACGCGAAAAGGCAATATTTCTATTGCTCTTTTAGTCATGAAGGAAATCTCTTATATCATTTCAAATTACTTGATATCAAAGATAAAAGTGTCTATTTTAAATATTTAAATGCTACTTCTCGCCTTTTCTTCTTTTCTTTCCTTTTTTCTTCTTTTCCTTCAGACTTATATTAAAAGCGATAAGAATTGAAGAAATAATTATCTAGTATTGTTAAAATCAAATAGATGGCAGCACTGTAACACGCGCTTTCCAAAGGAATAAAAGAAAAAAAATAGACTCACGCGTCACGTGACCTGAGTTTTGCTAAATTAAAAAAAATGTAGTTGTAATATTTCTCGTTTAAAAGAAATCTGGCAACACTAGTTCTATTAAAAAATGTTCTTTTTTTTAGTGATATTGCAATGTTGGTTGTGAACTGGGGTTTATATCATGTGATGATGACGTGCGCCAGAATTATCTAAAAAGTTTTATTTGTATGTTATTTGTGTTAGTCTACTATATGTGAGTGACGTCTTTTTCAAGTAATAAAAAGTTTATAAAGAATAATGCAAGCCCCGAGATATTTATTAAGATAAGTTATCACTTCTTTCTTTCTTCTCTTCTACATTTGTAAGACGACTTCTTACAAAATGGCTGCCCAACCTGGAGCCCTTACCTGGAAATAGTTTGACTTGTTCTGACATCTTCTTAATTCTACAAATGTTTGATGCTTTTAATTGCGATATGTTATCTACAAGTAAGAAAGAGGAAAAAGGAAATGGCGCGAAGTCTTTCCAAGGTGTTCTACATCTTTGTGAATCTTCTAAAGCTTGATATATATATTTTTTAAATTGTGAAATATGCACGAAATAAAAATGCATGCATGTTTAATGCAAGAAAATGGCACGAGCAGTCGTTGCTCGTTTGTTTGTGAAATGTGTTCTTCAATGCTGTGAAAAAATTTCCACGGAATAATCATATGCCAAGCACCTTTTTTATTTGTTTGCGATATATGTTCTCGAATTTAAGGGGTGTCAGGAGTTTTAAATTTAACGCACTTCATGAAAATGTGCTTCCGCTTCGAGTTCGCGTAACTTCATAAATATTCAAAGTATTTACTTAGTTTTTTGTGGTATATTTGGGATAGGGTTTAGGTCTAGTAATATCACAAAATAAAGACTCACAACAGACTAAAAAAAATATAGCAAGAACATTTAAGTAATGAAATTTTCATGTATTTTTTATCACTATCCGTAAGATAACTAAACTTTGAGTAGACCTATAAACTTCATTCATAGACCAAAATGATCTCTAAACTTTATTTTATAGAATGAATTAAGGATATAGACATTGCTTGAAATTAACTACTTTAAAATGGCATCTGAATTTGAAAATTTGAAAAATCGTTAAAATTAGAATTACTTAATCATTAAAAAATTAATTAAATTTTAAATTATCTTTACAAAATTAATTCATTTTATAGGGAATGTTAATATGAACATATGTGAGAAATTTCCAGATGATACTTCAAACAGATTTTTTTTAATCTTGCGGATTGTTTTTAAAAATACATGAAAATTTCATTACTTAAATGTTCTTGCTATATTTTTTTTAGTCTGTTGTGAGTCTTTATTTTATGATATTATTAGACCTAAACCCTATCCCAAATATACCACAAAAAATTAAGTATTAAGTTATGTAGTTACGCGAACTCGAAGCGGAAGCACATTTTCATGAAGTGCGTTAAATTTAAAACTCCTGACACCCCTTAATCTTGCTTCGATAACGCCATTTATATTTGTTTGTGAATTCTACGTTTTCTGTGCTTTTAAAAACTTTCAGTTCTTGTGCCTGCAGGTGTAACTCAACAATATTTACTTAATCTTCAAGTTACTTTCTTAAAATGGATCCATAATTTTATCAAAAGAATGCATTCTTTCCACAAGTGTCTATATTTTGTTTTCTATTTGTAAAATTTTTCATATTTTTAGTTTTAATTTATTGATTTATTTTACAGTACATTTATATATTGTGTAATTCCCCTTCCCTCCCCATGCTTATATTTTTTATTCTTTTGTTTATTTTCATTCTCTGCATGCATGTTTAATTTTTATCTTGATTAAATAACAACTTTTCTTACTTCGAATAAAAAATAAAAAAAGAAAAACAATTAAAAAAAAAGGGGTTGATAAATAATGAAATAAGCATGTATTTACGTTGATGTTATTTTTCTTTTTTTTTTTTACAAACAGGGAATTAAATTAATAGTGAAAAAATATATTAAAACACATTGATACCATCAATACAAGTGTCATACGGTATGTGTTTATTAATTATTTTTTTTTTGTTTGTTTTGTTGTTGGTTTCGCAAGGTAACTGAATTTAATTAGAAATTTTATTTGAGTGTTCTATTGTTAGTTGTTTTAAGCATTTAATTTAGAGTTCTTGATATATTTTGAAATAGCATTGAATACGATTTTTAAAACAGATTGAGTAAGTTTTTGCATTTATTTATTTATTTATTTTTATGAAATAAGACTTTCGTTTCTTTTAAAGTTATATTGAAAAAAACTATATTACGTAGTCTTGTCATGATAATATGATAATAATATTGATTGACATTTTAATTATTCAGATATGTTTTGACTTATTTAGAACATTGTTTATGAATGTTGCCAACAATTCAGTTCTAGTTTTATATCAGTTAAAATAATGTTTTGATTAAATGACACGTAATGACAAACTAGTTTATTTATATCAGCAATAATTTAAAGTATATTTTCTTTAAAAAAAAGAGTTTAAATTTTAAAGATACTTTTATGAAGTTTTATGAAGTTTAATTATTTTAAAAGTATATTTTGCTAACGTTAAAGTTCACTGTTTTGTTTTATTAATGTCTTGTTTATATGAGTTGTAAAGCAAAGCTCACGTCCGGGGAACAATTTATTTAAATCGAATTTTTAGCATTTGTGGGGTATATATTTTGTTGTTTTGCTAAAGGTAACAATGTCCGACCTCAACAAAGCACGAAAAGAAGACCTGTTTCAGGTCGCTTTAGAAATGAATTTAGATGTACAACCCTCTATGACTGTTGTCACATTGCGTGATAAGATTAAATCCTCTCCCTCGTATGAAGTTGTTTTCGTAAATTCGTTAATCAGAAACCAAATTGCGACTCGCGAGGAAAAGCAAAAAGCAGCTGAATTAGAACAGCGTAAATTAGAAGTAGAAGAAAAACATCGTTCGGAAGAACTGGAATTAAAAAAGTTTGAGATGAATTTTGAGCTTGAGAAGCTTAAGTTACAGGCTCAGAGCCAAAGTGTTTCCAGTGGAGCGGTAGGTGGTAATGCGGCAGGGATAATGTCTCATCCAGAGAGTAAAATAGATATCCAGAAGCTGTTGCCTACATTTAAGCCAGAGACAGATGATGTAACATTGTTTCTGGTACTCCTGGAACGACAGTTAAAGCTTTCGAAGGTACCAGAACACCTCTGGGTTTCTTATTTACTAAGTGTTGTACCCTATTCTATATCTACGCTTATTGCTCGTGAAAAAGAAGAAAACGCTTCAGATTTTTCACATGTTAAGGGTCTACTTCTAAAAAGGTTTAAAATTAGCGCTGAAAGGTTTAGGCAACTGTTTTTCACGCATTGCAAAGATAAAGAAATTACTTGGAGAGATTATTACTTCGAGTTACGTGCTTACTTTGAAAACTGGCTTAAAGAGTTAAATGTAACTTCTTTTGAAGCTCTTCAGGATCTGATCATAGCGGATCAGATGAAAAGGCGCGTGCCTGTCGAATGCAAACAACATATGTTAGATGACTGGGAAAATTTAAATTCGCCAGTCGACCTTGCCGGAAAATTAGATGCGTATGATACCATAAGATCTACGTTCCCTAACGAAGACCCGGTTGTGCCCCAGAAGAAAAAAGATTATTCTCGTCGAGAAAATACATGGAAGCAGAGTAAGCCTCCAAAAGATAGATCTTCTCCTACATATGATAATCGACGCTTAGAATCCGACATATTTTGCTATGGTTGTGGCAAAGTGGGATTTATAAAGAAGAAATGCCCAAATTGTTCCCCTATGGTTAAAAAACAAACAGTGCAAGCTCATCGTCTTCAGCTATATAGTTTAAATACATCAGCAGTTTCAGCTCTAAATGTACCTATTACGATCTGCAATAAGAAGGTGTTAGTCTGTGCAGATACAGGAGCGAATCGTTCTATTGCAGGAGAACGTATGTATAAATTATTTTTGAAAGCTGGTGTTGCAATGAATCCTCATACTCATGAAGTAACCTTAGCTGATGGAACAACGATGACTAGAAAAACTCTTTCTGCCACTGTGCGTGTAAAGATTGAAGGCCGAGTTTTCAAAACAGAGTTTATTGTATTACCAAATGCCAAAGGTAATAGAACTCTTTTAGGAATGGACTTTCTGTGCAAAGCTAACATAGTGTTAGACATAGCTAACAAAAGATGGCATTTTAGGGACAAACCTCATAAAAAGTTTTATTTTGTAGAACATGAAGTACAAAATAATACATGTATTGATGCGGTCAAAGTGTGTCCGCATGCCTTACGTGAAGATGTAGGCAAAAATCTAAACTCCGATAAAAGAAAGAAACTTAAAGATAATCCGAAAAGGTATGGAAAATGTTTTCAACCAGGGGGAGCGAAGACCCCATATTTTAAACGTTTTGTAAATACTTCAAAAAGTGAGGAAGAACATTTTGAAATGAAACAAGATCAGCGAAAGAAATATTATGATAAAAATCGTAGACAAGTATATTTCAAGCCTGGTGAAAAAGTATGGGTTAACCTACACCCAGTGAGCAAGGCAAATAAAAATAAAACAGCAAAATTTATGCCTAAGAGAGATGGGCCTTACATAATTTTGACTCAAAAGTCACTAGTGACATATGACATTGCTAGTCTAGAAAATCCTACTGAACGAATTGGATCTTACCACGTTTCTGCCTTGTTGCCTTTCCAAGAATCTGAAACTATTCCAGTTGCACCCTTGAGAAAAAGAGGAAGACCAAAAAAGCATCCTGTTTCCTCTCCGAGACGTAGATCGGAAACAGAGGGGGAGGATGTAACACGCGCTTTCCAAAGGAATAAAAGAAAAAAAATAGACTCACGCGTTACGTGACCTGAGTTTTGCTAAATTAAAAAAATGTAGTTGTAATATTTCTCGTTTAAAAGAAATCTGGCAACACTAGTTCTATTAAAAAATGTTCTTTTTTTTTAGTGATATTGGAATGTTGGTTGTGAACTGGGGTTTATATCATGTGATGATGGCATGCGCCAGAATTATCTAAAAAGTTTTATTTGTATGTTATTTGTGTTAGTCTACTATATGTGAGTGACGTCTTTTTCAAGTAATAAAAAGTTTATAAAGAATAATGCAAGCCCCGAGATATTTATTAAGATAAGTTATCACTTCTTTCTTTCTTCTCTTCTACATTTGTAAGACGACTTCTTACAGCACTATTTTTAAATTGAAATCGTACAATATTTTTTAAAAAGCGCGCTAATTCAAAGGAAATTTTGCGTAAAATGGAACAAAAATACCTTTTTGATTTTTTTTTTCAATGTTAGGAATCAAAAGGCACTATGAAAAATTTTCGAGCATATTATGGGCTTATTAATCTTTATGTCTGTGCAAAATTTTTTATGACGGACCTGTCCTTTTTTTATTATTTGAGCATAAATAAAAGGAAAAAATACGATTTTGTAATTTTTTTAAAAGTTTCTAAGTTTTTTTTTTTTGAAGATGAAGGAATTAAATTATAATTATCAAACTTGGGGAATTCAATCTTCATATATAATACTGTATCATGCACCAATTTCTCACTTGTTTTATCATTTTTTAAAATTTTTATAATGTCTCGAATTTTCTCAAAATTCACAAATTTTCAATTTTAACAACCCATTTAAAATTAATTACGTTATTATCAGATTGCTACTGCTAAATAAATAAAAAGATAATTATTCAGAGGTTATGAAATTGCAAGCCAAATTCATTTATGTTAAATATTTTTCGAGATACAGAGCTTTAAACTTGCAACATTGGTCGATTGCACACATGCCGTTCTACATCACAAGTTTTTTAAAAGTCCAAAACTGCTAAAATAATTTATTTTTTGTCAAGATATTTTGCAGAGCTCTATTTGAATATGAATAAAACCTGTGTATCAAATTTTATTAAAATCGGTTACCATGGGGCCACGACTTTTTTTAAATTTTTGCTCATTTGACGTGGAATGACCCTATACAATATGAAAATAGAATAACGAATTTTTAAATATTAAACTCACACCATAAAAATTATAAAGTAATGTTTTATTTATAAATGACAGTACTTTTATGTATCATTCATTAATTCATTCACTCTTCCTGCAAGTCGGCTGTTGTTACCAGCAGCCGATTTATTTCTATAATATGAGCTTTCTTGTACAATCCACCTGGTCTGGTGCCGCTTACGTTTTACATCTGATCGTAGGCTGCAAAGTGATTACAATGTAGGGTTGAGCATTTCGACTCATTTTGAGGAATCGACTCCCTTGATTTAATAATTGATGGGTCGTCATAACAAGTCGAATTTTGACTCACTTCCGGTTGTTTGTAAAGATACTGCAATTCTATATTTTGTTTCGCACAAAAGATAACTTTTGCGAAGATGCTCGAATTATTTTAACTTTTTCTTACATTAAAGATATTTGGAACCGGGAAAACCTACCAAGTTGCACGGGTCGAAATTTTCATTCCTTGACTGGCTGGACACATAAAAAAAAAGTTCGGCCCTGACCGTGCAAAAAACATAATGATCCAGCCTTTTAAAAGACTTCGGCCAGCTTGCTCCGCTCAAAACGGTTAGCGGTCCGACCCGGAAAAAAGTTTAAATATTTGCCTTAACTTAGGCAGGCATAGCTGAATTTCTACAAAGCATGGATTTTTACGTCAATATTAATAAAACTTGTTCCGTAAGAGTTCTGACAAAAAATAATTATTTTAGCTTTTATGTTTTATTTATTTACTTTTTATTTTTAACTTTTATAATTTACATTTTTAAGGAAGCGTCCTAGGCTATGATATTTATTTTTTTAATGAATCTCAAGTTATATGTTAATATAATTCAGTGAAGATTAATATCGTTAATCCACATTTTACGTACCGTGCGGTCGAGATAAGAATAACCCTAAAAAAGTTTCCTACTTTCGAAGATTCCAAAACTTTTTGGGAGGGTTATAGATCAAATAAAAAAATTTTATATATATATTATGGATCAAATATATCAAACAAAATTTATATTATATATCAAATAAAAAAATTTTATATATATATTATGGATCAAATATATCAAACAAAATTTATATTATATATCAAATAAAAAAATTATTTGATTTCTGTCAGCTTTATTACTCTTATGTTTATTTAAATTGGAAATATAAATCAGCTGTTCGTCGGCTAATTATTTGGATGAAATTACTTGAATAAAGGAATAGACGAAATCTTCCAAGCCCTAAACTTAGGATGGCGATATTTTATTATATTTAGTTTGTATTTTATAAAAATGCTACATTAATAACATTTATATATTAATTTAATTTTGCATTCATAACAATTACTATAACTGGAGCAATGAAATTTGTTTACAGCTGACATGTTTTATTTTTGAATAAACAACATTTGAATCACGTTTAAACAACAATGTAAACAGCAAAGTTGTATAAAGAATGGTATCCTATGAGCATTTTTGCCGATCCCACCAAAGCTAGCATAGGGAAGTAAATATTGGCTACTGATTGGTTGAATAATTTAAAGAGCATTTTGTTTTGATTCATTTTTGAGTTTACATTTATTTAATCATCGGTTTCTGTTTGAAAAGATGGATTTTGATAAATTTCCTTCTGATTTCACGTATTTATTAACAGATAAAAATAAAAACATTCTGAATTTAAAATTAAAGAAGTTGATGATGTTTCTCGTTTGCTTAAAGAATAAATAAATAAATAAATAATAATGAAATTGTAATTTTTTCTTAATTATTTTAACATGATAGAACAATTTATTTACAAACAATAATCGCATTTCCTTTAAACGGCGTCAATTTTAAGAATTTTTTTAGAAGTAATATAGAATAATTTGGTTTGTAAATATCACTTAAAAGTGATATTTACAAACCAAATTACGTATTCTATATTACTTTTTAAAAAATCCTTATTATCTTTTTATTATAATTTTAACACGTTGCACCAATATACACCCCTAATACGTACATCCACATTCAGAATAATTTATTTACTAATTACAATTGCTCTTTATTCAACCAATCAGAATCTAATATTTACTTCCCTATGCTAGCTTCGGTGGGATCGGCAAAAATGCATCCCGTGAAACTGAGAATCCCATGAAACTAGAATACTGAGACGGTAATGCTCTAACACCACTTATTCTTCTCCGTACAGTATACTTCAATTTCATCCATTATAGCTCCACCCATATCTAAATCGATATTTTAGTTCACACGCCCAATCACTGATACTGAGCGGTCCTCGAGTGTGACAAATATTCTGGAAGCAATTTTTATTCGAATTTTTAACTGTCTGAATGTATGGCACAAATGAAATACCTCTTCTATAAGTTATTCTTATTAAAATTAGTCAACTTTATTATAATAACAAAGGTAACTAAAGAAGACTTCCTTAAATGTACGAAAATTTCGGAATAGTTTCAGTGCCTTCTTGAATAGAATCTATATTCAACTTTTAAAAGTTTTGCGTAGAATAAAGTTGAAGGAATTCAGAAATTCCACCGAACAATAATTTTGCATTTTTGCTAGATTTTCAAAATTAATCGTCGATATAAAAAAAAGAAAGGATTTTTGTATGATTTATAGTGAATTTATAAATCTTCTAAATTTGCCTTGTGTTTCTACTTACAATATTGAGCTTTCCGCATGTTTGTGTACTTGCAAAATTTCAAATTTGATATTTAATAGTTCAAAAATTTTTAATAATTATATTTTTTTAATAATTATTTTATATATGTGAAAAATCGTATTTTCTGTTATTTCTATTATTATTATTTACTAGATTTGAGAAAATAAATAATTCTCTTTATTGCCTAGCAGAAATTTTAACGTTATGACTTTTACTATTATGTTAAATAAAAGATTTCGAAGTATAAAAGATTTCGAAGTATGCGATGAAATTTTCTTATGAATAAAGATAATAAATATTATCACCAATGGTTTTCAGTACCGAAAGTACTACAGGTAAAATAATAAAATGTTATGAACTTTTTTAGGAAGAAATATATTTATTGTGTATATTTTTGTAATTATTTTTCGAGCCTGCAGGTCAATTTTGAAATCAGAGACTATTTTCGGGCGCCTATAGAAATATCCCACCTCTTATCAGCAGTTCTTTCAAACATTTACAAAGAACACATGAATTAACGTCTAAATTCAATTTATTAATTGTTAACAATACATATATATTAAGACCAGTATAATCATAATTAATACAACAGAGCAACAGCACTGTACACTCTAGACATAGGTTCGAATCTAGGCCCCGGTTATGTAAGCTGGGCCAGGATTCACTCAATGTTCGATTATTGTATTAATAGTGATCATTCCTGTCATAATATATACGTATCTTTAATATTTTACAAAGTATTTAACTTTTGAAACCGCTTTTGATCTTCCAGTGAAAATAATTTCGTAAGAGATATTAATGCATTAGAAGGATATTGTATGTATAGAGTTTCTGAAAAATATGGTGAAAAATATCAATACTTTGAAATAAATAAACTCTGGAACAAAAAAAAAATAGAATTAATGGTACGGAATTGAATCTATGAATTTCACACTTCATAAATCAACATTAAGAAAACAAAACAAATTATACACTCACACCAGTAAAATGTAATGATTATTTTATAATAAAATAAATGCGTTTTCTCGTATACAAATATACAAAAATATGCATACTGTACTTGCGTAACAGGTGGACGCCTGTACGGCACTAAGTTTGCCTTGTTGATTCATATAAAGATAGTCATTTGAGCATCAGAGCACTCTAATGTTCAGTAAGAAATGGGAAACTTTATGAAACTTATATCCTTCTACATCTAGCTATTGAAAAAGAGGGTCCAAAAATTTTTGCTTCATGCTTTTATTCAGTTGTTTCTTTTCTTTCATTTAATTTACAGACAATAACTGCACTTGAATGCATAAGCTCCTCCCTCCCTCTCGCTGCATGCTGCTTAAATCAGAGGTTAGGGGATTGCACATTATTTTAATGTAAGTGTGAACTTTAAAGCATTATACGAAAGTAAAAAGTATCATATAATTTTTAAAATGTAGAGAGGTAATTAGGGGATTATGACTACACATAGTAACATGGTGTTTTTGTGATAATTAGATAATTTTTCGCAGAATTAATTATTAAAGAATTGTAAGAAATGAAAACAATTTAAAAAAAATCTATTTCAAAATATAAGTAAAATAGACTGCATATTTTGAAATCTCGCATTGTTTATTCAAACTATTTCTTAAATTACATTTTTTCCAATAAATGTAGAGAACCTTTTTTAATCTTAAATATCTAAAATAATTTCAGATAAATTTCGAAAAAAAAAAAAAAGAAAAAAACATTATAAAAGAAGACGTTTAATGGTTTTTTTTTTTTTTTTTTTTTTTTTTTTTTTTTATAAAAGTGAAGTAACAAAAATAATTTTTTAAAACTGTGTTTATGTAAACAATGATATAAAGTAGAATACTTCATGATTACTATTTGTAATTATTTTTCATTCGTTTCATATTTGAAATTTTTGTTGGAAATTTAGACTGTTTTTAAGCCTAAACCGTCTATTTTCTGACACATACGGAATATTTTTACAATTTAAAAAATGCTTTTTAAAAACCTAAATTATAGACTTTCTGGTAAAAATAAAGATTCATTTTTACTCTTAAATACATGAAATATTTTTATACAAATTTTACCCCCCCCCCCCCAAAAAAAAGCTTAATGGTTTTAAATTAAAGGATTAAAAAAAGGAAAGTAATAAAAAAGTAGTTGTAGAATAATATACAACAGTTGTAGTTGAAACAGTACTTGTAGAATGTTGTAGAATAAAATAATTCATTATTAGTACTCGTACTTATTTTTTATTTATGTTATATATGAAATTTTTGAAGGCAATTGAGGCTGTTTTTAAACCTAAATTACTCACTTTCTGACATATACTAAAATATCAATACTTTGAAAGAAAAATAAATAATAAAATTAATGATACGGGATTGAATCTATGAATTTCGCACTTTATAAAATAACATTAAGAAAACAAAACAAATTATACACTCAAACCAACAAAATGTAAAGATTACTTTATAATAAAATAATATGTGTTTTCGCGTATGTGATGTCACAGTATAGCAGGTAACTTACATAACACGTGAACGCCTATACGGCACTAAGTTCGCCTTGTCGATTCTTATAAATACAGGGTGATTCATAAAAGATGGGCAGAACTTTAAGGGGTTATAGTACACTTAAAGACAAATAATATTAAATAGGAGACTAAGGGTCCCAGACGTATTCCCAAGGAGATAGGGGGCATTAAAGTTTAGGGTCCGAAATTTCAAATGATTATAAGAAATGGAAAAATTGGTCGATTCGTTTGCGGTTTTTGCAAAAAATTTTCTTTATGCCAGTATTTTCTTGAAATAAAATTTTAAAGTTCAATTTCAAAAAATGCCGATAGGGGGCGCTTTAGACTTTGGAGTAACAAACAACTATTTTTTAACGTTATTTTTTGTATTTCTTTAAATGATTTCGAAAGCTTAGACTTAAACTTAAATTTTGATCTAAAAATCTGAGTCCTAACGAGTAGTTAAGTAGCGTAAACTGAAATTTGAAACCCTTCTCCCCCCAGAACAAAAATCAGTTATTCCCGATCTTTGTGTCGTAGATTAGGCTCTAACTACTGCCGCGTTTTGCTAAAATTATTCTTTATGTCAGTATTTTCTTGAAAATAAAATTTAAAGAAAATTTTCAAAAAATTCCGATAGAGGGCGCTTTAGACTTTGGAGTAACGAACAACTATTTTATACCCTTATTTTTTGTGTCTCATTAAATGCTTTCTAAAGCTTAGACTTAAACTTAAATTTTCAGCTCAAAATCGGAATCGCTGAGCGTGGTTCAGTAGCGAGGGGAGGGGGTTCAAATTTCAACTTCTGAACATAGTTCAGTTTGCACTACTTAACCATGCCCAACGATTCTGTGCTGTGATACGAGGCAAAAATACAACTTTCGTCAAGGACTGCATAGTCGGAATTCACTCATAAAGGCACTGGCACAGTTGGAAACGTCGCTCATGCAAACGTTAAAGCTCCATTCCTGACGCTAGTCACCGGGTGAAGAAGGAGACAGAAAGTATGCAAATGTCAAATGGGGAAGAAGAAGAACACGTATGCAAAATTTCGACACGATTCAGGCATAAAAACCACTGAACGGTGAGTCAAGTGTAAGTCGCTGTAGTAATGAATCGGAAGATGGTGCCCTTCACGAATAAGGTAAAGGCTGAGATGCATTTAATTTACGGAGCGGCAGATGGAAATGGTGCAGAGGCACAACGAATGTACGGAGAGCGATTTCCCAACAGGCGGTTGCCTAACCGCAAAACTTTCGAGCGCTTGCACAGACAGTTGTGTGAGACGGGATCATTTCTCGCTTCCCGGTCGAATGCAGGTCGTGCAAAAAAGGACGAATCAGTAGTTGTTGCAGAAGCCATTCTGGATGTAGTAGCGGCGCAGCCAAGTACAAGTACACGAACAGTGGCTAGGCAGGTGGATACCTCACAGTCCATGACTTGGAGGGTACTGAAGGATGAACATTTGCTCCCGTTTCATGTGCAACGATTCCAGAAACTGTCTCCAGGGGATTATCCAAATCGTATTGAATTCGCCCGCTGGTTTCTGCAGCAGAACGCGCTAAATCCACATTTTGGACGAACTGTGCTTTTCACCGATGAATGTGCCTTCACACGTGAAGGTACATTTAACACACACAATGCACATGTATGGGCGGATGTCAATCCACATGCTACGTATCCACATGCTCATCAGAGACGCTTTTCCATCAATGTTTGGGCAGGAATCCTCGGAGACCACCTAATCGGACCGTACCTTCTTCCTGAACGCCTCAACGGTAAAACATACCTCACGTTTCTGCAACATGTGCTGCCAGACCTGTTAAACGTTGTTCCTCCACGCATCCGGCGGGTCATGTGGTTCCAGCACGATGGAGCGCCAGCCCATTACGTACGAGACGTCCACAACTATCTGGACATCACATTTCCGAACAGATGGATTGGTCGAGGTGGTCCTGTTGCTTGGCCTGCTCGCTCGCCAGATCTTTCACCCCTCGATTTCTTTTTTTGGGGACAATTGAAGGCTCTTATGTATGAGACACCCATTGAATCCCCCGAGGAACTGGTCGCCAGACTTTCCGCCGCTGTAGGGGAAGTGCTCGAAAAGCCTGATGTTTTCGCGAATGTTCACCATTCCATTCTTCGCCGTTGTTCTGCGTGCATAACCTCTGGTGGTCACAATTTTGAACATTTATTGTAATTACATGTTAATAAATATGCTTTGGTAACATAATTCTAATTTGTGTCTTTTTACCTCGTATGACAGCACACAATGTGTGGACATGGTAAACTGAACTGTGCTCAGGAGTAGAAATTTCAAATCCCTCTCCCCAGAAACTTAACCACGTCTAACGATTCAGATTTTGGGCTGAAAATTTAAGTCTAAGCTTTAGAAAGTATTTAATAAGACACAAAAAATAACGGTATAAAATAGTTGTTCGTTACTCCAAAGTCTAAAGCGTCCTCTATCGGAATTTTTTGAAAATTTTCTTTAAAATTTATTTTCAAGAAAATACTGACATAAAGAATAATTTTAGCAAAACGCGGCAGTAGTTAGAGCCTAATCTACGACACAAAGATCGGGAATAACTGATTTTTGTTCTGGGGGGAGAAGGGTTTCAAATTTCAAATTTCAGTTTACGCTACTTAACTACTCGTTAGGACTCAGATTTTTAGATCAAAATTTAAGTTTAAGTCTAAGCTTTCGAAATCATTTAAAGAAATACAAAAAATACCGTTAAAAAATAGTTGTTTATTACTCCAAAGTCTAAAGCGCCCCCTATCGGCATTTTTTGAAATTGAACTTTAAAATTTTATTTCAAGAAAATACTGGCATAAAGAAAATTTTTTGCAAAAACCGCAAACGAATCGACCAATTTTTCCATTTCTTATAATCATTTGAAATTTCGGAACCTAAACTTTAATGCCCCCTATCTCCTTGGGAATACGTCTGGGACCCTTAGTCTCCTATTTAATATTATTTGTCTTTAAGTGTACTATAACCCCTTAAAGTTCTGCCCATCTTTTATGAATCACCCTGTATAGATATTTAAGTTCCTGAGCGCTCTAATGTTTTGTGGGAAATGGGAAATTTTATGAAATTTATCTTCATTGTACATCTAGCTATTGAGAAGAGGGTCCAAAAACTTTTGCTTCATCCTTTCATTCAGTTGTTTGTTTCTTTCTTTCTTTCAGTTGTTCATTTTCTTTCATTTAGTTTACAGACAATAACTGCATTTGAATGAATTAGCTCCTCCCTCTCTCTCGCTGCATGCTGTTTAAATCAGAGGTTAGGGGAATGCACATTATTTTAATGTAAGTGTGAACTTTAATGCATTGTATGAAAGTAAAAAGTATCATATAAATTTCAAAATGTAGAAAGATAATTACGGAATTATGACTACACATAACAACATGGTGTTTTTATGATAATTAGATAATTTTTTTTCCAAAAAGTGAAGAAAGTCCTTTTTAATCTTAAATATATAAAATAATTTCAGGTAAATTTCGAAAAAAAAAATTATAAAAGTAGACATTTAATGATTATTAAATTTTTTTTAAATAAAAGTGAAGTAACAAAAATATTTTTTTTAAACTGTGCTCATATAAATAATTATATAAAGTAGAATACTTCATGATTATTATTTGTAATTATTTTTCATTCGTTTCATATTTGAAATTTTTGTTGGAAATTTAGACTGTTTTTAAGCCTAAACCGTCTATTTTCTGACACATACGGAATATTTTTACAATTTAAAAAATGCTTTTTAAAAACCTAAATTATAGACTTTCTGGTGAAAATAAAGATTCATTTTTACTCTTAAATACATGAAATAATTTTATGCAAATTTTAGCCACCCCCCCCCCCCAAAAAAAAAAAAAGCTTAATGGTTTTAAATTAAAGGATTAAAAAAAGGAAAATAATAAAAAAAGTAGTTGTAGAATAATATACAATAGTTGTAGTTGAAACAATAGTTGTAGAATGTTGTAGTATAAAATAATTCATTATTAGTACTCGTAAATATTTTTTATTTATGTTATATATGAAATTTTTGAAGGCAATTGAGGCTGTTTTTAAACCTAAATTACTCACTTTCTGACATATACGGAATCATTTTTATTTTAAATGTATGAAAAAATTTCATGTTTTTACATTTTTAAAAATGACTATTAAAAAAGATCGTTTCAAAACCCAAACCACAGATTTTCTGATAAAAATAGAGATTCATTTTTATTCTTAAATACATAGAACAATTTTATACAAATTTAAAAAAAAAAAAAAAAAAAAAAAAAAAAAAAGAAAAGAAAAAGAAAAAGGTTAAGTAAACAAAGCAATAAAAACAACAATTGTAGACAATATACAATACAATACAGTATACCAGGGCTGTCCAACGCGGCGCCCTTTGTAGGTTTTTCTGGCGCCCTTATGCAAATTTCCCGTTACTAGTCTTTTTTTAAAATTTTAAATACAATTCTCTTGTAAAGGATACTTTATTTAAAATTCTTGATATTTTCAAAAGAGCTACTTTAAAAATCTCTTCAAGTGCATTTCACGTATCGACATTTATAACATACGCAACGCATTAAAAGAAAGACAACAGCCCATGATAAGTTCTATTTTTTAAAAAATTACCATGCGCTGTTACAACTTTTTTAATAGTTTATAGTTATGCTTTATAAAACTCTTTATGAAAATTATGCCGATAGGAATAAATAAATGTCGGCAATATTTTTTTAATATTGCCTACAATATATGCCGACGATATATTTTTTAATACTTTAAGAATTAATAATGTAGAAAAAAAGGCCATCCTTCTTCTGGAAATTATGCCGGACAGTTCATTATTTTTGTTTTTCTTATTGAGGTTGTTTCACTGCCCATTAGGCTGCTTTATAAGACGGGATAAAGGCTATCTTTTTCTCCACCAGACCACACAAATTCTACAAATTCGCACGAAAAAATTTCCATTAATGAATGTTTTTTCGGACTCTCTCTTTGGAACCATTCATGATTTTGTTTCTGTACCTTTTATAATGGCAAATTTACACCTCCAAAAATTTTTCAATTCTCCAATTGCAAAGCATTTTCATCCCCCCAAAAACCTAACAATATATCTGATTACTATTTAATTTTAATGTTAGATGATATTTCATTTTCTGGCTCCTTCCAATTAAAAAGGTTTGAGTTAACTCTTCGCAAAAATAAATAAATAAAAATAAATGTAATTATCCGAAATTTATTACGATTTACTATTGTTTTTGATTTTTTTCTTTTACATGGCGCTTCAGATCTGTAGGGGGCATTATGACTCATTTGCATATATATATTTCTACTATTATTAAAAGATGATTTTCTTGCATGTTTTAAGCCATGTTAATAATGGCGCCCTTCATTGGTTGCCAAGAGCTGAGATGCGCCCCTGCTTAGTAAAAGGTTGGACAGGCCTGCAGTATGCAATAGTTGTTGTTGAAACAGTATTATTATTAGTACTAGCAATTATATTTTATTTGTGTTATATTTGATATTTATGCAGATAATTGAGGTTGTTTTTAAACCTAAATAACTCACTTTCTTATATAGACACATTTCTGCTTTTAAATGCATGAATCAACTTTATATTTTCTCGTTTAAAAATATTTCCAGGAATGTGTTACAATATTTTGTACTGTTGAATGGGGTATATATGTAGAACAGTTTAGAATACTTCACAAAACAGTATTCCTTAAATTTTAGAGATATTTATTAATTAGAAGTCCAAAATTAATATTTCGTCTTGAAATATTATAATTAAAAAATAACAATAATTATGTCATAAAAAACGCAAGGAAAGAAAATTCTATTATTAATGTTCAGCCAAAAATACAGTGCAATTATAATGTTTAATTTTTTTTCAAAGCAAACATTAAATTACAAACTAAAATAAATCATATAAACACATAAGGTTTTACACTGACAAAATGCAGGTATATTTAAGTAATTCATAAAAAAATCCCATAAGTTATATGAAAGAGCCCAAGCGGTGTAATTTAAAATGTTAGCAATAATTAATTTGTAACCACCAAAATGCTTTAAATACTTTTTATTATTATTATTATTATTATTATTATTATTATTATTATTATTATTATTATTATTATTATTATTATTATTATTATTATTATTATTATTTTATTTTTTTTTTTTTTTTAAGTATTGAAAAGAAAGTCGTTCATATAATAATGAATTTCTGAATTTCTTAAATAAACGGTCTTTAAAAATATTCCTTCTTATGTCAAACGGCACACAACAATTTATTTAAATTATTTGAGGTAATTTTATTTGCAATTATAAAATAAAACTATCAACGATGTTCTAATACATTTATTGTTTATCTCCATGCTTATTAGCTTTAAAAATCACAAAAGAAATAACAATAAACAAAATTCCTAAACGATGTCTTTTTATACAGGTATAAATAATTTGAATAGTTATTGGGGAAAAAAGGGGGAAAAACCCATAAGCTGAAATTAATACTTTATATGAGGATTTCTGAAATCAGGAAAAATTACTACAGGCAATAAGCCTTGAAAATACATCAGAAAATTTTACTTAACACGTTGAGTGCCACGTCACTCACCGGTGACCGGCACTGAACTTTCGATTTTGGCAGCGTCATTCATCAGTGACAGACAGTTAAAAATATGATATAAAGCTAAAATTGTTTTAAGCAATCATTGAAAATTTATTTAACGTTTACTTAACATTTATTTACTAATACAAGAGTATACTTTCTTAATAGTTACTTAAAACATATATATATATATATATATATATATATATATATATATATATATATATATATACATATTTCAGTTTCAGTGTCAATCACCGTGAAACTCATCGTGGTACATAAATACAGATTGAAAAGATAAAAATTATACGAGAAACTTTCCCTTGGTGAATTAATCACTTGATAATTTTTTCTTGAAATTAAACTAAATCGAATTTCGAGAAAATAATCTACAGAATGTCAACCACGAGGTTCGCTATACGACAGTTTGATGAGAACTAATATTAGGGCGGGGAGATAGATAGTTACAAGGTGGTCAAGCGAGTAATCTTCTTTAGTGACACCAAAGGGATTTAAAATCCCTCTCTGTTAGACCTTCAAACATATTGAGAAGGTAACGCTCGAACACCACTCATTCATCTCGGTATGGCAAATTTCAGTTTCATCCATCATAACTCCACCCATATCCAAATCGATATTTTAATACACACGCCCATTCACTCATACTGAACGGTCCTCGAGTATGACAAATATTTCGGAAAGAACTTGTATTCGAATTTTTTAACTGTTTGAACGTATGGGACAAATGAAATGCCTCTTGTATAAGTTATTCTTATTAAAAATAGTCAATATTATTAAAATAACAAAGGAAACTAAAGATGACTTCCTTAAATGTACGAAAATTTCGGAATAGTTTCCATACCTTCTCGAATACAATCTGTATTCGAGATTTATAAAAGAATTACCTTAATCATTTTTAATAATTTACCTGAGAAAATAAATTATCTTTCATGACAAAAAAAGTACAATTTATTTTACTTATTTCTGATAAATGCAAATCAGATATTTGTACATCCGCATTTTTATCTATATTCAAATATTCATTGGTATCATTTTCCACTTGCTCAGACTGTTTTTGGCTTATGGCTGAAAAATTTTGTTGTTTTTCAGCAAACGAAATTAACTTTGTAAATTTTTTGGTAAGTAAGTTCTTCAACTGGTTAAAATCATTTATTTTTGAGGCAATGGGATCATTCGCTATAAAATTTAGTGTCAGATCCTTACAATTTAACTTTAAAACAACTAATTTTCTGTTATTATCCAACTACTATAAATTTCCCAGATTTTCAAGCTGTTCTATGAAAAAAAAAAAATAAAGTTATCATCTTTTCTGCCTAAGGAATTTGGAAGAGAATTCACTAAACTAACTTGTTAGGCAGATTTCGTATGAAATACTACATATTGCAATCGCACCAGTTTATATATACAGGGTGATTCCAAATTTTTTTTTACAATAAATGAGGGGTGATAGTACACATCAAGACAAACAATATTAAATAGGAGACCAGGGGTCCCAAACGTTTTCCAAAGGATATAGCCGCCATTAAAGTTTAGGGAACAAAATTTCAAATAAACATAAAAAACGCAAAAATCGATCGATTGATTTGCGGTTTTCACTAAAATTATTCTTTATGTCGGCATTTTCTTGAAATTAAATTATAAAAATAAATTTTAAAAAATGCCGATAGAGGGCGCTTTAGACTTTGGAGCAACGAACAACTATTTTTTGCCGGTATTTTTCACATTTCATTAAATGTTTTCGTAAGCTTAGACGCAAACTTAAATTTTCAGTTCAAAATCTGAAAGTGGGAGTAGTTAAGTAGCACAAACTGAACTGTGTTCAGAGGGTTCAAATTTCAAATGATTATAAAAAAACGGAAAAATTGGTCCATTGATTTGCGGATTTCACTAAAACTATTCTTTATGCAGGCATTTTCGTAAAAATAAATTATAAAGATAAATTTCAAAAAATGCCGATAGAGGGCGCTTTAGAGTAACGAACAACTCTTTTTTGGCGGTATTTTTTGCATCTCATTAAATGCTTTCGTCAGCTTAGACTTAAACTGGGAGTGGTTGGGAGTGGTTAAGTAGACAAACTGAATTGTGTTCAGGGTTGAAATTTCAAATGATTTTAAAAATCACAAAAATTGGTCGATTCGTTTGCGGTTTTCGGTAAAACTAATTTTTAAATCAGCATTATCTTGGAAATAAATTTTAAAGATAATTTTCACAAAATGCCGGTAGAGGGCATCTTACGCTTTGGAGTAGCGTACAACTATTTTTAACCGTTATTTTTTAAATCTCATTAAATGCGTTCAAATGCATAGTCTTAAATTTTGGGCTCAAATTCTGAATCGTTGGGAGGGGTTAAGAAGCCCAAACTGAAGTGTTATCAGGAGTTTAACCACTTCACCGGCGGTCACGAGAAGACTGGGGGCTAGACTACCTATCTTTTTTCGCCAGCCCCGAGAGAACTCGTCGCTACAATACTTTTCCAAAAACGGCAGTCACGAGTCGTAATGTTGTTTGGTCAGCTTACTTCAAAAATCAACGCTGTTACTTCCCCTCGCTCGGAAAAGATTAAAAGGAAAGTGATTGATTACTTAGGGGTCTTTTACAATGGAAGAAAATCGCCTGCTGTTTTGCATTCGAGGGGTGCATGCAACAGATACTTTTATCTTACAAAACAAAAACAGGGTTTTTTTCGGAATGTTTCAATGGGTCAATCTTGTATTTTTCCTTATTTACTCAAATGAAAAGAAATATTGTAATTTAAAGTAAAAAAAAAAAGTGTTATAATTTAAAATATAACTTAAATGAAATTTTATCGAAATAAACTAAAAATTGGGAACCCTACTTTCTTCAGCTGCTTACAACGGGCGTTCTATGCACATTCCTGTCTAATTTTAAAACTATCATATATAAATATATGTGTATATATAAGCGAAAAAATGCCAAACTCTGGATCCTAAATATACATAAAATCGTTTATTTTTTATTTATTTTTTCTTTTCTTTTCTTGAGGGGCTGCGTGAAATTTAAGTAAAGACAGATCTTAATAATATTTTCTAAAACATATAATGTGCATTTACCCCCAAAAATAATAACGGCCTCCGATTGCAAAATTTCTGAATTGCAATACCTTCCAATTCCATGCGTTTTCGAACAAAAGACGTTTTTAAAGAGAATTTGAATAATACAGGCCCCACTGTCTTCGGCAGATAAAAATGTGTTTTCATTTTTCTCACTTATCAGTTTATTTAAAATTGTATAGTTTTTATTGTCTAACTGTTTTGAAAATTTTATGCGTTATAAAAAAAATATCGAAACCTGTAAATAATTTTCGTACTTTTAGAATTATATTTAATTGTAAAAAGTAGTGTTTGAAAAAGTGTTTTAAAAAGAAAAAAAAGAAAGAAAGAAAAGAAAAGAAATCGGCTGAATTTCCATGTGTGAAAAAACATATGATTTAAATAGCGAGGCTGAATCAGAAAAGAGACTTGTTATCGATTAAGAACAACTATACTGTTTTTATTTCATAATCTTATACGTTATTAAAATATATTTTATGTTTTCGGTTAACTATAAAATTAAATAATATTCATGTTAAAAATTACTGTATTATTAGAATAAAAATTGATCTATTTGCCACACACTTGCTTCAAATTAAAAAAAGTTTTTAAAATATTTCATACAATAGTTAAATCATAAATCTATAGGTTGTCAAAAAATTGAAATACGAAATGAAAAACTTTTTTTCTTCCCTTATATATATGTATATAAATTGTACTTGAAAAAAAAAAAAAAGGAGTTGATTTTACAGTATTTTTGCGTTTATAAATTAGCATCTCAGCTGACATTTCGCAAATACTGCTATGTAGTAACTATTACACTCTCAAAGTGGGTAGACGCGATGTGCTGGGTTGTGTATACAATTGCGCGCGTCGTCTCCACCGTTCGGAGTTTTTCGCGCCCATATCCCTCGTGTACATCGGCCATCAAAATCACCCACTTTTCATTCAGACTAATTTATAATTTAGATATAGCCGAAAATGTATTTAAATAGCTCCATTAATTATTCATATACAATGCAGCTTAAATTGATATGTTTTTCCATATAAATATTAATGAAATTTTAATACTCTTAGCAGTAGCTTTTACAGTGGTTCAACTATAAATCTAACGTTTGAAAAAATGAAAGTAACATATAAGTTGAAAGTAACATATGCATTACATTATTTATTTATTTATTTATCTAGAAAACACATTTATTTATTTATTTAGAAAACAGCATTTTTTCCTTGTAGTAATTCTTAGCTACCAAAACAGATATAAACAAGTCGGAAATTCCACGTCAAATGTAGCAAATCAAGTGCGTTCATACTATAACGAAATTTTAAAAATATTACGATCTTGATGTCATAGCATATACTACTTCGGATACAGTACATTATTCGAAATCTTTTGTGTGTCCTTTTAAATATTATCTGCTTTATATTATACAAAAAGTAACTTGTAGTAATCTTCAGCAACATATATCAATTTCATTAAACGTGAAATATTTTAATTAAATATTATTAAAATGTGCCCCCAAAATTATTACTCCCAATACTATTATGTAATGGGATACTTTTGTGTGCTCCTGTGAACAGATAACAAATATTCTTTGCTATAAAAAAAAAAAAAACTATTTTAAATAAATCGTTTTTTCTATTTTACAAAAAACATAGTGTCGGCTTTTCTTAATGTGATTTCTCAAATATCACCCACTTGGGAAATTTAATCCATTGACTTTCAAAACTACATCGGATGTATGTAATAATAACAATAACAAATATAATAAAGTAAGTAAATTTGCAACTATTTAAAATGTATAAGATGCGTAATGTTTCATGTTTTTGAGACGAAAAATTCTGCAATTCGCAAAATATATTCGGTTATCAACTATATATAACTATAGATAACATACATATTCAATTATTACTTCCCTCCCCCCCCCCTTTTTCTTCTCTCATTTTTGAGTTAAAAATGCACATCATGCATTTTCACATTTTTTATACACATTTAGAAAAGCAAGAATGCTCTACCAATGACAAAAAAATTCATAATAAAAACAAATTCTCTAAAATAGTACTAGTCTATGCAGTACATTATCGAGTAAAAAATAGCTGTAAATCCTAATTGGAAGGGCTTTCAAGACCCCCTCCGCAAGTTCCCAGACTGACCAGCTTTATCGGGGAGATTTTCTGTACAGATAATTGAGCACACAAAGGCTGTTGACAGATGAATAGAGGGGAAAGCATTAGCCATGCAGGGAAACACACATTTTTGTTTTCAACGAGAGAAGATTTTCGGCCGGAAATTTTCTGAGTAACAGAATCTATGTGGGGTAGTTTTTCTTCTATTAGTTAGCCGTTGAAGTGGTTAAAAACTGTCTGCATGATGGTTGAAAAAAAGGGGAAAAAAGTTTCGGTATACTTCGGCCTGTTTTTCAGTTCAATATTTTAGCGAAAACTACTGTAAATAATCGACGGCAAGTCAAAAAATTGATGCGGAACGCCCGCTAGCTGGGCCACTTTTTCCAAACGAACCTCGATACTAAGCAGTATATAATAAACAAAAAAAATTCATTTAATAAACAAGTCTTGGTGTTCAAATTCTCAAGCACATTATTATCTCAAACAACATAACTAACAAATAATTTTGGCAGCTCGTTTTCTGTTTGTACTAACAGAAATTAGTATTAATCGCGTAAATCTTAGGTTGCACAATATTCGTGTATGCTACCAAAAAGAAAAAGTATGAAAATAAACCGTGTTTAACAGTTTTTACCAATTAGTTCTTTTTCTCTTATACATTCTTTGACAAAATGACGGGAGAAAAAGAGGTTTTCGGCTGGTTCTTCTTTTAGCCAAAGGGGAAACGTTCTAGTCGTTCACCACAAGGTGGCGCAGTGTTCTGCCTCAAAGCTCCGTTTGGGAAATGAGACGTTTTCCGTTCCTATTCCCGACCGGTTTTTAATTCATAACGTTTTTAATTTTGGTCCCACGGTCTCGAAAATGCCCGAAATGACTTTCCCAGAATTTTTTGAATCGAAAGACACCTCTCGTGACTTCCAACTCGTCCGCGTTGCGAACTGTAATCGGCTTCAGACAGACAGACAGCCACACAGAGGTGCACGGATTTTATTAGTATAGATTGTTAATAAATTCATATTAAAATGTTATGAAATGGTCTGCATTAATTTTTATACATAAAGAATTTCCATTGTTGGAAATATGGCTATGTGCTTTTACAGTTCAATCCTATAATTATTATCATCATTTTTGTTATCAGAAGCATTGTTTCAGTTTTAAAATATCATAATTTTTTATAATACTGTTAGAAACGAGCACATTTAAACAAAATATTTTTAAATAATACATTTTCACACAGTACATTTCTGCTCACAATTGTCATTTTCTAGGCTAACGCGCCAATTATGGGTGTCATTCTCCCATGTGCCTTATAGTGTTTTATCTATTATCCAGAATAGAACCGCCCGAGTCTCTCCGCTCGAAATGCCAAGAAATCGGAGTCCGACAGTATGTCTAGAGTTTCTGAAAAATATGGTGAAAAATATCAATACTCTGAAAAAAGAAAAAAAAACAGAATTAATGGTACGGGATTGAATCTGTGAATTTCGCACTACATAAATCAACATTAAGAAAACAAAACAAATTATACACTCACACCAGTAAAATTAAATGATTATTTTATAATAAAATAATATGTGTTCTTCAACATGTTAGCATATAGTCATTTTCATTTACATAACAGGTGAACGCCTGTACGGCACTAACAAGGAAGGTCTCCATACTAGTGTTGGGTAGGACACGGAAAATTCATGACGTTTGTATGATGTACAATCAGAACACTTTTGTCATGACAATGTCATGCTTCAACTGAGTGAGGTGGTGAGGAGTTAAAATCCAGGAACTACAAATGGGTGTTGGGACAGGAGCGAAGGCTTTCTCTCAGTGTAAACTGTATGGCTGTATGCAGCTTGAATCTGATGACAAAAAGTCAGGGGTGTGTACTTTAATCTTGTTGTATTGTCAGGTTGATAAATAGAGGTATATAGTTTTCGGAAAGCATAAATATAATTTGTGAGTCGACGGCATGCACTAACGCGCGAATGATTATAAGGGTTTTTTTCGGTAAGGGGAAATTCAAAAATGATGTCATGCTAGGAATGTGTAGTGCTTTTTTTCTGAATTGCAAGTATATGTTTATGTAACAGAGTCTGATATCTGAAAAGGGGCAGGGAGGGAATATGTTGAACTGTGACACTTTGTGATAAAAGGTGGGAGGGGAGTAAAAATTATTGAAATAAAAGTTTGACATCATTTATGGACAACCCCTAACAGTACTATGTAGAAATAAATCAATGTACTTGTAAAGAATTTAAATTATTTTTTAAAATAATTAGGTTAAAAAGATTGTAAAAGTAAATGCGTAACTTGAATTGTACAGCATACACTAAGCAGGTAGCAGGACTTTGGAAATGCAAAACCTTAGCGAAGAATTTTATTTTTCTTAAAGAAAATTTATGTATAATTGTTGCAAATTATAATGTATATTACTTACCCGTCATACGTAGTATAGGGTAAGTCTTGCAATCGTTTTGAAAATCGAAAAATTTTTTTTGACGGATTTACACGTTTTAGATCCTAAAGATTTCGAAAAACATATTTTTAGAAAAAGAATTTGCCGTCTATCTCTCTGTCAGTCTGTCTGTGAACGCTCTATCTCCCGAACAAATTGAGATAGAGACTTGAAATTTTGTATATACTTAGTACTTAAGGATGGAACGAAGCCTATTTGATATCAGTAACCTCGATTATCCGGAACTATTTTTTTCGGACTCTCAAAAAATTCGTTCTGATGAAAGGTATATAAAAATTTTCGATTTTTTTTATTTTAAGGAATGGACGTAAAAGGCAATAAAATATCACACATTTTGCATAAAAAACGAAGTCGATCGGGTAATTAGTTGCCGAGATATTTGTAATCCTGTTTTCCGCATTCTTCGATTTTTCATGACCCTGTATTTCATTCAAATTCCAATTCAGAGGCATATTTTAATTGGAAATGAGACGCTTAATCCGACGCAGTAAATTGTTAGTAATTAGAATTATTATGTTTAGAGTTATAAGGATTTTTCTTTTACGTATTTCGGTACTACTTGAGTAGTTTGGCGTTTCATATAATTTGTCAAAATTGGTACATCAGCAATTCATTAATAGAGTATTACTATGCATATTAACAATATTTAAATTTTGTTCTGGAATTGCAATGCATTGTATAAATAGTTTTCACATGTTTTATTTTCATTTGCATATTAAGGATGGGTAAGTATTACGGTGGCCCCAACGACTAGATTTTGCTTGATATTATTCATCCGAAAAATCAAATTTACCAAAAATTAAAATGCTTATTATTATTATATATAGTGAAAAAAAAAACAACAACCTTTGATCTCTTTTCAGTGTTGAATTTAGACACTTTTCTCCGGGAGGAACTTCTGTGACTCCGGAAAGGGGGGGGGGGAGGATGTCAATCCCGGGCCACCCACTGAAATAAACAAGATGTCTTTCAATAACGTTCTCTTTAACAAGAAGTTGTGTTTGATTATTTATTTATTATTCCGACAAAATAATAAATAGGACAATTTAACCCCCCCCCCCTCTCAAAATACTCATAATAATTAAATAAATAATAAAAAGAACAGTTTACAAATATAAAAGCAATTTTAAGATTCTCAGCGTTCCGTAACGTAAAGAATTTAAAGAAATATTTATTTTTATTTATTTATTTATTTTTAACGGCAAAATTCACTTTTTTCGCAGTTTTTTGACAAACATGGCATGTTTTTCGCAATCTTTTGATAAAATTTGGCATGCTTTCCACTATTTTGACAAAATTCGCGTATTCCTGCGATCTTTTGAGGAAATTCGTGTACTTTTTCATGATTTTCTAGAAAATTTCGCGAGTTTTATACAATCTTTTAACAAAATTTGCGCGGTTTTCGAAATTTTTCGGTTGCAATTTTTTTATTTTTTGACAAAATTAGTGGTGTGTAAAAAGTTAAAAATGGAACTTTCCTTTCTTTCTCGGATTGATGAAATCGTGTTCGAGAAATATTTATTTTTATTTATTTATTTATTTTTAGGGCAAAATTAACTTTTTTTCGCGGTCTTTTGACAAACATGGCATGTTTTTCGCGATCTTTTGATAAAATTTCGCATGTTTTCCGCTATTTTGACAAAATTCGCGTATTCCTGCGATCTTTTGAGGAAATTCACATACTGTTTCATGATCTTTTGGCAAATTTTGCGAGTTTTATACGATATTTTAACAAAATTTGCGCGTTTTTCGAAATTTTTCGTCTGCGCTTTTTTTTTGACAAAATTAGAGGTGTGTAAAAATTTAAAAACGGAACCTTCCTTTCTTTCTCAGATCGACGAAATCGCGTTAAATTTCAATTTGGTATAACGTACGTTTTGGCTCAAATTTAAGGCAAAATAATATTTTGGAGCAGATATGCGCAAAATGCGCACTACTTGAAATTCTGAATAATGAACTTCTGTTAAAGTAAAGTAATCTTTGAAAACATAGTTTAAGGTTGTTTCCAATTGCACTGTTAAACAACAGGAAACTTTGATATATTTTCTGATTTTAATGTTTAATTCAAGGGCGGTTCAGCCCTCGATTTAGAAGGGAGGTCATGGCTCCTATTTGGGGGGGGGGGGGGGAAGCTTACATCACTTAAGACTTTTTTTTTTATTAAAGGCTGTTTCCATGCCTAAAATAGTTACTTTTCTGATATTTTTGGGGATTCGTTTTCATTCGTAAATACAAAAAATTGTGTTAATTTTCGTTAAAAAAAAAAAAAAAAAAAAAAAAAAAAAAATACACAGTTTATTAGATACTAAGGAACTGAGGATTT
This sequence comes from Maratus speculifer, assembly GCA_964019185.1. Lineage (NCBI taxonomy): Eukaryota > Metazoa > Arthropoda > Arachnida > Araneae > Salticidae > Maratus > Maratus speculifer. The sequence goes on from OZ025301.1 coordinate 43,218,342, forward strand.
TCGTATTTTCTTATAAAAACACAGAATCATTTAGAAATTAAGAATTTTAAGCTAATTAAGGCTTACACAATTACAAAAAAGGCTGTTAACGCGGGAACAATTAACCTGCTCCAGGTTAATTTCACACATTTTACAGAGATCTCCCGAAAGATTTTTTTGCCTTTATCGAGAAATGAAAACCACTAATTGATCACATTTGTTCTGAATAAGTGCACTCACAAATGTCTTGCATCTGAGATTAAAAATGACTTACTGAACGTGTCAGAAAGTACCTGCTTTGTATTTAAACACAGTTTTAAACAGTTAGAAATACTCCTATTTTTGAGCAAGGGATAAGTTTGAAAGAATTTACGGTATATTCCATTTTTTAAATATGCTTAAAAATTTTTTCTTCATCCAGGAAAGGTAGGAGGGTCATGACACTATGACTTCCTCCTTGGATCCGCCACTGGTTTAACTATAAAGGCATAAAATTGACAAGCCTTGCTTTTGAAGGGATTTCGAATCGAATATCGTTTTCTCTTTTTGATAAATAAATTATTTGTTAAGATACAAGAGAATTTTATTCCGTTGCTGCTAGTTTTTATCCTTTACTGTGCTGTCGCTACCAGAAGTTCGATTCAAAACGCTAATATTGACGGTATTTTTCTCAAAGATGTACTACACTTACCAAACAAGGGATAATGCCATTTGGCTGCATAGTTTCAGTATAAGAACACCTGGCAATTTTATTCGTTTCCGAAAAGAAATGAATTTAGAAATGTATTAGGAAGTAGCGCCTTTGGATTTCAGAAAAGCTCTAATAAATACAGATAAATATTTTCAATAATTAACTTTTTATAAGGTAGCTTTAAAAGTTGTAATGTTTTTAACCCTTCTTTTCTAACTAAATTAATTTTCTAATGAAACCTTTTTTGAATACTAAGATTTCTAAAAATCGTAATCCTTAATTTTGCTACTGTATATTTTCAGCCTTGCGTAAACATCGTAATTTTAAAATATAATGTAAAATTGTCCCACAGGTACCTATGCGGTATTCTTTAAAGAAATCTTAAATATATGTTAAGATTTTATTTTATTATTATTATTTTGAACTGAACCGGATTAAATCGTGTGGGGTCTGTTTTGGCTGATTTTTGTACCGACAAGACATTTAAGTGACACCAGGCCGGGCAGAGCAGACTTCTAAATTAACCCCCCCCCCTCTCCCCCGTCCACATAAAAAAAGACGTGACAATGACAACTTTTTAAAAGGACGGCTGGAACCGATTCTATTTCTAGTCTGTTTTTGTAAATCCTTTTCTATTTTAAATCAAATATACATAATGACAAGCACAAGTTCGGAAGTATTCAATATTATTAAAAGAAGGAAATGAAAAGAATAACTCTCTTCTTTCCTTTCCACCAGAACCAATCCTCCCCAAATTCGTCTACAATCTTGCTACATTCTTTTCTTTCATCCTTCCCCATAGCTTAAGCTTTTTCAATCTTCAAACGTAGCCCGCGCCCGCAACCCTGTTGGATTTCGACTCTTTCATCGACAGACAATGACAACAAAACACACACACCCATTCTTTCAGTCATCCTCTGAAATGAAACAGCTCTCGCGCCTCGCCGCTTCTAAAAAGACGCCAACATGACAAAATTTCTGAGGTACCTCAAATCTGAAAACTGATGTATTGGGACAAATTGTCGTGGTGTATGGGACAAATGAGGTGCCTCATGTATGAGTTACTCGGAGTTACCAAAAAATTAAAGTACTTTATTTCTACGACAGCAGTGTTCGAGAGTATAAGCGTCAATATAGAGAGGGCTCTTAAGGAGAGCTTGGACAGCGCATGCGCCCTTTTGTTGGCTTCCTCTTTATTTGGCGTTCCTCGCCAACGCGCTGAAAATGCAATGAGCAGGGCTTTTCTCTATGCTGATGTAGGCACATCAATGCTAAAAATATGTATGTGTGTGTGTGGGGGGGGGGGGGGAGGGAGGAAGGTCACTAGTGGATCCAGACTGCAATAGCTCTCTACGAAGACTAGCACCGCTGCGAAAAATCCGGAGCTAAAAATGTTATATAAATGGAAAAATCCGGAGCTAAAAAATTCTGCATAGATTGAAAAATGCGGAATTAAAAATTTTGAATAAATCGAAAAATCCGAAGTTAAAAATCTTGAATAAATCGAAAAATTCGGAGCTAAAAATATTATATAAATGTAAAAATTCGGAACTAAAAGTATCATATAAATGGAAAAATCCGGAGCTAAAAATGTTATACAAATCGACACTGGATTCTCCTGTGTATTTGGCAATTCTTTTTAAAGCTGTACTGCCAGTCCTGATTATCACTTTTGCACTAAATGAGCATGTGAAGTAAATCTCCATAGGGAGCTATTGCTGTCTTGATCCGCCTGTGGGAAGGTCGGAATCTATTTTTATTATTTCGAAAGAAAAAGAGAAGAGAAGAAAAAATACAGAAGAATCGAAAATTATAGATAGCTATATAATTATTATATATCTATCTATAGATATAATTATTACAGAAGAATCGAAAATTCTCTTTTCTTCGAAAAGAGAATTTTCGAAGAAAAAGAGGGGGGAATGGGAATCAATATTTATGTCGTGAAAAAAGAAAAAAATTGTTTAAGAAATTGGATTCAATTTTTATTATGTTGTTTGATTCATGCAAACATTTCAATCAACATTAGCCATATAGTTAGTTAACGAGCAATTCCATCTCAGCTCAGGCAGGGCATGTCAAATCACCATCACAGATTTTTTTCAAAAAAATTCAGTAGTTAGAACTAAGTGATTTATAAAATTTCCTAAAAGGATTTTTCCCTAAAAAATTTATTTCTCTGATTACAGCACTTTAAAGTTCATGATAAAATTGGCAGTTTTCAGAAAAACTGAAAAACGCTTCATTTTGAAATGAACACAATACCAAACATATTCAACATATTCAGTCAATTTATTTTTTATAAACAGTTATTAAACTGAATTTTACTTTGGCATAGTTTTAAAAATTATAGTGACATTTTTACTTAATTAAAAAAATTAGATTTTAAGTGCAAAAAATATAATTATTAGTGAATTTAAGATTTTTTTTCAGAATGAAAAAAAATATTTTAAAGCTAAACATTGATGGCAATCCAAAGACCTTTAATGGGAGTTTTACAGCAAATTTTATTTTAACTCTAAGATGCTTACAACTTTTGTAATTCAATTTTAAATTATGCAAAATTTTGTAAAATCACTACTTTTGAGATGCAATTTCTCAAAACCACCATTTTTTAAAAATCTGATAATATGCTCAATTCATACCTTATTAGTCTCTAATAAATACCTTACAAGCAAATCGTGTGTTTTTGCTTAGAAAATTTTATATGATTTTTTGAAAATAACATGTTGTGTGTATTTTTCAACAGACCACAAAGGCAAGCTCTTCCTTATTTAACCGAACTTGTAATGTAATTAATATTTCAAACTAAAAAATACAGCACTAGTACATAATTATTACTGTTAAATTATAGCTAATCATTTGCTTAAATTTCAAATTGCGTAAAATACAGTCAATAATAAAATTAGTATTGATCATATGTCATTTCATTCCATACTCATAAATGTGCTAAATTCATCTACAGTGTGTTAAATATTTTGTTATATAGTATGGATCTAACATATTAAAATGCAAATACATACATTACAACTGAATTAGATTTTTTTTTCAAGTTTAGTTTTTTTCCAATTAGTTTTTTTTTCTCAGAGAACCAGAAGATCAAGCTTTTTCTTATTTCTCTGTATTTATAATAATATTTTTTAATGAAAAAATAATAATATGCACATTATTATGGCAGATAAATATAAGCTAATCTTCAAAAATTCCTATTCATAAAATTAAATAAGCCGAACCCCTTAAAAAAAAAAAAAATCTGCGCTTGTGACGCATTTTGACTTTGCTGAAAATTACTCACTAATACTGCCAAATGAAGTACAAAGCTACCACTGGCAGAATACTCAGATATCGTTAGTTACCTGCACAGCATACTTTAGAGAAGAAATAAAGAATTTTATCATAGTTTCTGATGATTAACAGCTCATGCTGTTTGCGACATAGAAAAAGTAAAAAAAGAATTATTTAAGTTGTACCAATTACAAACACTGGAATCACCTGTGTATATATCAGATGGAGCTAGAGCACATTTTAAAAACAAGTATCAGTTTTATGAATTGCACAAAAATAAAATTGTACTGAAGTAGAGGATATTTTCAGGTACTGGCCATGTTAAAAGTGCATGTGATGCTATTGAGGACTGAGACAAGCACTATGCAACAAAATTTAATCTCCAAAAGGAGCCAATAAAAGCTATCCAAAATTCTGTCTCATTTGTTGCTGAACTATCTTCTCTGCTAAAAAATAACATTCTAGTCCATCCAGACAGAAATATTATTCAATCCTATAGAACTAATAATGAGAAAGAATATGCTAATGCAAAATCTATTGTTGATATTAGATATAAACATTATAGGGTGATTGTAAATAATGAAAATTATATGGAATGAGCAAGTAAAAATGAATTGACAAAAGTTGAAACCTTCAGCCAAATGAAAAGACAATATTCAATACATAGCTTCCAAATTGGTGATTTCATTGGATGCATTTATGAAAATAATTGGTGGATAGGACAAATCAATGGTATATCAATCACAAGAACTAAATGACATTAAAGTATCATTCATGTACCCAACATGGTCCATAGATAAAGCATTCCAGTGGCCAAAAGAATCTGGAAAGAAAAAATATGAATGTGCATTACCATTGGAAAATGTGCTTCTAGAAACAGAAAAACCAGTTACAATAGGACAATCTGAGCGACTTCATACCTTCAACGATAAGGAGTTGAAGTTAATTTAAGAAACCTTCACTACCTAATTCTTCTGTTATGTATGTATTTGCACATTAATATATTATATCCATACTATATAACAAAATTTTTACACACTGTAGATGGATTTAACACATTCATGAGTATGGAATGAAATGACATATGATCAATACTAATTTTATTACTGGCTGTATTTTACGCAATTTTAAATTTAAGCAAATGATTAGCTATAATTTAACAGTAATAATTATGTACTAGTGATGTATCTTTTAGTTTGAAATATTAATTACATTACAAGTTCGGTTAAATAAGGAAGAGCTTGACTTTGTGGTCTGTTGAAAAATACACACAACATGTTATTTTCAAAAAATCATATAAAATTTTCTAAGCAAAAACACACGATTTGCTTGTAAGGTATTTATTAGAGACTAATAAGGTATGAATTGAGCATATTATCAGATTTTTAAAAAATGGTGTTTTTGAGAAATTGCATCTCAAAAGTAGTGATTTTACAAAATTTTGCAAAGTTTAAAATTGAATTACAAAAGTTGTAAGCACCTTAGAGTTAAAATAAAATTTGCTGTAAAACTCCCATTAAAGGTCTTTAGATTGCCATCAATGTTTAGCTTTAAAATATTTTTTTTCATTCTGAAAAAAAAATCTTAAATTCACTAATAATTATATTTTTTATACTTAAAATCTAATTTTTTTTTAATTAAGTAAAAATGCCACTATATTTTTTAAAACTATGCCAAAGTAAAATTCAGTTTAATAACTGTTTATAAAAAATAAATTGACTGAATATGTTGAATATGTTTGGTATTGTGTTCATTTCAAAATGAAGCGTTTTTCAGTTTTTTTGAAAACTGCCAATTTTATCATGAACTTTAAAGTGCTGTAATCAGAGAAAAAAAAAAAATTAGGGAAAAATCCTTTTAGGAAATTTTATAAATCACTTAGTTCTAACTACTGAATTTTTTTGAAAAAAATCTGTGATGGTGACTTGACGCATATCAGTACTGTCTGCCTGAATTGAGATGGAATAGCTCTAAAACGTAATATTTTTTTTCGTTCGCTTGTATCAGTGCTATTTATATAAAAATAATTCTTTTAATTTTAAAATAAAAACTTTTCATCCATTAAACTATAAAATAATTAGAATCGATTTGTATTATGTCATAAAAAGAAGCGGGGCGGGGGCATCAGAATCAATTTTTGTTATGTAGTTTGATTCATTTTAATCATCGTTAATCAAAATACTTAATATAATAATTTTTAAAGCACATAAAATGTATTCTCTTTTTACTTTCGTCTCTCTTTACATGAAGAAAGTATTGGATTCATGAAAATTTTCGACTTCTGGTTTTCGACGGATTTATACGTTTTAGAAGGTCTTGAACACGTTTTGACTATTTTTAGAAAATGTCTGTCTGTGAGTCTGTGAGTCTGTCTGTCTGTATGTGACAAAAAATTTGTGGGCACTCTATCTCAAGAACTAATGCTCGAAATTTCATAAAATTTCATATTCAGTTAGACCTTGATATAAATTAGTGCCTATTGGTTTTTGGTGTAAATTGGCCTGCATGTGGCGCTGCTATACTACGTTTTTCACGATTTTAATGATTGCTATATCTCAAGAACTAATGTATAGAATTTCACCAAACTTCAGATTCTGTGAGACCTTGATATACATAGAAGCTGATTAAGTTTTGGTATAAATTGGCCTGCAGGTGGCGCTGCTATGCCACGTCTTTCATGATTTTCACGATAGCTATATCTCAAAAACTAATGCACAGAATTTCACAAAACTTCAGATTCCGCAATACCTTGAGATACATTGCTACTGATAAGGTTTTGATGTGAACTGCCCAATAGGTGGCGCTGCTATGCTACATTTGGCACGATTTTTGCGATAGCTATACCTCAAGAACTAATGCAGAGAACTTCATCAAATTTCAGATTATGTTACACTAGAATATATGATCATTTAAAATTGATCTCGTCTAATTATGTTATATATTCTAGTGTAACAGTATTAACGATGCATTTTTAAAATTGATATCATGTACACAGTTAAAAAAGAACTGTATTGGAAAATTAAATAGAATTAGTTTTACGTAATACATACAGTAAAATTAAAAAGGTTAGAGTGAAAATTAAGATAATGAGACAAATATATATATATATATATATATATATACCTATGCGCTAAATCGATGTAATTATTTGCACTTTTTAAATGGTTTAATGGACGTGATTTAAATAGAAGAAAGTTTTGTGATGGCCACAACATACTAGTTTCTAATACTGGAAATTTTCAGTCCCTTCCACTACATCTTTGAAGATGAAATAAAAAATTTGGATGGGAATGTTATGTGATAAAATACAATTAAAAGAGAATTTGTTTCTATACTATATTATTATTATTATTATTTATATTTTTTATTAGCAAAATTTATCGTGATTCAAACAAGGGTTATTTCATCATTAATTTGGGTGTGGAGGGGGGGGGGAGTGCATATATATAGAGAGAGTAAAAGCTTATTAAATGTTGGTACATCTTAAAAATTGGTTTTAGATGTCAATTTTGTCAGGAAATTTTGAATGTTCCTGGAAACACCAATAGAATTATTTAAATAAAAATCATCTTTAATTTTTAAAACTAATCTCTTATGCATTTTTTTTTTTCAGGAATGATTTTTACTTTTAAAATGATGAAATAAATAAAAATTATGCTTTGTTACGTTTCTGAAATCTAAATTCAGGGCGCTTATACAAATATCCTTGAAAATAAATTCAATTAATGGAAATATTATGTTTTTGACAATAATTCTCAAACAGAAATAAAATACTCGTCTTACATCTCGAAATTTGCAGCTATTTTTTTAGTTGCTTGTTAATCAGTTTCTTAACTCTTGTTGTGGCATAAAACATGTCTTGTAAGGGGAAAAAAACTGCTTTGAATTATAATTTTTGACGAGCAACTATGACTAACGTCAAATAAAAATGACAAATCTGAAAGTCTTCTCAACAAACACCACTCCCACGTTAATACATTCCAAAAACCAAATTTCAACAGTTTCCTTTAGAACATTTCTTTTCTTTGTAGCACATAAGATTTTATTTGATGTAACTGATACTGTTTTAAAAATATTTTTAACCAAAAAATTCTCAATGACAATTTTTTTACGATCTCTGGTACGGGATATACAACGTCTCCCCTAGAAGATTTAGAATTTTATTCTTAATAATTAATGATATTAAAGTGAAATTTTTCTTGAAACTATCCAAATGCTTCATTTCCACCCCCAATCACTTTTTTTTCTGAACCTAAAATTTATCTTAATTCAACACTAGAAATATTTTAAAATTATTATAATTCCCAAATTGTTATCATGCTTAATTTTTTTTACTCACCATTCTCTTATAAATTATAACATAACAAGAGATAAAATGAGATCTTAAAATAATTTTTAAAAAACAAAGAATTGCTAAAAAAATATTATGTTTCCTAAATTATATAAGCCCTATTTTTGCCTTCTTGTAAATTTCAAAAAGACATATGCACATAAATTTTGCAAATTTTTGATTGAATTTTAAAAACACGAAAATCTAATATTCAATTTTAATAATATCATAATCAAGTATTTTAATTTTTGCATTAATACAACACCAACTAAGATTGTTACATCGAAACGTAACATACATAACCACAGATTTTCTCAATTAAAATTTTTATTTCTCAGTAATCCAATTCATCCATTAACTTTCTCTTTTCATATTCAGCTGGAGCCCTTTCTATCAGATGCTTAAATAGTGAACAAGTACTATATTCAGTTAGCCAAACAAGTGATAAATAGTCAAATACAGTAACCCTGCTGCAGGAGCCCTCTTTATATTGAGACGATTAGAAAGAGCTCCAGCAGTAGGGTTACTGTATTTGGCTATTTATCGCTTTCTTGGCTAACTCCTCCTCCGCCTCTTCTTCTTATGTTTAGTATGTCATCTGAAGTGCTCCATGCTCCGATGATCCAACGAGCACTCCTATGTCCACGAGTTAACTCGTATTGAAATGTGACTTTTATCATTTTGAATGCTGGGTAAAGTTGCCATATAGTATTACCTATAAATGATTCCGTATACTTTTACCGGCATCGATTAAATATTTCTTCCGCGCTGATATTTCTTAATTTTAGTTAATAATTGTTTTTTTTTCTGAATGTCTGTCAGTAATAAACTAATTTTTCTAAATAACTTTGTATGAATGCTAAACCGATATATATATATTTAAGTTATAAATGATTTTTTAAATAAATTTCATTCATAAAATGTCAATTTTGAAAGTGATTAAAAGGCAAAAAAGAAATAAACAGTACAAAAATAAATGACAGATTTATTTCGTTATTTATTTCTGATATTCATGCAATGTGCAATAAAATTGCACCACAAAAAATCTTTTACGAGCCTGAAAGTAACACAGAATCTTTTGATTAGTATTGTTTTACTTCATTGTTTAATTTCGCTGTCCTATTTTAACAAAAGTTCGCATTTTTTGTTTAACTACTCAAACAGCATTCTTAAACAAAATATATTAGTTTCAATCCTTTCATTTAAATTTTTTTTCTATTTTAGATATCATTCTAATGGTTAAATTACGTGCGGTCAAACGTAATTTCCTAGTTTTTAACAATATGATTCATTACTATAAAACATATATCTTCAATTAACAATATCTGTTATAATTAAATCAAAAAGTGTATAACTGATTCAATGTATGCAATTCTTTCAAGGCTATTTTTACTTTAATAGTACAGTTAAAACAGTTGAAATATAACTAAAACAGTTAGAAAAAGCACAATTTTTTATTCTTGTATTTTCAAATGTAAAAAGACTTTATTAACTTTAATTGCATTCATATGGAGGTAAACGTACTTTTAATCCACATTCTATGAACTTCCATTGTAAAACGGTATATTCATCTAGTACAGAATCGACAGATGATTTGTTCCATCTTTATTTAAATTCAAAGTAAGTAATAAGCTACTTTTCATTCGTTCTCTTTAACTTCACTATACCGAAAGATTAAATTTTCCATTAAGGCTTCACTGCTCGATTTTTTCTATTTTTATGAAGAAAATTATTTGAAATCTATATATCGGACTAATATTTTAAAAAAAAAAAAAAAAAAAAAAAAAAATCAAATTTTCAGTTAAAGTTTGATATTTTATGACGTGTAGTCTGTATACTCAATTAGTATTTTTAAATATTGTATTGTTATATTTAGCAAATAAATGGTTTAAATTAATTAATATTATCTGCTTTACACTCTGCTATTTGATTTATATTAATATTTTTAAGTATTCAGGAAAAACAAATACAGTAAATCTTGCCTTAATAGCTTGATAATTTTTTTTTTAAGAATAAATTTTATTTATTTTATTATTATTATTATTATTATTATTTTGAAGAATAAATTTTATTTTCTTTTTTTTTTTTTAAGAATAAATTCTATTTTTTTTTTCAAATGTACCATTTGACAATTTGTGAAATTTTGTGATTTTTTGTGTGTGACAATTTGTGAAATTTTGAGATTTTTTGTGTGTGATAATTTATGTTTGGTGAAAACAATTAAAATAAATCTTGTCTTGGTAGATTAATCGATTTTTTTAAAATTTATTTATTTATTTATTCATTTTGTTTCTGAATTATTTTTTTCTTAAATGCAGCCATCTGACATGATCAAAATAAGTGCTTGTTCCATCCTTTGGACTGTTCTTGATCAGTTATAGCGATCCTATTGGCCATATTCATGCCACAAAATGAGAATTATAGTCCTTTTATGCATGTGTCAGGTGTAGCATAGGAGGCAGTGAAGTGCTAAATGCAACTCTTTCCATTTAAACTTGAGTTTCTTTTATTGCGAGTATTTGTTTGAAAAAGTTCCGAGAAATCAAACGGTAAACAGTTAATATTTAATACAATTAATTACAAGCAGCATTTCACTTTAGGATATTTCATGGCCAATGCAACTTACACAATTGCTATTAATTAAGAAAGCAAGTTCGATTTAAATAACTCCCACCAGTAAATTTAAGTAGAATGAGTTTTAAGACAAAAACCAGCTAAAAGTGTTAAGCACAAACTGTTGATTTCCGCGATTCGTGAAAGCCACCCTTTTTGGGTGGCTATAAATATAAGAAAAAAATGTACTTTATTTCAATGACAGCAGTGACAGCAGTTAGTTATGTTTGGTAAATTATATGAGCCCTATTTTTGCCTTCTTGTAAATTTCAAAAAGACATATGCACATAAATTTTGCAAATTTTTGATTTAGTTTTAAAAACACGAAAGTCTAATATTCAATTTTAATAATATCATAATTAAGTATTTTAATGTTTGCATTAATACAACACCAACTAAGATTGTTACATCGAAACGTAACATACAGATACGTAACGCCTACAGATTTTCTCAAATAAAATTTTTATTTCTCAGTAATCCAATTCATCCATATTAACTTTCTCTTTTCATATTCAGCCGGAGCCCTCTGTACCAGATGCTTAAATAGTGAACAAGTACTATACTCAGTTAGCCAAGCAAGCGATAAATAGCCAAATACAGTAACCCTACTGCAGGAGCCCTCTCTATATTGAGACGCTAGTCCTTCCAAAGATCTTAGAGGGAAAGATAGGAAGGCTTTGGAAACCGTAACTAACTGAAACATTGCAAACAGCACTGCTAGGAAACACGCTCAAAGGGGGAGATCCAGTCGTAGGCTGGTTCATTGCATCCACCGATTCGCCAAATATTTTTCTAGTAAACCTCCTTCTAGTAAACCTTTTAGTATACCTCCTCAACTCTCCTGCGAGAATTCAAAACGTCATTTCCTTTGGCAGTTCGTCTTGAGACTTAAAGATTGTGGGAGAGTTTTTAATATGATTTATTTGTTGTGATAAATTTTCTATATTGCAAACAGATAGCCGATGAACACGTAAAATTGAAAAGTCTTCAGTGATGCTGAACTTATTAAATAATTAAAAAAAAATTAACATTAGAATCATTTAATGAGAATCTCTCTCAGCGCAAAAGATCTATAATATCTAATATATAATCTAGCTCAATATTTTAAACATGAACATGCTCAAGGCCGAAAAAGGAAGATTAAAAAAAAAAAGGGGGGGGGGGAAATCACCCGAGAATCCATTTAATTATCTCATTGTTGACAAACATTGAAATCTGGCATCGCATTCAAATAGAAAGATAAATTTGCACATTTAGGAAAGAAATCCATAAATTAGAGAATTTTTCGACAGTGGAGATAGTGTCCTAAAATGTTTAAAAAAGAGAATTTTTGAGCGCGTTTTTGACTCCTTATTAGGAATTAAAGTGCTTCTTAATACTCTAAAAGTGTAAGCAAACATTAAAAATTATTACTTTTTTAAACATTTCTGGAAAATATCTCCATTGTCCGAAAACTCGCTAATTTACGAAAGTCTTGCTTAAATGTGTAAAATTATTTTTCTAGACTTTGCAATGTTCCTATAGAACACGTTGCATGTACGCAAGAAAGGGCATAGCCGGATAAGTATGGAAAACATACTTTTCAATCAAATTTCGTGATTTTTTTTCTTTTGTAGTGCTAACCTATCTGAAATTATATTACCCTAATTATCACTTTATTAAAATTGATATTTTAGGAAATAAAAATAATTTTCCAATTTCTTAAAAAAGAAAAAAAATAATAATAATTTTTTAAGAAACTACTGTACCGAATTTCATATTATTACATGAGATTACATAGATGGCAAATAAGCATAACTGGAATTTTTTGCATATTTTATGTTTATAAAAACTGTTGGAAACAACAATAAGAATAGTTACAAAATTAAAAAAAAAAAAAAAAAAAAAAATATATATATATATATATATATATATATACAATAGTTGTCAATAATTCCCACTTTTTTGTAGTGCTAACCTATCTGAAATCATATTACCCTAATTATCACTTTATTAAAATTGATATTTTAGGAAATAAAAAATAATTTTTCGATTTCTTAAAAAAAAAAAAAAAAAAAAAAAAAAAAAAACTAATTTTCTAAGAAACTAGTGTACCGAATTTCATGCAATTACATGAGGGTACATAGATGGCAAAGAAGCATAACTGGAATTTTTTTTTTACATATTTTTATGTTTATAAAAACTGTTCGAAACAGCAATAAAAATAGTTACAAAATTTAAAAAAAAGAAAAAGAAAAAGAAAAAAAAACATATACAGTAGTTGTCAATAATTCCCACTTTTTTTTTCTTTTTAAAGAAATCTTTATATGGTCTCTTATATTCTATATAAATGCCGAAAGTTTGCGTTGGGAATAACAGTATGAATGTTTACAAAAATATGTATTAAAACTATTAAAATTCACTTAAAGGTGTTATTTGGGGCGGAGCTATTCAACTCTGACATACGAAGAGTTTCTGGAAGAAAGTCAACTGACAATATGTCAACTGATGCATTTTCGAAATAATTATGAACATAGGCCATGTTTTTCAACTCTCAATACTATTTTCATATCGATAACTGGTGTTTTCTATGGCTAGTATTATCTTAGTTCTAGGAAGGTTTCGTCTATTTCTTTATCCTCATAATTTCATATATGGAATTTGCTGAAGAATAGCTCATTTTAATACACACATATATATACAGTCGAGTCTTTATATAACGAAATCCACCGTTCAGACAAAAAATTCGTTATACAGAAAAATTTGTTGAATAGAGAACGACACAAATTTTTCATTTTATGTTTAAATTTTGAAACAGAATTATTTTGGAGATGTTTAATTAAGTTTTTGAAATATTTAACGGAGTTTTTTGTACAGAATCTTAAACATTTTCGCCACTTCTTTTTTTCCCAAGTGTCTTATTGATTATTTTCAAAATTATTACTTTATTAGAGAGAGTTGTGTTTAAACTAGAAGCGATTTTATACAAATGCAGTAGAAGATAATACCAGCAAAGATGACATTTAGTAACAATTCTTCATTCAAATGATCTCTCACAACAAAAAAGGTTCCGAGTCGCCACAAACAACAAACATCCTCTCTAAACTCTAAAAGTAATGAGAGTTAATTTAGGTAGATGAAAACCTGCTGAAAAACGATCTTTTCTGTAATTCCCCCTTATTCCTGCCTTACTATCCTAACCAAGAAACAAACACCATTTTAAAGACAATAATGGACAGACACAATAAGACAATAGACAATAAGATATATATTAAAGACAATATAATATATATATTAAAGACAATATTAATATATTAAAGACAATAGTTTTATCTTTTAGGATGCTTTGTGATAGTTGCAAATCGCCCCACTAGCAAGCAAATGTTTCAATCTTTTCCAAGAACGCATGCTCATCTTGGCTAAAACAAAGTCAAGTGTAATCATGCAAAAATATGTTTTTCTTGGGATGGGGGGGGGGGAGTTGAATGCTTTTTTTGGACATGAGGAATAAGGTAGAGGAATGTAGCTATGAAATATATACCAGATATCAACGAAAAAAATTATTCTGCAAATAATTTGAAGTGTTTTCTGAACTTATGATAGAACATTTTCGAAAAAATTCGTTAAATGGAGATATATATTTCGCTATATGGAGATTATTTTTAATGTAATCATGAAAAAAATTAACCGTTATTATAAAAAATTCGTTAAATAGAGAAATTCGTTGGATGGAGTTTCTTTATAGAGAGACTCGACTATATAAGGTCTTTTTTGTCCTTAAGCTTCTATGGATGAAGTTCCCTCCCAACAAGTTTTGGTATCTTCGAAAGCAGGAAACCTAATCAGGGTTTTTCTTATCTTGGCCACACAGTATGCAGAATGTGGATTAACGATATTAATGCTAACTGACACATTTATATACAAATTGAGATCATTAAAAAATGAATATCATACCTAGGATGCTTCTTTAGAAATGAAGATTATAAACAAAATAATAATATTAATACTTTTGGCCAGAACTCATCGTGAGGAATTTTTTTTATATCCATACTGACGTAAAAATCCATGTTTTGTAGGAATTCAGTGATGCCGGGCCAGAAAAAATTGGAGATTTTACCTTTTTTTTCAGGGTCGGACCAGTGGCTGTTTTCAACCGAGCAAACTGCCGAACTACTATGATTTTTACCAGGCTGTTATTATTATTTGTTGTTGTTCGGTCCGGGTAATTTTTTTTTTCTTTATCTGTAGGGCCCACAGACTTCTAATATACGTAGACGCCACATTCCATTGTTCTCTCGGCATGGTTTCGAATCCAACACCTTTGGCGAAAAGATGCCGTTTTTTGGCGGTGATCGATTTATTGGCAACTTTCAGATTTCACAAAGAGAAAAACAGAATTGCGGTCAACTCAAGACAAACATAACAATATGAGTTTCGGCGGCAGAAAAACCGGTTTGGCGCACTAAATCTGCCCACCGTCACGTGACGGAAGGCAAAGATGTTGGCGTAAGAAAAGATTACTGATGTGGTGTCTACGTATCAGAGGTCATTGGTCGGGCCGGTCCATATCTGAAAATTTCGGGCCGTGTAGTTAGCCGCTCCCAGTTCCGGTCCAACACATTAACCCTTTAACGTTCATTGGTTTCGCCACGAAATCACAAAATTTTAATTCCGATACGCAACACTGACACCGGTATTTTTATCTAAAAATAGCCCTTTTATTTTGTATGTGAAAAATCACGTTTTCTTATTTAGAAATATATTTGTTCTTAATTACCGGTGTCAATCATTTATTTCGACATCTTAGCAATGAAAATGCTATGATCGTTAAAGGGTTAAAACAAAAAAATTACCTCTTATATATTAAAAAGGGCAAAATAATTAAAGCATCGTCGCAAAAAATTATCTTATATGCGATACGAGATATTGTGTCATCTTTTCAACAAACCGGAAATGATTCGACTTCTTAAAATGAATCGAAGCGCTTAACCCTACGTTGTAATCACATAACACCCTATGATCGCGCCCTTGCAACTGGTAGACGGTAGCCGCTGGGTTTGAAACCAATCTCGACCGTCGGCCTAACCATTCGGAGTTTTCTGTGATTTTCTTCGAATCTAGGATTTCCTTGCGTAAGTACGGGTTAAGTTCCCTTTGAAAGACCTCCACGGAAAGCATCTCCCCCACCTCCTTTGGTCCTTTATCCCTCGTGTTGATGTTGATTATCGGCCGTCTTAAATAAAACCAATTCCACCCTATGATCGAATGTAAAACGTACAACGTAACAGGTGGACAGCAAAGATCAACTGATCTAGATCTTACTTAAAATAATAATCGGCTGCTAGTAATAGCAGCAGACTTACATTAATTTCTGTTAAATATTACCAATCATATGATGAACTTTGACCTTTTTGAAAATAATTAAAATTTCATAAATTTTATGGTGTACGTTTAATATTTAAAAGTTCATTATTTTATTTTAAGTTAGTGTACAAAAAAAGGCGAGATTTATGCACTTAAAAGGAAAAGGATGTAGACTTCTGTGTGTTGTAAATTTTAACGCAAAATTTGCATATTTGTATTAAACATAACTTTTTCATGTTCAAGGTATTTTTACTAAAATACAAATATGAATTAAGTAACGAAAAACTACATGGTTTAAAAAGAAAATTCACTTTATACTTATGCTTTCCATTTAACAAAAGTATGTTATTTAAGAAGATGTAACAAAATCGTCGGCTCAATCGTTCGGAGTTTTCCGAGGTTTTCATTGAACCTTGGACTACCTTGCTTAAAAAAACTTTTACCTTACTTGCGTTGGGTTTTTTATTAAAACCCCCTAGAAGGGCAACTCCCTCCCTTCATCGCCTACATAACTCGTGTTGATAATTGGCCGTCACACCACAACACGATTCAAAAGAGTTATATTATACTTCTATGGCTTGAAATTTACACAATTCTTTCGATATTTTTCGGTTACAAAAATAAAACAAATATCACCTTTGTACATTTTGAATTATATTGATATAAATTTTAGCTGTACATATCAATTTCACAATATTTTTGTGCAAAAAAAAAAAAAAAAAAAAACTGAAGAATATGTGTTTGATTCTCTGTGAAAGTTATGCCTGTAGATGACTTAATTTGATGCACTGTTTACTTCCTGGTCTGAAAATATAATGAGTTACTAAATTGTCGCGAAAAAGCTTAAAGTGCAATGCTGCATGTAACCAATTGTACTGTAAACGTTTAGTTTAATTTTCGAATTTGAAGTTATTATTCAAACAATTACATAAAATAAAAAATTCAAGTTGAAATGATAAGAGTTGCATTTAAGGGAAAATTTAAACTGTGGATAGAGTCAAGTTAAGGTTAAAGAAGGAATAAAGACGGGTCAAGTCATCTGGTGATTCTGAACTGGATGAATGTACCGTCTTTCAATGGAAGTTCGTAGATTGTGGATTAAAAAAATGCCTTTTTTTATGAATGCAATTAAAGTTAATAAAGCCTTTGTTTATTTGAAAATAAAGAAAACAGATAGTTATTTAACTAACAGTATTTGATATTTTTCAACTGTTTTAGCTGTTTTTATACAGTTAAAGTAAAGATAGCATTGAAGGATGTTGTTATTTATGTACAGTACAATAATCTACACTGTGGGACATTGGCCCTATAGGGTAGAATGCCTTCCGTGGGGGGGTCTTTCTAAAATAACCTAACCCGTATTTACGTATGGAAATCCTAGTTTGGAAGAAAACCATGGGAATCACCGAACGGTTAGGCCGACGGTTGTGATTGGGTTCGAACCCAGCACCTACCGTCTACCACTTTGGAGGTCAGAACCTATTGGCTACTGGTGAAGGACCTGAACTAGTTATAGCACTTTTTGATTTAAGTATAATTAGGATGAGCGAAACGAATCCTGTAATAGGCCAACCAAATTACATTTTGTCATAAACTTTACAAAAAAAAAAAAAAAAAAAAAAAAAAAAAAAAAAAAATCTGCATTTTAACTTGAAATTAAACATAAATATAAATTATGATGTGTAGATTTGCACAATATTATATTTTTACAGGATAACCTTAAAAAAATATTATTTTAATTAATTTTACATGTTTTTCTATTACGGACGCATTTTTTTGAAATAAAAATAAAAAAAATATATTATCTTTTAAAATATCTCGAAAACCTTTGGAGAGTAAAATTGAAATATTTCCAAGTGAAAAGTGATGGAAATTAGTTTGACGAATTTAAGAAAAATGGAATATGACGTCATAACTTTTCTATACAAGATTCCTACGTAAAACTAAAACTAAAATAAATAACTTGGCCGATTTGTATTTATTTATTTATTTATTTATTTATTTTTACAGCAAATATTACGTCATATTGGAAATATAATGAACAAAAGGCAGATGAATGTGACAACATTTTATATATTTTTTTATTATTGAAACTAACTGCAGAATTTATACTTCAGACCGTTAAATATCAATAAATTTTCTTATAATAAAAATGTATGTTATTTGAGAGGAAAATATGCATTTTAATAGAATACTTTTTATAAGATTGGTTGGAATGGTGCATATTTTTTGTGGCCATTCCCCTTAATCACATAATAGTTTGACGATTTTATAATGAAATTTTTAAAATACTTTTTTATAAAAAGTTATAGCATATTTTTAGTGAATTAAAATTTATAAAAAATTTGAAAAAATATTCTGTTTCCTAATCTTTTCAGTGTATTACTTTTCAGGGGTCAAAGAATCTCAAAGCTTCCAAACGATTTTTTTTAAATTTTTACTTACCCATCATACGTACCCTAATTTCCTGCGTATAATCCGCGGATCAAACAATCATTTTTGAACCCAGAAATTTTATTAAATGAAATGTTACTTCTTAGATCGCCGTAAATATTTGCTTTCAAATACAAAATAAAATTTCTGGGTCGAAAAAGAATTGTTTGATCCGCGGATTATACGCAGGAAATTAGGGTAATATAGGGTAAGTCTTGCAATTGTTTTGAAAATCGAAAATTTTTTTTGACGGATTTACACGTTTTCGACACTGGAGATTTCGAAAACATATTTTTAGAAAAAAAAAAATTTGCCGTCCGTCCGACTGTCTGTCTGTCTATCTGTCTGTAAACTCTCTACAGTCCTGGACAAAATTATAAATTCAGAAAATTTTTAATTTGTTTATATCATAATATAAATAAGATTAGCTTTACACTAATAAAATAATTATGAATATTTATAATAAGACATCTAAAATTAATGTAACTTATAAATAAAATGGAGTAAGTAATTTAAATAACAAAATACATAACTTGAAAAAAATAACATTATGTAAAACCTGGACAAAATTATAAACTCAAAGTTATGATTTTCTATATTCTGGCACTTTTGATATAAATAAATGCATTTTGTGATAAAAAACTAATAAATGGAGTCATTATGAATCTATATATTTCAATACATCAATAGGTGTTTTGATTTTTTTCATAAAATGACATTATGTGTAACCTGGACAAAATTATAAACTCAAAATTATGAATTTCTACAATCTAGAATTTTGGATTTAAATAAATGCATTTTGTGATAATAAACTAATAAATAAAGCTATTAGAAATGAATATATTTCAATACAACAATGCATTTTTATAATTTTTAGTTAAATAATTTTGTTAAATATGGTTTTTGTATATAAAACGAAGAGGTCCGCCGCCAAAGATACAGAAAGAAATCGAAGATCTATGTGACGAACAGCATTTAGTACTGGAGCTCCTTTTAGCCAAATTGTAAATACTTTAAAGCTAAATGTAAGCTCTCGAATTGTCAGACGAATTCTTCAATGAGCGCAGAATAAGAAATGGAAGAAAATGAAAGCTGAGCCAAAACTTGAGCCCCATCACATAAAACCCAGACTTGATTTTGCACAACAGCACGTGTCATGGACAACATAACGGAGCACACAATCATCTGGTCAGACAAAAATAAGTTTAATTTATACGGCCCAGGTGGCATAAGATACTATTGGAAAAATATCAAGCCTGAAGAACGACATATCTTTAGTCGAAACTTTGGTGAACAATCAGTGGCCATGTGGGCTAGTTTTTCTCAGAATGGTAAAATCGCTCTGCATTTTCTTAATGGAAAACAAAAAGCAGAAGACTACCAGTTAATCCTGGATGATAATGTTTTGCCATATGGGCCATTGATCACTGACGAAAATTGGGTATTTCTGCAAGATAATGCAACAATATATTCTGCTAAAAGTTCAAAAGAATGGCTGCAGCAATAGATATGTAAATGTCTTGAATGATGTGGTAAGCTTCCCAAAAATTAAAAATTCTCACTCCTTAGTCAATGACTTATCAAGTACTCCTTATTTTCCAAGCATTTGGAAAACTTTAATTTAAAACTTTTTTTTTTACCCCTTGCTTTTTAGTTTTTATTTTGTTTGTTCTCCGTTATTGTCGCTACTTTCCACCCTGTTGTTCAGGCTGCTTACTTTTCTTCTCATTGGTTGATTTTCTTAAGGCAGGATCGTTCCTGTAACAGGTATATAAGCTTGCGTCTCTCTGTCTCTTTGCTCAGTTTTGCTTTTTCTAGCTCGCTGAGTTTTGCACTGATGAAGAATCTCGATAGTAGATTCGAAACAGCTGTTTGCTGCTTTTTCATACTTTATTTGTGCATTTATAATCGCTGGCTTTCCATCTTTAAACATTTTTGCACAAAGGCTTCATTTGCTATTTGAGTTTATAACTATGTCCAGATCTCAAATAATGTTATTTTACGAGAAAAATTAAAATATGCATTGATGTGTTGAAATGTATTGATCCATAATGACTCCATTTATTAGTTTCTTATCACAAAATGCATTTATTTATATCAAATATACCAGAATATAGAAATTTATAACTTTGAGTTTATAATTTTGTCCAGGTTTCGCATAATGTTATTTTTTTAAGTTATGTATTTTCTTATTTAAATTACCTACTCCATTTTATTTACGAGTTATATTAAATTTAGATGTCTTATTATAAATATCCATCATTATTTTTTTTATTAATGTAAAGCTAAGCTTATTTATATTATGATGTAAACAAATAAAAAATTTTCTGAGTTTATAATTTTGTCCAGGAGTGTATCTCCCGAACGAATTGAGATAGAGACTTGAAATTTTGTATGTACTTAGTATGTAAGAATGGGACGAAGCCTATTTAATATCAGTAACCTCGATTATCCGGAACTATTTTTTTCGGACTCTCGAAAAATTCGTTGAAAGGTACATAAAAATTTTCGAAATTTTTTATTTTAAGGAGTGGACGGAAAAGGCAATAAAATAACACAAATTTTGCATAAAGAACAAAGTTGATCGAATTATTAGTTGCCGAGATATCTGTAATCCTGTTTTCCACATTCGTGGATTTTTCATGACCCTGTATTTCATTCAAATTTCAATTCAAAGACATATTTTAATTGGAAATAAGACGCTTAATCCGACGCAATAAACTGTTAGTTAATAAGATTATTATTTTTGGAGTTATAAGGATGTTTCTTTTTCGCAATTCAGTACTACTTGAGTAGTTAGGCGTGTTGTATAATTTGTCGAAAGAGATTCATCAGCAACTTATTGATACAGCATTACTATGTAGAATAAAAATATAAATACACAATTAACTTTTGTTTTGGAATTGCAATCCATTTTAAAAATAGTTTTCAAATGTATTATTTTCATATATTATGTATGCATATATATGATGGGTAAGTATTACGGTGGCCCCAACGACTAGTTTTATATGTTAAACTACTATATTTTTTGAATATTTTAATATAATTGGTTCCTTGAAATTCTCAATTGGAACAGAAGTTATGGCTTTTGGAATTATACTCGCTCAATAGCTGAAGAGGCATTTCCGAAACTTAGAAATCATTTTTCTCCAAATGACATTTTTGGGCATAACGTATATTTCGGATATTTCAAATACTTATTATTGTTTTTCATAAAATTTTCAAAACATATTTTTCGTGTAAATTTGTATAAAATGAACATTTTTAAATTTTGCTTTTATTAATAGAAAAATATGCTTTTTAGATGTTTATGTTATTGAAATTTCCAAAATTTTGCATTACTAAAATACAATTTCGTATTAAAAACAGAAAAATGCTTTAAAGGCATTTTTTTAAGGTTCAGTGTAATTATGACAATCTGGTTTATAATTAGGTATTAAAATTTTCATTTTATTGCAATATTGATTTTGTAATCGTGCGCGTAAGCTATTATAAAGAATTTCGGCTCGGCAAATGTCTAACAGTTTGGAACTTCCTGTAAAAGCTAATTCTCCATCTTGAAATTTTTTAAAGATATGAAATGAAAGAATATAATTATGTCTTTCATCACAATAAAGTTACGTTTTAAAATCACACACGTTTTAAGATATTAAAAGTTGAAAATAGTCTGTTGATTTCATTTTTTCCCATTTTAAGAGTCCGCGACCGTTTCATATAGTATTACCCATTATACGTAGTACAGTGTAAGTCTTGAAATCGTTTTGAAAATCGAAATTTTCTTTTTTGACGGATTTACACGTTGTAGACTCTAGAGATTCCGAAAAACATATTTTTAGAAAAAAAAATTGCCGTCCGTCTGTCTGTCTGTAAACGCTCTACCACCCGAACAAATTGAGATAGAGACTTGAAACTTTGTATGTACATAGTATGCAAGAATGGGACGAAGCCTATTTAATATCAGTAACCTCGATTATCCGGAACTATTTTTTTCGGACTCTCGAAAAATTCGTTCTGATGAAAGGTACATAAAAATTTTCGAATTTTTTTATTTTAAGGAAAGGACGTGAAAGGCAATAAAATAACACAAATTTTGCATACAGAACAAAGTCGATCGGATTTTTTGTTGACGAGATAATTGTAATCCTGTTTTCCACATTCTTCGATTTTTCATGACCCTGTATTTTATTCAAATTTCAATTCAGAGGTATATTTTAATTGGAAATGAGACGCTTAATCCAACGCAGTAAACTGTGAGTTAATATAATTATTATTTTTGGAGTTCTTTTAGGTGACCCTCAACGACTTGTTAACATTTCTGTGGTGCTGCCATCTATTATAAACATTCTTAAATGACTACTTTTTTCTAGGGTATAGGTTTTCGAGCTTTTAGACTGAAGTCGTTTGGAACCAGAAATTCCGAAAGATCAATTTCATGCTCTGTAATCATAAACTTTCCATAATTAAAAAAAATCTTTTTTTTTTTTTTTTTTTTTTTTTTTTCTTTACAGGAACGTGGTGGTAGCTTGGGGGTCCCCCTTATCAGCTTGAAAAATTCCAAGCATGGAGTTTTCAGTTTAAAAGGTGAATTGATGTTTTTCTACCGTTACACTGCGGATCAGAAAAACAAAATAAATATTAAAGAAAATGCAAAATAAATGAATAAAAAGTAAAAATAACAATAATAATAAAAAAAAATATGTATATATATATTCAACTACAGTATTTTAATATTAAAAAATTCGAATGCAAAATTTTTCGTAATACTGATCTATTTTGAGTGGAAATGGAATAAAATACTTTACCAATGCGAAATTAGAAAGGAAATCGTAGTACAAAAGATGTACTAAACATTTTCTCAAATAGGATTTTGTTCATTTTTTTTAAACATAAAATAAATAAATAAATAAATAAAATAAAATAAAAATACATGGAATAGAAAGAGGAACTGTTGGTGTTCTCCCATTCTCGGTATAAAGGAAGAATAAAATATTACTTTTATTATTATGCGAATGAACATTGATTAGATTCAAATTTCTTTCTAACTGTTTAAAAACTGCAAAGCCCAAAAATGTTTTTTTGGTACTTCTAGGTTATCCCGTCTACCAAAAAATTATCGCCAAACTATAAGATTAAGTGCCGATAATGGATGATCGTGAACGTCACATTCAATGACATTAAATGCGATTCACGTGTTTAAAATGTCATTGAGTGATTTTTATTTCGACCTTTTTATTAATATTTTTATTAATATTCTACTAATTATTTGTTTTTTCGTTATTTAAAAAAAAAAAAATTATGTCAACATGTATAATTTCGCTATTAGTTTGGAGATTTGTATAAATTGGCGAAATTGGTCGAAGAGATAACCTAGAAGTACCTTATTTTTTCTACCAGGGCTCTGTTCGGCAGAATTCCTAACTGTTCGCTTCATAGGATATATTTTTTTTAGTTGCATTTTAGTTCAGAAAATGCAACTTTCGATAAAAAATATGTAACATGATTAGTATTTACGGCAATTTGAGTTTTATATTATGAAAGTTTTTTATTTGGCTTTTTTTGGAAATTTTAAATATTTAAATTCACTATTCAAATTATTTATTTTATTATAGTTATTCTAGCATCTATGATTTGCCTTTTCGGATAGACTAAGTCGATGCATTTCATTTCAGAATTTGTAATAGGAACGATTTTTAGTTAGAAGGCCTGTACAGTAGAAGAATAGAAGTAATGTCTATTGATACATTTTGATTATAGATGGCAGCACCAAACTTTGTTTATCACTTTAATGCTATTTGAAACAAAAATATCAAAGAGATTGATTGCTGATGGTGAATAGCCCCCCCCCCCACTCCTGTTTAGTAATTAAAATGGAGCAATCATGGATCAATTCGTACAAAATTTACTTTAAATTTAAGTTATTATTACTTTTTATATTTTGAAACACTACATTTCGTAATTTAACTGACTTTTCAGAACAGTTTTTAATAACTGTACTAGTAGGCAGTTAATTTTAAAAGTCGAGAAGTATACTTTATCACACAATGTCATTCATAAAATATTAACACGGAATATTACGGTTGGAGGTTAAAAAATTGCCAAACGGTGAAAAAATTGGTTTATTTATCAATATTCTCATCAAACAGCTAACAGATGGCAGCACCGAAGGACATAAGAATACATCATTATATTGATTTTTGTCTATATATTTTTTTTCTTCTTTCTAAATATCTACAAAAATTTCCGAATTTTAGTTCACATGTTATTTAATAACAAACGTTCCGTTATTAAAGGCTAAAATTAATGAGTGGAAATATTTATAGACTATAAATATTTCCACTCATTAATTTTAGCTTTTGGGAGCACTTTTGGGAGCCCTGCGTATGAACCCTGATTTATGTGATTAATTCAAATACAAGGTGGTCATAAAAAAATTTTGCCAACATATGGAGCTCTAGTGGCCAGTCCATTCAACAGATCGAGGTGAAATTTCAGATATAGCTATTCAGAGGTATGAGCTCGAGATTCTGTGAACGACAACAAAATGGCGCTCACGGTTACGGTTATAGTTACAGAAACTTGAAATTTTCCAATGGCAATACCCATTTTTTTCCATAACAAAATGCTCAGCGCATGCGAAAACCTTAAAGAGAGTTGGAACTGTATGTGTATAAGGAAAGAGCATATTTACAAACAAACACTTCTGTCAACCAATCTACCGTTATATTTTTGTCATAGCGATCATTGTAGGAATCACCTTGACGACGTAGCCCAATCATAGCAAGAAGACAACCATCATAAAATTTGCAGACCAATCAGAATGCCTGAATTTATATGTAGAGTCAATGCTATAACGAAGCACGGGCGAAAACAGCTTGCCCCCACTAATAAGAGCCCACAGTGACGTCAGCTGCCCTTTCCTTATAACAAGAAACGGACATGTTATGCACGCACAAAAACTGTTCTGCGAATCCCTCTCCCCCATAAAAAAAAACACGATTGGGGCGCAAGGAGTAAATTTGTATATGACATAGAGTCAGTACTCTAATCTCTAATTACAACACAGATCGGAGAAAGCTTTTATTTTGATTATATATTTTACACATGGGTGCCATCACAGGGAATTACAAATTGGATGGTGGCGACTGTGGACAATACAGTCGAACGTTACATCACATGAGTGATGTTTGCAATCTTACGTTTGATAGAATCTTTCAAATCCGGCAAAGTTTGCGGATTGCATATGTACACTCTAGATTTTAGATATCCCCAGAACCTGAAATCCATAGGAGTAAGGTCGGGGGATCGCGGACGCCATTGACGTTACCAGTTAAGGTGAAATGTGCCTCGTCCGTTCATAATATGCGAAGATGTCGGTCGTTATCTCCATCATGTTGGATAAGAAATTCAATAACAAAGTCTATATGTTGTTGATGGTCTCTCACTTCCAAAATCTGGGTGCGCTGGTACCACTAAAGAAACATGCGGATTACAGAGCGTAGTAACTTTAAGACTGTTGAGTTTTGTATATCAAGTACACGATAGGTACTTTTTGTAGTTTGCATGCATCCTCTGGTCACTCTGTGATGCCCTTCCATAACAGTATCCTCAGGAACAGTTGGTCGTCCGAATCGCAGACTGTCACAGGTGCAGACAATTTCTTCAAATTTCATTACTAAATCACGAAGAGCTTGTGAAATGCATAGGCCTCGTATTTGGCGATGGTTTCAATGGTAAACGCGCCAGGATTTCGCAGCATTCATCTCATTTTGATAATAGTCTTACCAATTCACCACGAACGAAGTCGTTTTGTTGGCATCTGCGAGCTCCGACTGAAGAACTAACATTCCCACCCTACTTTTTATCCGTTTTCTACGCTGACTATCTGGCAAAAGATGTTCCGTGATTGGTATTTTGTCTCTGTCATATTCAAATTTTCTTCGTACGCCTTAGTCGTGTTTTTTGGGGGGCCATTCGTAGAACTGATTTTGTGCAAGCATAACACGTCCGTTTATTGCAATAACCATACCGTTCCAACGCTCTTTGGGGTTTTCGCGTGTGCTGAGCATTTTGCGATGAAAAAAAATGGGTGTTGCCATTGAAAATTTTCGAGTTTCTGTAACTATAACCGTAACCGTGTGCGTCATTTTATTGCCATTCACAGAATCTCGAGCTCATATCTCTAAATAGCTATATCTGAAATTTCCCCCCGATCGGCAGAACGGACTGGCCGTTAGAGCTCCATATATCAGCAAAGTTTTTTTATGACCACCCTGTAAATTAGTATGTTTGCAGCACTATGAAGTTTATGCACTTTTATGCTGCTACTATGTCGTGCATTTCTCAAATATATCATCAAACGTTGTTATCTAGGCTTTAAAAGATGAATGTATGAAGAGTACTCCATCCTCGTCATTATTTATGTCACAACCGTGCCTGTCTTTAAGGATTAATATCTCGGCTAATTATCGACGATTTTTTTCAAAAATCATTATCAACAATACTTTTATATTTCTGCAACGATAGGTACCTCCATAGCTCCTCCTCATTGCCTACAAATCGAAATTTGTATGTAACAGAAAAATGTGCTTTTCTGAAAAACTATGCGATCTAGAGAAATCGTTATAGTTTTCCTGCAAAGTTTAAAGTAATATCTCTAACCTCCAATTTTTTCATACTTTTAGTTTCAGTAGATTTGGAATTAGATTGGGGGGGGGGGACATATTTTTGTACTATATTTTCGACGATATCTGTGATAAGTACAGTCGAGTCTCTCTATAACGAAACTCCATACATCGAATTTCTCTATATAACGAATTTTTAGTAGGAAAGGTCCCCTTTTCACATGATTACATTAAAAACAGTCTCTATATAGCGAAATATCTATCTCCATATAACGAATCTTTTCATAAATTGGTCTTAAATTATTCAGTTTAAAAAAGCTTCGAAATCATCTGGAATCAATTTTCCATCATTTATTTTTCATTTATCGTCAGTGCTGAGGTTTTTTTTTTTATTTATTACTTCTCTCCTTGTTCTTTAAATCAAACGAATTCATCCCACCTCCCACACACCTTTCCACATCCTTCTCAAAACAGAGTCAATTGGATTGATACACATGTAAGAGAGGAATTAGTGAGAGGTACATAAGAGAAGCCTTCAAATGGAGGAAAATGTTAACTACAATTTTTCATTCTTTGCTAAAATTTAAGCAGTTTTAAAATCAAAACAACAAAAAAATTATAGATTTCTTCGTCTGAAATTAATGCAAGGGTATTATTTGACTTTCATTAAGCTTTCAAATAAATGTCTGTTCTCTTTTAT
Organism: Maratus speculifer; assembly: GCA_964019185.1. Classification (NCBI taxonomy): domain Eukaryota; kingdom Metazoa; phylum Arthropoda; class Arachnida; order Araneae; family Salticidae; genus Maratus; species Maratus speculifer. The sequence goes on from OZ025301.1 coordinate 43,246,337, forward strand.
GAAACAGCTTAAATAATTAAGAAATGAAATGCTAGGTTAATATTTACTCTTAAACATTTCAAATTCTTAATTCAAAAGATAAAAAATAATATTTGTTCAAATTTCATACATTAAATACGATTTTTAACATCATTCTCTATACATCGAATTTCTCTATATAACGAATTTTTTACTGGAACGGTGGATTTCGTTATATAGAGTCTCGACTGTATATTTTTGAGTTCAGCATAACGGAAGCTTTCACACGGTACCCCATACGATACACAAAGAAAATATTTTTTTCCCTTCAAATAACTTAATTATCTCTCCTACTCCTCTCCTAAATATACTTTTAAATGTTTAACAATATGTAAATATGTGGGTCAATAGTCTTTCTAACTCTCCCCAATTTTAGCTTTCCATGTTTCGTAGTTTATGAGTAAAATGGATGTGACAGAAGGGCAGACATACACGGGAGTGATCTTATATTGGTTCCAAGCAGCATTTTAAACATCTTAACAATCTGAAATACATATCCAAATCTGATCGACGATAAGAAAGTACCCTGCATATAAACTGCTTGCCCTGAAAAAGGATTTGCTAACAATAAAAGTCAATAACTACGCTACAAAAACTAGCTAATTAGGCATCCGGGTTGGGCGAAAATATTTCTACCAGTATAGCTTAAATCCATAGAGATAAGAAAATATCTCTAATATCTGGAATCAGTACTCGTATGATATTTTAAGAGACCAAAAGGCTATTAGGGGTTTTTTACAACTGAGTCATATTTATTATAAGAACTGTATTGTTTCTAACTAAACTGTGTTCAAGAGGACGGGGCGGGTTGTGTCAAATTAACTCCTAAATACAGTTCAGTTTGCTCTATTTTAACCAGTTCCAACGATTCAGATATTGAGCTCAAAATTTAAGTTTATATCAAACCCTTTGAAAGCATTTAATGAGATTCAAAAATAATAGTAAAAAATTGTTTTTCGTTACTCTAAAGTCTAAAGTGCCCTTTATCTGCATTTTTTAACATTATCTTTAAAATTTATTTTTTAAAAAATACTGACATAAAAAAAAAAAAAAAAAAAAAAAAAAAAAAAAAAAAAAAGATTTTACCGAAAACTGCAAAGGAATAGACTATTTTTTCAGATTTTTAAAATCATTTGGAATTTTGGATTTTAAACTGTAATGGCGCCTATCTCCTTCGGAAGACGTTTGGCATCTTTACACTGTTGAAAATCTGCTGCATTTTGCTACATACTCACTCCGCTGTTATATATAATATCTCTATTCCAACCAATGAGAATGCTCCATAATACAGTGAAGTAACTGTTTTCTATGCAAGCGGCGCAGTGCGTATGCAGCAAATTGCTGCAGATTTTTAACAGTGTAGTTTCCAATTTAATATTGTTTGTCTTGGTGTGTACTATCACCCCTTAAAGTTTTGTCCAACAGTTTAGATTCACTCTGTAGAACTGTACCTTGATGCAACGCCAAGGATTCTATGGAATTCACATCCAGCGAACAGAATCTACCAAACCACCCTATGCAATGATCTGTTGACCGAATTCGGCAATTGGATACAAATAAACATTGATGCTTTATGTGGAGAGGCAACATCATATTGAAAATTTACCCATCATGCATTTCGGAGAGGCAGCTCATCATCCCAGTTGTTTTGTATTCTTAGCTCACAGGCTATCAAAGCCTGGGAGCTTATGTGCCCGTCCGCTCTGTATGTGCGTAACGCGATAACTCATGATAAAAGTTTCGGATTTATTTGAAATTTTGGATATATGCACATTCTGATAATGCGCTTCCCTGATTAGTTTTTGGAGTTCATTCAATATGTATAAGAGGGGGAACAGGGGCTCATGCCCTTCCCCTTAATTTTTATAAATGGTGTTTTCATGCAAAAGTATCAGTTTTTGTTTAAAAATTTAGATATAGGATCATTCTAATGAGGCACCCTCGTGATCAGTATTAGATCATCATTGAATAAGTATTAAGAAGGGGAACAGGGGTCTCATGACCCTCCCCTTAATAGATATAAAAGAGCTTTTCAAGTAGATTTCTGAATTCTGATTTTTTAGAACGGAATTAACCCTTGAAAATATAAGGCTGTAATGTACAATTAGTATGCTAGCCTGTGAGCTCAATGCCAACAGTTTAACTGCGCAATATTCTTTTTTATTTTGTTTCATTTCAATATTTCATTCTTCGTTTTGTATTCGATCCCTAAAAGTAGGTTAAAAGTTTTAGATGGAATAACTCTCTTTGACTAATCTGATACTGTCTAAAAGTGGTTTCGCCTTAAAAAAGGACATTGCACTTGGTCTTGATTTTCAATTACTTTAATTCATTTCGTGACTGATCCCTTAAGGGTGTATTCGAAAAAACGCTTTTCACCTCCAACAGCTCGAAATTTTCTGATACAATATCAGACACATTTTTTAAGGTAGAAACATGGAACTTGCTGAGGGGATTTTTGAAGAGACGTATAGCGTGTCGTGTAATGTCATTTTGCGCTTAATTCATTAGAATTTGATTTATAAACAATTATCTTCTCAGTATGACTCTTTTTTTTTCGTTCCCAGATCTCCCGCTTTGTAAAAATCGGTTCAAAATGCTGTTTTTGATTGCTTTTTTTGCAATATTTCCTACATTTATCAAAAAATCGATAATCACGGCACCTTGTGTAACTTTCTAAATGAGAGAATTTGCGAGATTGATGCGTATGAGAGGAAAAGTGAATTCAAAAATAAATCACAAAATAAGCAGTTTGAATCGAAATACACCCCTAAAGAAAGACCAAAATCATGTGTAAGATTTTCAAGTTTTGAAACTTAATAACTCTGTCAACTTTTTCAGTACAGAAATAAAACTTCTAGTATTACATCTCTTATAATATGTGTAAGCTTTAACTAAACACAACTATAGGGATTATAAAAAGTTAGGTTTCGTAATTTTTATAAAATAGATTTTTTGCTTTAAACAACGCCACAATATAATAATTTACCTCATTTGAAACATTTTTGTAATTGGAACTATGTGTTTACGATCTAAGTAGAAATTAAAGATCGGCGATAGATAACATGCTACACCCTGTATTAGCAGCATTTTCATAGCCGAGTTTATTTTATTCTGTCGAAACCAATTTTCCCGATATGTGATAAATCTAGGTCAATTTCCGATATTTAAATCAAAGGTACTTTCCCGTAAATCATTTGTGCTTTTTTTGTCCGATGTATAACGATTTTTGCATTTGTGATTCTTTTTTTAATTCGTCAAAACTAATTTCCTTGAATTCGGGACTTAAGTGACAACATTTGATCGTGCTAGATTTAACACGTTCGCTGCCACTTACGTGAAGATGTGATGACAGTTAATGTAGAAGTGAGTTTTACCCAGAAACCGATTTAGTTTTTTTAACAAAGAATCAGTAAAAGATTTTCCCGCGCTAGCGCGTGACTGGCTATTGGTCATCACTCCACATCACGCGCTGGCGCTTGTGTGGCCCTTTAACGTTGGTGCCTTATCACGCGTCTACGGCAGCGAACGTGTTAATAAAGGAAGAATGTTTCTTCAAAAACGCTTCAGTAGTTTTCGATATCATCCGTTATCACGAAAAGTTATTGCTTGTTTGATATACAGGCTGTACATAAAATGAATATCCCAACTTTACAGATGTATGAAAAGCAAAATAAACACAAGCTGGTTGTTCATTGTAAAACAAAACTCATGGTTGGTATTTTAAATTCGACACAGTTATAAGTGTTTATGTTAGGCCCTCTAGGAACACTCATATTGATCGCTAAAACTGTGTGAATTTAAACTTTCAACAGCTATTTTTGATTTCCAATGAACAAAAAGTTTTACTTTTTTTACTAGCCGTGTAATGTCGGTATATTTATTTATGTACACTCTGTATGTTTTGCATAACAAGGTTAAATAAGGTTGCGTAATAAGCTTAAAAGTCCCTTTTATTTTTTCGATAATCTTGATTGCTATCACAATCTTGTTCTATCGTTTATTTCAGAAAAATCCACGAAAAAAATATATTTAAAAAGCATTTTAGAAATCTTTTAAAAAATTACGATTCTTTAATTAATACATTCCAACTTAAATAAAATAATGATAAAAATAAACATTATATTTCTCTATCAACGAAAAAGGCAATTTTCTTAAAGTGTACTTAGAATTTCTTGAAAAGAATTTGTTTTGAAATCCTTTAATGTGATTAAACATTAATGCGTTTCTCAGAAGTGTTCACACAGCTTTTTGAAAGAAGTAATCACGCGACTCTTTGAAAACAATGATAAAAATAAAATGAAATGAAATGAAAGTCAGAGGCTGCATGGCAGCGTTACATCCTTTCATACAAGTAGGCAAATTAGATCCATGAAATGTGAAATTACTTTTTAAAAGTAACTGATTGCTACTGCTTTTAAACTTAATAAACTTAAATAACATGTTGTCTTTGAAGTTAAAAAAATAAAATTTTAAATTTGTTCTGCTTTAAATATCTAACAAATTAATACCTTGTGATAAATATACTTCATTTAATTGCTAATAGATGTAAAATGAAACTTTAAATCAATTAAAATAGTTTTATTATACATTTCAAATATTTCTGCTTTAAATCAAGCTATTTAAAAAAATAAAATAAATAACCACTTTCGAAACCTGTTGAACTCGACGACCAAAAGTAATTAAAAGAACTGATTTACACAATTTATAAAAAATAATTGCAATAACTAATCCATTTTATATTGGCTAGCCTAACTCTTAAAATAATTGTTATTTATAACAAATGTTTCATTTCAAAATGTAAAATTATTGGAAAATTGAATTTATTCCATATCCGTAATCAGTAAAATGAAATTAAGATATCTGAAGTATTAAATTATAAATTAAGGCATCTTCGATATGACGTAATAAAAAATCAACGAAAATGACGCCACTATGCCACAATTTTGTTTTCAACTAATTTGTTTTAAACGTTGACGTTTTCGTCGCTGTTTTCGACAAATTCTAAATGTAACATCTTTTTACCGTGGTAAAATTAATATGTCTATTTTTCATATTCGTATTTACTAAAATAAAGATATTCTAACGTGCAATGCATTATTAATAAACATATTTCTAAATTTGATCTGACGGTTGCTTTATAATATTTTTTGCCTGTCAAAATTCGCACTCTTCGTAATTTAAGTGCCGGCGAAATCCAGGATTTTACATTGAGTCGCACTTGTAGTCAAATATTTTGTTTTATAAAAGTAATACTTCTTTCAATTTTACTGTGATATCATTTCCACTTACTAAAGTGCTCTGTGAGTCTCAGTTTTAGTATCAACGGAATAAAAAAAATATTGAAATGTGACAGTTTGATGAAATAAAACGCGTTATTTTAAGTTTTAATATCATTTTTGCTCAAAAGTTTTAGGAAAGTTATTTTTAATTCTCTAATACGGAAATCACATTCGTAACGATTGGGTAATTGCTATTGTTTTTCTTCCCCCAATTGTTTGACAATTTACCCAGTTTTTTGACATACGCGACAAAAATCCAGTTACAATATTTTAGCATATTACAGTAAATTTTAACTTGTGCAATTTTTAAGTATTTTTACGATTTTTAACCTTTTTTTTGGTATTTTGCAGATATTTTTATAGATTAGAAAAAGTAATCCGGTTTTCACCTTTTACTCCATTATGCTAAAATTTATCCGTTTATTGACGGTATTTACTTGAAATCGTACAGAGATTTTTGAATTTTTAGCTAATTTTTCTATGCCATTTTCAGAGTTTTTTCGATTTTCTTTTCAATTGTTCAAAACTCGTAAAAGGGATCCTGTGTAAATCTTTTAGCTCAAAATACTTAAATTTATTCTTAAGGTATTTTAAACTTTATCGATTTGTAACTTTTAGCGTTTTTTGTTGATTTACTATGAATTCTCCACGTTAGCCAAAATCAATCTTCTAGCGAAATACAATAAATATTGTTATCTTTCCAACAGAGGGTATCAGGAATTCGCGCAGCAATTTTTTAATTTTTTAATTGATATTTTTTGTTCATTTTATTTTTATGTCGACCCAGGTTACGCCGGGTCTAGTGATACATAATAAAATATAATGAATAAATAGTTGCCGAAACATTTTATAATATGATGTGGGCGAATTTCGGAAATTTTTATTCATCTGTCAATAAATAAGAAAATGCGCTCTGAGCTTTTGGAGAGCTCCGTCGAGGTCAAGTGCAATTAACATTTGCAAACACTTCACTAAAAATAAAGAATTACCGGTACTAGACTTAAGCGAACCTAAGCACAAATTAAATTTTAACTGGATATTGAATACTCAGACGACGCTCAAATAGCGCATTGAAATTTGTGGGTTTTTTTAAACTAACGCCAATTATTCAGATCATAATTATAATTTTTATATTGACAAACTTTAGTACATCTTTAAAATAGGTACGAAACAAAATATAAAACAATTTAAATATATATATAAATGTGCATTTATAAGTGATCTAAAAAAAAAAACCATTTATTATAAAATAAAAAAAAATATTATAAAATAACACATATTAAAACATTTATTATAAAATAAAAACAAATAATTGACGACAATTTTTAAAAATATTTTTGGTCTAAATCACAGAAAAATCATGCATCAAAAAATCTCGGATTAAAAATTTTGCGGACTGTTTTTTTAAACGTCTAATGATATTAGTTTGGCTTTTTAAGAAATGAAATATATTCAGATAGATAGATTTCAACAGTAGCTTTTTAAAATTAAAATAAGAATAAAAATAAAATATAAAAAATAAGTTTTTATGTAATATAATGCAGAGATATTTCTTTTTAAAAAATTATTTCTCTTTCATGAAAATCATTTTTTTCTATGTAAATATTATATTTCTATTTTAAATATCTCACTCTTTCATTTCTTCTAAAACATTTTTTTTTTCATTCTGTAATTAGATACTTCAAAGAAAAGAAGTTTTTTCTTCTTTCCGAATTATATGAGGGCCAACTCATTTTGAGAAACAAACTGTATCTTTTTGCACTTTTATTAGAGAAATATTTTAAAGATAGGCGACGAAGCTTTTTTTCTTTTTTTTTCATTTTACTACAATTTGAATCTCATTTTCTTGCTCTGGAATTTATGGATTATTTTTTAGATAATGAAATGAATATTAATATGCGCACCGTCCTGTGGCAGTTTCACGATTACAAATTAAGGGGAGCTCCTTTTTTCTACTTTGTTAAACCGATTTTTCCACGGAACAATCATGTATGTATAGGCATAACATAATTGTATAGATTTCACAAATTTATTTCATACCAAACATGTAATTTGCATAAAAATTTAATAGTGTTACCGTATTAGAATTTTACTTTATTTTTTAAAAGAGAAACATCTTTAAAAAAGCAGGTTTTTATAAAATTTGTGAAAAATTGTTAATTTTTAATTTAAGTACAAATTACATAAAATACAACAATATAAATACAATATACAAAAATCAACAATATACAATACAACACTACTTCCATAACAGAGGTAATTTTTCCATATTTTCCATACAGAAAAATTATTTCTGTTATAATTAATTTACCGACTGATTAATCGTGTTTCTAAATTAATCTAATACTTTCATATTTTACTCTATTAAAATTGCATTTTTATGAAATATCTAAATTCTTACAGAGTGCTATTTAAAGAAATCGCGTGGTCTCAAAATTGACTCTATTCTGGACCTTATTTATCTTACTTAAAAATGCATTAAGCTGTATTTATTACCGAATGCAAAATATTCATTAAAATATCGCTTATTAAAATATCGGATAGAATTTCCATGGTAATGGCCAAGTGCGGTAGAAGATTTTCGGGCAATATTCCACTTCATTCTTTATTTCTAATCTATGAGAATATCAATAAAAATGTTCTATCTAAATTAAATGATCTTTTAATAATCTTCGATGGATCCTGATGAGCTCAAAAATGAAGGTTTTTCGCATTAACCAGTTAATATGTTTTCTTTAATCCCGCAACGTTGCGTAATACCTTATATTAAACTTTATAATATCCAGTTTAGTTTTTTTCCCCCTAAATTGATTCTTATCTCCTGTTAATGTAAAGGAAATTGAGTGTATTGAAATTTTTTGGTATGGGATAACATAACACGAGCAGTAATTTCGCATTTTTTTTGTCACTTAATGTACTATTTATACAAAAGAAAAGAAATTAGTTAGAAATTGATACTCAAAGTAATAGATCAATTTTTTTTTGCAATCATAAAGATCATTTTTATCATTAAATCATTGTAATTTCTACAAATGCAGTAATAGAAATCTCGCACTTTTAATAATGTTAATATTGTTTGTACGATAAATTGAAATCTTCGTAAGTTCGTATTTTTTTCATGCATGTTCCAGGTAATGAATTTTTGGTTCCCGGAGATCTACTATCTAGAGAGGAATAATATGAAAACTACTGGCTAACAATTTATGTGGAAATGGTAGTATTAAATAGAAATGTTTGATAAAGACCCTTATGAAGACAGTGTTCTTTTTTCTTTTTTTTACTTTATAGAAGAAAGATACGACGAGTTTCAAGAAAGTAGCAGTCAGTAAATCAGGTTGTTGGCCAGCCAATAAGGCAATGACGATATGCCGTTCCATTTCATCAGATAATATAGGTTTTGGCATACACTAGTGTGCAAGATTTAAGGACGAGTCCCAAAATGACAATTTTTAAGGGATTTTCAAGCGGTAATTTTAACGCGAATATTCAAAAGGAAATAATATAATTGGAATAATTACTATCGCTGCATAACAGCTAGTCCATATAACATCTCATTCAGGTCACATATGGTTACAAGAATCATAATCACTACGGCGAAATAAAAAATAGGAAATTTTATACGTCTCTTTTATGAGTCTCAAATAACTATTATATGTGACTCCACTGACAGGTCATTGTGACTGCTGCTTTGTGGCGAGTCACCAGGTGACTTTACAATGTCATTTCATTGAGACTCTCGTGTGACCTCTCATCTGGAGACTCAATTCCAAAGTCATTGTGAACGTTGCATTATGATAAATCACCAAATATTGTCCCATTAAAGTCACATGGTGATTTTTCACCATTTTTTGCAGTGGTTACTTCACAGTAGGGTCACTGTAACCATTTGACAAAGTCTTGTGACAGAAAGTTACCATGTGACTTTAATGTAACATTATTTGGTGATTTATTATAAAGCAACATTCACAATGACTTTGAAATTGAGTCTCCAAATGAGAGTCACATGAGAGTCTCAATAAAACGACATTGTAAAGTCACCAGATGACTCGACACAAAGCAGCAGTCGCAGTGACCTGTCAGTGGAGTCACATATAGTTGTCATTTGAGACTCATAAAATAGATGTATGGAATTTTCTATTTTTTTTCGCCGTAGTGACTGTGACTCCTGTGACCATGTGTCACCTGAATGAGGTGTTATATGGACTAGCTATTTTGCAGGGATAGTAATTATTTGAATTATATTACTTTCTTTTGAATATTCGCGTGAAAATTATCGCTTGAAAATCGCTTGAAAATTGGCATTTTGGGACTCGTCCTTAAATTTTGCACACCAGTGTATACACATGTTCATGTAATGTAAAAGGGTTATGGACCATGATGTGCAGGTTGGTATTTCACGTATAATATGTGTTCTCCAATGCAAGCCACAACCTGTATATTGAAATTAAACTTGCTTTTAACAAAGTATTCATAATTTTTAAAGACAATTTTGCACATATTCAAAATGTTTTATTGAAATAGCTCATTAATCCATACTTAAGGATTAAAAAAATTAATTGGTTGTTCAATTCTGTTTTTTTTAAATTATTAATGCAAAATATCCTATATTATGTTAAACTTTCATACTTTTTATTATTGAGCTTTTTCCCTTGCTCATTATTAAAAATAATAAGAAAACTTATATATCGGTAATATTTTTACAGAACAAATACATAGACAGCTATTTTTTTTATGTAGATTATAGATTAAATTTATTAATTTATATTGCTTTACCTTTAAACGTATACTTCTATTTAAAATAACAATTTAATTATTTAATTTATTTTCATACTTTGCTGGATTTAGGAAAATTTATTATACGCTGTAAATATCTTTAACAGGTAGTACAATTTTATGGATCTTAAAAAAAAGATCATAATTATCATGTGATATTTTTGACCAAGATTTTACTGCAAAAGTAAACTATTATTATCTGATATATTTTACACTGCATTTATTATATTTTATTACATAAAAAATATTTTCAATAAAGTAATAATAAGAAAAACAGCAACTAATACAATAATACCACGAACTGGTTACAGTTTAGATTTCTTACAAAATATAATATATTTGACAAATAGATATTTTATCTTCTAAATCTATCCGGGCATTAAATATAATTTTCTTCTTACATCTCTCATAAAAAATATGATGAACTCCGTAATTTTTTATAAATGTCGGTATCTTTAATACATAAGCAGGTTTTTATGGTACATAAAATCTTTGCGAAAGTTTTATTTTACTGTTCGGGCTAAGGCTTTTGACCGCAAATATACGGCAAAAATCTGATATAGTTTTATAACTCCTTATTCTGTATTTAATAAAACTAGATTTTATATAAATAATCTATTATATAAATTCAATATGAAAAAAAAATTACAAGTAGTAGAAGATTAAGTATATTATGCAAATAATTGTTGACCTTTATTATATAAATGCATCTTTTTCTTTTTAATTCTAAACCAACTTTTTAAAATCACATACCAAACCTAGAGATTTTTTAACACACTAAACTGTTTTGTCATCAATTAACAGGTATATTGACCCTAAAAAGGTTCTAAAACTTTTTTTTGTATAGACTGGGTTATAATATAATATATTTACATTATATCGTTATTCTATTTATATTGAGAAAGTGGATTTAAGTGAAAAGCGTGAAATGTATGAGATCCGCAAAATTTACTGGAGACATATTGGTGGTATAATTATGTTTTCAAAATTTACTTAAAATCCAGACATAACAAATTATTCAAGATTTTTGTATATATAATTTAAAATGTTGATAACTTTTTACAGTAGAAAATTAACTACTTATGAAATAAAAAAAATAAGAAAGGTAAACAGTTAATATACTTATAGACGTACGTAAAAAAAAGTTCGGTGAATAATTATACTCTATTCGACGCATGCAGTATGTGTGAAGTAGCAGACTGAACATGTAAACTTCAGTCTAATGGTCGAAAATGGTATCTATCATATAAACTACGCTCTATACACCTTTTAAAGTTTATCAACATCTGATGTTCAAGAACGACACAGTAATATCTAGTAGTAATATAAAAGTGAATGAAAGCAAGTCTTTTATAAAAATAAAAGACAGAAAATAGAATAAGTTACATAAATAAACTTAGGAGGGGGCCGCATTCAAGCAAACTTTCGAAAAAAAAACAAAAAAAAAAAAAAAACAGAACTATAAAATAAATGGGGAAAAAAATTATAAGCTTCAACTGAAAAAATTTGTTGAAACAGTGCATTTGTTAATACCGTGTTTTTTTTTTTTTTTTAAATCGCAAGTATTTTTTCACTGAATGTAGCACTAAGTAAATTATCTATATCTTTATACATTATTCATATGCTTATGACCTCAACGATTTTATTCTTGTAAAAATTTTGTATAAAGCATTCATTCAGTTTTGCTCTTTAAAATTTCTAGAAAACTTTCACATATATAAAGTATCTAAACCTCAAGCAAAGCGAAAACTATGTGATGTAATATGATTTCTGGAAGAAAAATCTCATCTGTATAAAGAGGCTCAATGAATAACTTTTGAAATTTTGAGGTGACACAATAATTATTTCTTATGTTACCGAATTAAAATTGTAAGTTTGTTTTGAAATTGAAGTGTCTAAATTGCATGCATTATTCATTACTTTCATATGATCGAAAAGTGTATTTTAAATATATTAACTACGTTTGTAATGTTTACATTTCGTAATGTGACTGAATACGCAAAATACAATACACAGTAGATTAAAAATGTTAAAATAGCTCTGAAAACGACATATTTCATTAAAATACATCCACAAGAGTTTTAAATTGGAAAATTCTTAGAAAATGCTCATTGAAATAAAGTAGATTAAGATGGTACGTTTGCACCAGCTAGGAGATAATTTGCATAATAAGGAGATCTGAAAGATATGTATTGCAGAATTTTTGTGTTAGCTAGCCTTATATAATGTTATTACTTTATATTTCTCAAATAGAAATTTAAAAATATCTGAGTGTCTCTTACATTTTGTATTTGTAAATTGTTTTTTAACATCAGGTAATAAATATTTAGAGATTTATACTATAGACTATGTTAAATATAGTACACAACATATTTTCCGTGTTTTATACATAAATTCATTTTAAATACTTTAGATTGAAAAAAGCAGGATTATTTATTTTCATTTATATATGAATGTGTAAATTCTCCTCTCACTTTCCTAATATTTGGAAAGAATTTGAGGAAAAGTATGTTTTCATTATATACACACTTTTTACTCATATATGTAGTGTAAAACGAGGAAATCTAACGCATCTTCATATACTTATACTTTTAAAAATAACAACAATGACAACAACAAAACCTGAAGGTTTATTCTATGCGCACATTTTTTACGTATAGAATAAAGAACCTATACAAAACAATTTAAATATCTTTCAAATATAAAACTAGACGTTGGGGGACACCGTAATACTTACCCATCATGGATATGCATATTATAAAATATGAAAATAAAAGATGTAAAAACTATTTATAAAATGCATTCGCAACTCCAAAATGAAATTACGCAAAAATATTTACCAAATTAATTACCAAAATAAAAGCATATTTAAATAGTTTTAATATGCATAGTAATGCTTTATTAATGAATTCCTGATGAGCCAATTTCGACAAATTATATAAAACGCCAAAATACTCACGTAGTACCGGATTGCGTAAAAGAAACATCCTTATAACTCCAAAAATAATAATAATATTAACTAACAATTTACTTCGTCGGATGACGCGTCTCATTTCCAATTCAAATATATCATTGAATTGAAATTTGAATAAAATACAGGGTCATGAAAAATTAAAGATTGAGGAAAACAAGATTACACATATCTCAGTAACTAATAATCCGATTCACTTCGTTTTCTATGCAAAATTTGTGTTATTTTATTGCCTTTTACATCCACTCCTCAAAGTAAAAAATTTCGAAAATTTTTATATACCTTTCATCAGAACGAATTTTTCGAGAGTTCGAAAAAAATAGTTCCGGATAATCGAGGTTACTGATATTAAATAGGCTTCCTTCCATTTTTACATACATAGTACATACAAAATTTCAAGTATCTGTCTCAATTTGTTCGGGAGATAGAGCGGTTACAGACAGACAGACAGACACACAGACGGACGGACGGCAATTTTTTTTTTCTAAAAATATGTTTTTCGGAATCTCCAGTATCTGAAACGTGTAAATCCGTCAAATTTTTTTTTTCGATTTTCAAAACGATTGCAATACTTGCCCTATACTACGTATGGTGTGTAAGTAATAAACATTGGCATTTTTAAGGTTGGTTGGTTGGTTGATTTTTGTCGTCCGATTATCTACGCTAATGGGATATAGGACCAGGGTGAGTGCCCTCCGTGGGGGTCTTTCTAAGGGAACCTAACCCGTATTTACGCAAGGTTCGAAGAAAACCACGGAAAACTCCGAACGGTTAGGCCGACAGCCGCGATTGGGTTCGAACCCAGCACCTGCCGTCTACCAGTTGAGAGGTCCGAACCTCTCGGCCACTGGTGGGGCTGGCATTTTTAAGACATGAAAGTGAAGAAAAAGCCGTTTAACGTTTACAATTGTGTATGTTATTGCGCTGAGTATATATATCTTTATATATAAAAATCTTCTGTGCGTGTGTATGTAATTGAACTCCTCCTAAACGACTGGGCCGATTTTGATGAAATTTTGTGTGTGTGTTCCAGCAGATTCGAGAATGGTTTAGATTCACATTTCGTCGAAATTGATTCAGTACTTTTTTAGTAATTAGGCAAAAACTAATAGTTAGTGATTTTTCGCCAAATAAAAGTGCTATATACACGTCAGGATTTCGTATTAATCATAGCACAAAAAAATCTACCGAACCAAAAATCTTGAAAATGGGGTAAAAATACTTCTTATAACATCGAGTGCCGCTAAAAATGGATTTTTGAAAATTCCACCCCTACGATGAGTAGAAAAAAGAACGAACTTTTAAAAAATTCCTTAAAAATCGGCTTTTGTACTTATTTTTCAACTGATAACATATTTTAGTGCATTCTCTCATTCTGAATCGAATGGTACTAAGCAATTTCGTTTAAATCCAGTAGTTCCTGAGATAATTCACATTTTCCTAATTTGGCGATGTGTTCGGCGCAAAAACCTCAAATTTTCAATGATTATCTTTATATATAAAAATCTTCTGTGCGTGTGTATGCAATTGAACTCCTGCTAAACGACTGGACCGATTTTGATGAAATTTTGTGTGTGTGTTCCAGCAGATTCGAGAAGGGTTTAGATTCACATTTCGTCGAAATTGATTCAGTACTTTTTTAGTAATTAGGCAAAAACTAATAGTTAGTGATTTTTCGCCAAACAAAAGTGATATATACATTAAAGACCGACAGGATTTCGTATTAATCATAGCACAAAAAAATCTACCGAACCAAAAATCTTGAAAATGGGGTAAAAATACTTCTTATAACATCGAGTGCCGCTAAAAAAAGATTTTCGAAAATTCCAGCCCTAAGATGAGTACAAAAAAGAACGAACTTTTAAAAAAATCCATAAAAATCGGCTTTTGTAGTTATTTTTCAATTGATAACATATTTTAGTGCATTTTTTCATTCTGAATCGAATGGTACTAAACAAATTCGTTTAAATCCAGTAGTTCGTGAGATAATTTACATTTTCCTAATTTGGCGATGTCTTCGGCGCAAAAACCTGAAATTTTCAATGCTCATCTTTATACATAAAAATCTTCTGTGCGTGTGTATGTCACTGAATTCCTCCTAAACGACTGGACCGATTTTGATGAAATTTTTGTGTGTGTTCCAGTGGATTCGAGAATGGTTTAGATTCACATTTCATCGAAATTGATTCAGTACTTTTTTAGTAATTAGGCAAAAACTAATAGTTAGTGATTTTTCGCTAATTAAAAGTGCTATAAATATAAAAGAAAGTCAGGATTTCGTATTAATCACAGCACAAAAAAATCTACCGATCCAAAAATCTTGAAAATTGGGGTAAAAATACTTCATATAACATCGAGTGCCACTAAAAAGGGATTTTCGAAAATTCCACCCCTAAGATGAGTAGAAAAAAAACGAACTTTTAAAAAATTCCTTAAAAAACGGCTTTTGTAGTTATTTTTCAACTGATAACATACTTTAGTGTATTTTTTTCATTCTGAATCGAATGGTACTAAGCAAATTCTTTTAAATCCGTTCGTGAGATAATTCACATTTTCCTAATTTGGCGATGTCTTCGGCACAAAAACCTGAAATTTTGAATCCTTATCTTTATATACATAAATCTTCTGTGCGTGTGTATGTCACTGAACTCCTCCTAAACGACTGGACCAATTTTAATGAAATTTTGTGTGTGTGTTCCAGTGGATTCGAGAATGGTTTATATTCACCTTTCATCGAAATTAATTCAGTACTTTTTAGTAACTAGGTAAAAACTAATAATTAGTGATTTTGCCGTAATTAAAAGTGTTGAATAAGTTCGATGTATAGAGTGCGGATGGAATGCCCGAACGGTCTAAGGCGCCAGATATAAGCTCTGCTTCTCCAAGAAAGAGATCGCGTGTTCGAACCCCGCTCCTGTCAAACGTGTATGCTTTACAGTAATATAGCCTGTATTATAATTTTGATTAACTGACTTCAGAAAATCGTTAACTTTTAAGAAAAAAGAGAAAAATAAACTTTTCTATCAAAAATTGAACCGACTTCAAAAAATACTGAAGAGTGAAAAATAATTTCCTTACATAATTGTAATAAGAAATTAAATTAAGACCGTAGTATTTATAGTGCGTATTACTATATTTAAGTATATCTATTTGATTTTCTGGAGTCGGTGCCAGGAAGGACAACGTCTGTCGGTGACAGGACAACGTCTGTCGGGTCTGCTAGTATATATATATATATATCTGTTTCGTGATATAATGACCATTGGATAAGTGAGGTGTCAAAATAGTCACAGTTACACAGGGTTTCATTTAATATTAAAATTCAGAAATCGATTTTTTGATCAATTTTCCTCTGTAAAGTGACTAAAATTATATTTGTACAGAATGAATAAAACAACATAACCGTTAAACATTTAACAACGCTGTCTTCATTTAATCGCAATAAAAAATTAGTTAATTTTTTTAATATTAAGTAGTATTAAAATTGAAAGTATTTTAATGTTTAAATATTGTTTGGCTATAGTGGGGTAAAGAATCCTATTTATAATTTCCTGCTACGTTAACATAAAGATAGAATGTAACCTTTTCCTATGTTTAACATTTTATAGGTTAAAATTTTTATTTCGTCTCTAATTTCTAGATATATCCCGAAATCACAGTAATTTTATGTATTTTTAAAATTTAAAGATACTTCTCAAGAGAATCGCGACGATGATAAGGATTTTCATAAACATAATAACAGCGGATTTAATCACGATACTCCAGCGTTTAAAACTGAAATTCTTCTGGTGAGACCTTTCCCAGTGGACCGATTACATTTATAGAAGATGATTTAAAAATATTTCCAGTATGCTCTTAGAGTTTTAATGTAACGAATAAATTTACATTTTGCCCAAGAGACTTTAAGAAACCATTCTAATGCATGTAGAATTCGTAATACTATAGATCAGAAATCAATATATATATATTACCAGTTACGTATTTCTTGGTCGTTCAACGTACACTGTAAAAAAAAATTCAAGAGGTTACTAAAAATTTCTTAGTAAATTTGTATTCCACAGAATTTTTTAGTAACCATTGCAAACTTTTTTTTGCAAGTGAAACAAATATTTCCTTTGTAAACTGAACAAAAGAATTTTTTGTATAATTAACTTAAAACTTTTTAGTATGAGCCACCAAGAAAATTTTAGTAATAGCTCCAAAATTATTTTTAGTAACAATTACGTGTGCCCGAAGGGTAAGAGCTTCCTTCGATCTGCATCCAGTGGGTAAAAAGACAGACTTCTGAAACGGAAGATTTTCAGTTAAGCCGCAATAGATGGCAGCACCAAACATTGCTACCTACTCTATTTTGACATGTTTCTAAAGGGGAGGGAAAGTTCAGAACTCATGGTAACTGTTACGACAGGATTTTCATAATCCCTTTATTTACATTCGGTGCATATTTGGCAACGGCCAGCATCGAACCCAGGTACTTTCAGCCTGCAGTTCGGTGCTATGACCACTAGGATGTCATGGCCACACCAAGTGAGTTTTAGTAATAGCTATTAAAAATGTAAAACTATTAACTCTATTCGTTGCTAGCTTTTTTCTAGTAATTCTTACAGATTTCTTGTAACCGAGTAAGATTACTAAATTTTTTTTAGTAATTAGAAGGATTACTAAATTTTTTTAGTAGATCGACCCTTTTTTTTACAGTGTAGTGGAAGATGATTTTAATAAACGGACAATGAAGATGATTTTGAAAATATTATTTTTAGATACGAATTTAACTTTCAGTGTCACAAGGTAAACGCACCAGTAGTGGGCCATTTAAGGACATTTGTCAAATTATTATTAATATATTAGTGAATTCAAAAAAATATGTATTTTATTAGCCTAGTCCTTACCTTTATGTATCAGAAATAAACATTCAAATTTTTAAAATATATTATTTAGAAAAAATGAAAAATAAAAAACGCTCCAGTAGCTCTATGCTCCAGTAGTGGACATAGTAAATTTCTGATACTCTAATAGTGGGCCCCCCAGAAGTGGGCCACTCCATTCTTGAGTTTAATGTGTACTGTACAGTGGTTATAATTTTTTTACATTACTACACTTAAAAATACACAATAATGAAATCATATTTAGAAGTTTTGATGATTACGTAAACAAATTTCAGCTTCTCTTTAGTTTTTCAAACAATCTGTAATATTTTATAACTTAAAAATACATCTGCCCTATTTATTGCTTTGCAGTAGTGATAAATTATAAGACATTATTATACATAATAAAAAGGGTAATTAAATGCTGAAATGATTGCAAACTATATTATATTTGTAAAAAAAGAAAAAAAAACAAAGTGAGTGGGATTTAAATTTAACTGCATTTATTTTTCTTTTACAGCCATTTTTTTTTTACAAAAAGAATACAAAAGTTGACGATCTGTTTATCTAAGTTCTGGTTGCCGTACCACTTCAACTATATCGGAAAAATTTATGCTAAAGACATAATTTTCCTTAATGGCAAAGTCTTTTTTATTTCCAGTTGACTTCAGTCCTTGAACAAATATTATTGTTTCTTTAGTTTCTTGAACTACACACAAATACACATATTTTTCTGTATTTCTTTTCCTCCGATTACTGAGACAAGTATAAATTGTCCCTATTTCACTTCAGATTCTTCTCGGATACAGTAGTATTCAACTGGATCCAGACAGTCCAGACAATCCTGGATCCAGACCCATCAACTGGATCCAGACATTCGGATCCAGTAGTGGGCCCCTGACCCACTATTGGAACAACTTGAAATTTAATGACCCAGAAGTGGGCTACCCCCTAAACTTAATAATGTGTTAGTTTTATACCTTTTGAGCATAAGGAATAAAGTATTCATTTCTACAATGTGACATTTTAATATAAAATACAAAATACTTTTAAAGGAACTAGTCGTTGGGGGCCACCGTAATACTTACCATCATGGATATGTATATGAAAATAAAACATGTGAAACTATTTATACAATGCATTGCAATTCATAAACAAATTTTAAATATTGTTAATATACATAGTAATGCTATATTAAAGAACTGCTGATGTACCAATTTCGACAAATTATATAAAACGCCAAACTACTCAAGTAGTACCGAACTGCGTAAAAGAAACATCCTTATAACTCCAAAAATAATAATTCTATTAACTAACAATTAACTGCGTCGGATTAAGCGTCTCATTTCCAATTAAAATATACTTCTGAATTGAAATTTGAATGAAATACAGGGTCATGAAAAATCGAAGAATGTGGAAAACAAGATTACAAATATCTCGGCAACTAATAATCCGATTGACTTCGTTCTATATGCAAAATGTGTGTTATTTTATTGCCTTTTACGTCCATTCCATAGAACAAAAAAAATCGAAAATTTTTATATACCTTTCATCAGAACGAATTTTTCAAGAGTCCGAAAAAAATAGTTCCGGATAATCGAGGTTGCTGATATTAAATAGGGTTCGTCCCATTCTTACATACTAACTACATACAAAATTTCAAGTCTCTATCTCAATTTGTTCGGGAGATAGAGCGTTTACAGACAGACAGACAGACAGACAGACGGACGGCAAATTTTTTTTTCTAAAAATATGTTTTTCGGAATCTCCACTATCTAAAACGTGTAAATCCGTCAAAAAAAATTTTTCGATTTTCAAAACGATTGCAAGACTTACCCTATACTACGTATGATGGGTAAGTAAAAAATATTGAATAAAAACTTGCCTCTTAAGGAAAGCAGTAAGAATGAGCCACAAAATCTTTGTATTTTAAGACTGAAAGAAAAACATCCTTCCAACTCAAAGACTATCAGAATAATGAAGTTGTACCTTTGTCTGATAACAAATAAGGGTTACAGTCAATCAGCAGTTAGTTTGTTGTCTGACAGGGATGATTTTAAAACTTGTTTTTCAACTTTGAAAGTTGGTGGCCCACAATTGGTAAGTGGCCCACTACCGGTACATTTACCTTAATTTAAAAAAAATTCGTTTTTCTACTTTTTTCGTCTCGCAGAGCGTCGAAATTGCAAAATATCCCTTATTACTACTTAATTTACATTTTCAGAATTTATCATCCGAAGACAACCATGTATTCAGTTTTTTGCGTGACCCCGTATATCATTTTATCTCTATACTGAAAACATTTCTTAGTTTACTGAATGCAGTTCAAAATAAAAATGCATATTTTATTTAAAAACTACCTACAAGTAAATTACGCTCATGTTCAGTAGCCATTCCAAGATCTTTTGTGAAACCCTGTATATCTAAATGGTGTAAATATCAGCATTTATACACACCATTTAATATGCATTCATTTAGTGAAACTTAAACGCACATATCATAATTCAAAATGCATTTCATCCATGCAACAGTCATCATCCATCACATACAGTACTTCGGATTGAATATATACTATTTAAAATCTTTTGTGTGTCTCTGTAAATACTATACACTTCATATTATGCGTGAAATAACTCACATTAAGCCTCAGCAACGTATATCAATTTGATTATACATGAAATCGTGTACCTTAATTAAAATTTGTAGCAAACTGTTCCTACCTTTATTTTTATGTAATGGAATTCTTCTGTGTGACCCTGTAAATGAATAATAAGTGTCCTTTTCACTGCACACTTTACAAAATGCATATTTTAGTGCACTTTGTTGATGCATATAAATTTGAATATATTTCTCTGGTTATATTTCTGGTTATATTTCTCTCGTTAAAATTCAATTGAAACGATTTTTCCCCATAATGCCGTAATGTAAAGAAAATTTTTGACTATCCCAATAAATAAACTAATCATGGTAGAAACTTCATTTTCAATAGGTATTCGTGCTAAGGTAAATTATAATAAAATCGAAAAATTTCATGGGTACTCCGATTGCCATGAAATTTACGAAAGTTCGAAAGCGGACAGACGGACAGACAAACCGAAAGCATAATAATTTTTCAACTTTGTTGTAAAGTGTTAAAAATAGAGTAAAAAATATATTAATCAGTAGTTTTATTTTCCGTCTTTTAACCACAATTTTTTTCCATAGATAATTATGAGTTTTGATTATAAATTTTCATTTGTATGTAACTTATAATTTATTAATTAGTATAAGTAAAAAATATTTCTCATTCATTTTAAATATGACGTCATTATTTATCTAGCTCGATTAGCTACTAATATTCATGCCTCTTGTATTTTTAACGACTACTATAAAGTACCTGTTTTATTTCAACTATGACGTCACATTTTTCCAAGTGAAATATTTCATTGAAAATATTATTCTTTTTCATTCTTTTTTTTAACTTCTAATTATGTCGACATTTTTGACTGAAAAATTCTTGTTAATGAAACAAATATACATGTTTAATGTATAACAGAAAATACTTTCTTTATTTCTATTTCAAAAATGATGTCATATTTATTTTCTTTTATTTTTTTTATTTTCATTTTTTTACACGGAAATTGCTCAATTGAAAATTTATTGCCGCTGAGAAATTATCATTCCAGATTTCTGTTTTATTGGAAACAGGAAAGGAAAATGGTTAAATTTTATCTAAAAAATGCCTATTGATTCTGTATGAAAAATAATGAAATTTTGATTTATTAAGGAAAATATTTGAATAAATCAATTAAAAACTAGCCTATGTTCATTTCCGGGCTTTAACTTATCTATATGCAAAGATTCAAAGACATTAATCTATCCGTTTTGAAGCCAATTTCATTCCAATTTTCGGACACACTTTCACATTTATAATATATATATAAGATATTTGCAATGTTGTCTAATAAATATAGTCATTTCAATTCTTTTAGCAAAGATGATTTTCGCCAATAAATAAACACTGGCAGCCCTTTTGTCGAAAATATCTGTAATTTACGAAAATTATTACCAAAAATCACAGTTATCCCTGTATATTTGAATCACAAACCTCCACCAAAATATTTCCTTTCGAATGATACAATCTGCAAAAAGATCCATCGGGTAGTTTTTGAAAACACTCGAGCCGAAGTTTTGGAGCTTACTGCTTTATAATATACATGATGATAATAGAAATCTAAGTCATGTGACTGTCGTCAACAATTCCGGGCTGAGTGCTTCACTTTATATGTTAAGAGGCTGTTTTGGTATTTTAATGTCAGCTAAGTGTAGGTGATAAGTCCCCAAACATTCTTCTTTCGCCATTGAAATTGTTGAAGTCAGGTGACTGTCACAAAAAATTATGGGATGATCTCTTTGCTGTTACATGCAAGGCGCCATTTTTTATTTTTCTCGCGCAATAAGTTACAAACAATATACTTTGATGTTGAAAATAAATGACATGGTTTATGGTATTGTATATTACTTGGGCTTTTATTTCTTTTTAAAACAATAAAGGCATAAGTGGAACTCATGGATTTTAAATGTTTTAAATGAAGTTGCGTAAACAAAATGAATAATTTTGAATAATGATTATATTTTAAATTAAATTAATAATGTACGAAAAAACGTGATGAGAGCAATGTTTGCGGATTTATCACCTGCGCTAAATAACACAAAATGACCGAATTCATGAATCTTGTATCAGGCATTTCAGATTTGGCGAAGGTTTAAGCAAGTAAATTAAATTGTGAATAAAAGTAACATTACACAATGCTTAGCATATATTTAAACATTTATAGATATTTTTAATACATACAAATTGTTCGATAAGGGCGGCTCGCACATTAATATATAATGTATTATGCGTGCAGAACTAATTCTGCTTCCATTGGACTCATATTTTCATTTTAAACAAACTCCGAAGCCTTTCATGACGAAAAAGTAAATCCTATGTAAACCGCAAGTCAAACGGAAACAAAATTTATTAACTTCCAAGTTTATAAACGATGCATTTCGGAAATTAATTAACATCAGTTACAGTGTTGGGAAAGGGGTTTTATATGACATTGGATCTAATTAGAGGAAATGTTTACCTACAAAGTATTTTGCTCTCTCGTAAACGGTTAATCTATTTTCTTTTTTTATTGCAGTTAAATCTGTTCAAATAGCACATATTTTATCATTAGATTGAGACATTTTTACAGAGACTAGATTATTAAGAGTGAAGATAATTAGGTAATTTTTGGGATAAATTTCATATGAATTTGAAGAAAAAGTATGTAATGGAATATGATTGCGGAAACTAAATATTTCACGATTTTTTTTAATAGAAATAAACGTATGCTTCTTTCTTCCTAATTTATGCAAAATAGTTTTTAAATCACATTGCTATAGTTAGATTTTGCAGTCTATATTTTTTTGTATTTTTGTTTATATGTAATTTTAAAATGTGAAGCATGACTATCAAACATTTTCGAAGCGGGGGTGGGGAAGCAAAGTAACTTCAAAATTACTAAACGTAAAAAAATGCACAATTGATAATATTTACAAATTTAATGATATACATTAAAACATGTTTTCCAAAATAATAGGACCATCAAAATCATATACAGTTAAAAGAAAGTTTGAGCTATTTTTTTTTATTTTGAATCGCACCAAAAATCTCTTTTATATTTGATTTACAGAGAGAAAAATGTATGTCCGTAAATCGTCACTGAAACAAAAAAAGTTCAATTTTGTTTACTTGTGGAATGGTATAAGAGAGAAGAGGGGGGGGGGGGGGACGGTTCTTCCAATCGCAGACCATAATACACTTGCAGACCATAAAGTATTGCATGAAATATATTTTTGGCAATAATGACAAATGTACCAACGCTAGGAGAATGTATGTAACTTCAAATTTCATGGTATTTTTCAATTCTGTCAAAACTCTTAGATTTGATGTGTACAAAAATGAATGAAAGCAAGGTAGGGAAACGCGATAGCCATGAAATTTCAAAGTTAAAGGAGGTGACTTTCAGTTGAATCACTCATCAAAAACCTGTGACGACGTTTGGAGGAGCATCATCTTACATCTAACCAATATTATTCACAATTTTTCTCTGCTACAAGGTTGGAATAATGTAATTTCGAAAATTTGTCATATACAGAGTATTATTATGGGCACGTATTCATCCCCGTTGAAGACCTGTTCGAATCGAAAGCTAATACCGTATTTATTCGTGTATACCGCGCACGCATGTATAACATACATGCCCTATTTTAGATGAAAAATGACGTTTTTTTTTAATCTCGTATATAACGCGCACCGTAAATTTGATATGCAAGTGAATGAATGACCGCATGAATTTAAAAAAAAGAAAAAAAAAAAAAAAAAAAAAAAAAGTCAAAAGAAACATTAATTTAAGCCAGAAAATCAGGCTAAAATACTTTTATAGACTTCGGTTAGGGAGTTAATGGGAGAGGGGGGGAGAAGTAAGTGATGACAATGAGAATTGCTAATTAGCGTTTAAAAATAATGTTATTAGTTCTGCTGTATAAAAAAAGTGCAAGGAGTGAAATAAAGATGCAGTACTACTTCAATTAAATAAAATGCTAATAGTGATTTTGTCTTCTTTGAATATATTTTTTAATTCATATGTATATTGTTCCATTATATCCAGCAGCAAAAAATTATTCCGTGTATAACGCGCACATAGAAGTTTTATCTAATTTTTCGAAAAAAAAAGTGCGCGTTATAGACGAGTAAATACGGTATGCTTATGGTACCGTAACGCACAGTCGATTTAGCTTTATATAAAAGCGTCGGTGCTACATCGGGAGGATTTTCGTCGGCCCGATGATGAAGGCATTTCTTGAGGTTTACGTTCTCAATTTAGAAGAAATGTGCCTCATCCGTTTAATGTATTGGAAATGGCCGCCGTCTGTCTTCATCATTATATATATAAAACCCCTCCGTGTATAACGATTCCGGGGTCAACCCACCCAGGAGAAAAAGAAACTTATTGCAACTGCGTCCACGTTAGGCTTAAGTATTCCGAGCAGTTCACAAATATTCCAATTGTTCAACTTATGGAAATATACATGTAAAAGATTTATTCATTACTCATTTTCTTTAAAACCTTCAAAAACTATTTAATCACAATGTTTAAGTTCTAAATAAAACAACCAGCATCTACGGAAAAAACAAACTTTAAATTACGAGAAAAACAAACATTAATACCGTTGCCATTCAAGAATGACAAATTCCGTGAATGGATCTTTAGAATGACTCCATTGTAACATCACGACTCAGGAATGATTGAGCGCGTTCGGGAGCTATGCGCGCGCGCTCAGGAGACAGGTACATGGAGTGCATCTTACAGCAAGGAAAAACTCTCGAGCTCGCGCGCGAAGCGCGTGTCTCTCCCGAACACGCCCATTGTTTACTCTCTATTGTTGACATCAAGGCCACCTTATCATAATAACAAGGCCTCGCATTCAGGAGAAAATCTGTTGTTGAAATTGTCCCTATAGTTGCCAACTTATTATATGACTTTGTCTCATAAGTAACGCCACCTGGTGCATACTACTGCTAATATACCATGCACAAATTCATGGGAAAAAATGGAAAATATTTCAGTTTCTCACATAAGATGGCGCTACCAACGGGAAAATCATGTGGTTTCTGACCACGTGTACGGCGATCAAAGGAAACTTGGCAAATGACAAGCCTTGTTATTATTGTAAGTTAGCCTTGGTTGATATTTGTTTTCAATCTTATAAAGTGTTTTCTTTAAAGTATTAGCTAAAAAATGGGCCAAAATAGGAATTTTTTTATACATTTTAGATATTTTTATTATTTTCTCTCAGTATTTTTATATATTTTTTGGCTGTAGTTTCACAATATAATCTTTTATATATATATTTTTTGCCTTACTTTATTCTTTTAAAATTTGTGTATTTACGATTTGTTCATTACAATCCCCCCCATCCACCAGATA
The DNA here is from genome assembly GCA_964019185.1 of Maratus speculifer. Taxonomy (NCBI): domain Eukaryota; kingdom Metazoa; phylum Arthropoda; class Arachnida; order Araneae; family Salticidae; genus Maratus; species Maratus speculifer. Next base: position 43,272,246 of record OZ025301.1, read on the forward strand.
GTTTTGTTGCAGTTTTAAATGCAAATTTCTGTTAAAATTTTCTTTTTCTATATATAGATTTTTTCCCCATGTTTAATCGCTGTATTTTTAAAAATTGTTTAAGCCTAAAGTGGCTGATTGACCACATTTGTAATTTTTTATCATCCTTTTAAAAATGCTAACGCGTCATTTTGACGGGCTGTCTTCTAGTATGTGATAAGAAAAGAATTTGCTAAGTGGAAAAATTTTTTCGCTTTACCCTAATGCAACATCTGGATTTGCTGGAGTGGATGAGGTATCATCCATAGAACAGAGTGGTGAATCTTGAAGACTGCAATTTTCGATACATCCAAATTACGGCCATTTTAAAGAATTCAGTAATTGTATCATGCATTTCAGTGATAATTTCAACTAGAACAAATAGTCGATCGTATCGTAGTCTCCCCACTAAAGATAATCTTCAGATTATCTGAAGACATCTCCATTTTCTTCAGATATTTTACAGAAATCAAAAGAAATTTTGCAGATTTAGTTTTACGTTAAAAATATCTGTAGAATTTTCTAAGATATTCTTAAAAATATCTGAAGAATCGACCAAATCCCTACAAATTTTATCATAAGGGATTACAGTTTATTCATTTTTTACTTTGTTTTATCTTCAATAAAAGAAAGTATTGTAATCGAAATTTTTTTCGACTTACGGTTTTTGACGGATTTACACGTTTTAGGGGTCAGAGATTCCAAGAAACATGTTTTTACAAAATGTCTGTCTGTCCATGTGTCTGTATGTCTGCGTGTTTTTTCCGTATGTCGCCATTCTACCTTCAAAAAGTGTATGAAGATATGCATAGAATTTAACAAAATTTTTTGTGAATGGTTTTGGCTGTAGCAAGCAGGTTCTGCTTCAATTCTGAAATATTCCACCGGAAGAGGGCGCTGCAATAACAATTTTTCTGCTATTTTCAATATTGTACCAACTAAAAGTATGAAGTTATGCATAGAATTGAAAGAATTTTTTTGTGTATGCGTTTGGCTATGGCAAGTTTGTCCTCCCTGAATTTGAAAATAATCCGCCGGAAGGGGGCGCTGCAATAGCAATTTTTGAGCTATTTTCAATATTTTACCACAGAAAAGTGTATGAAGGTATGCATGGAATTGAATGAAATTTTTTGTATAAGTGTTTGACTATGGTCAGCAGATCCTCCCTGAATTAAAAAAAAAATCCGCTGGAAGGAAGCGCTATAATCGCGATGTCTGTGCCATTTTTATTATTATACCATTAAAAAGTGTTTGATGTTGTGCATAGAACTGAAATAAATTTTCTGTGTAAGATTTTTTTTGGAGTATGGCAAGTAGATCCTTCCTGAATTTGAAAAAAATCTGAATATCGTTCTACTGGTCATCGGCTCGTGCAGAGACGGAAATTCGTTGTTATTCCAATTAATTGACAGGAGCAGAAATTTAAGATGCAAATCATAGTTGGTATAGTATTGAATTAATAATATTAAAGCATTAAGATGTGTAATTAAACTTTGAAATATTAAAATGTACGTATGAGATAGACGAAAGTTTTGGGATTGGCACGTCCAACTAGTTTATAGAAATATCTCTTCGTGGAAAGATTTTGAAGACGTCAAGAAATGCTTTTTATTTCAGATAGGAACATAAAGATAATTCTAAACATAAAATGCACATCTAAAATAATATAGCTGTTCACTTGCAGATGAATTCATTTGCATAATATTATATAGTATTATACGTTACTCTTTTAGGCACTATATTTATATACAAATAGCAAATAAACTCTTCGTGAAAGAATATGAAAAGGCCAAAGTTTAAAAATGCACAAATGATTTCACAAAAAGCCTGAAACAGCCGTTTCGAATCCACAAGCAAGATTCTTTTTCAGGGCGAAAAAGAGCGAGGCACAGCGTGCTATAAAAAGAAGGGCTCGGCAAAACGACACAAGCAGTGTTCTCGCTGACATTTGACTAACGTTAGTAATTTGGCTAATTAAAAATCAAAAACATTCGCCAGATGAAAAAAGTGTTAGCCAAAGAGATTCACCGTGTAGCACAAAAGAAAATTATCTTTAACCCTTTAATATATCCCCTTTTTTTATATGTTCTAAAATAACCTAAGTTTTTATAGCTGCGACAACTATTGTTATTAATACTAAAATCAACTATCCGCTACAAATATAAAAAATATGTATACATTAAATATATATATATATATATATATATGAATATCTATGAAAAACGAAAAAGAAAAAACAAGCAAAATTTGAACACTAGCAATTTGGCGAATCTAATCGCTTGTTTACTCGCCAAATGAAGAGTTTAGTCGCAATTTGGCGCATTGGCGAGCAACAGCGAGAACACTGGACACAAGAGCTAGCACGCTTTTTCTCTGTCGCACTGAAGAAGAATCTCGCATCTTTGTGGAATCGAAACACCTCTTTTCTGATTTTTGTGTATTTTTGAAATTTGGCTTTCCGGCTTCTAATATCATGTTTATTATATATTCTTTAAATTTTTGCTACACACTTAAAACGTATTTATAATTCGATTTGTCTATTTGCCATCAATCAGACTGTCCGTGTTCTAACTCGCGTAAATAAGGTTGCACTGCCATGTAATTGATACATTTCATTGGCTATGGCGTGTTTTATATACTAAAAATGTAGTGTATAGCATTTCTAGTTTATTTACATTCACACTCAAAGGAATTTCATTCAATTTGTAATTGAGTATAAATTAAATAATTTCTCTCAATTCTAATAAAAAGTAACTTTTGCTGTCACCACTGTTGACATTGAGATTTTTGTATCCCGGAGGGGGTGGGGGGTCTTTCTTCGTTAATATTAAGAAAACTACTGCACACAAAAATATGAAAATAAGTAGCAATGCAAAGAAATGTTTGATAAACACGTCGATATATGAAAAAAAAAAATGAATAATTATTTTAAGAGATATTTAATGTTAAATTTGATCAAAATTGTACCATTAAAAAGATTTTATAGGAGAAAAAGGCTATACATAGGAATTTAATCAACTCATTTATACTTTGGAACTTCGCGGTGTGCAGATTGCAATTATTATTTTTTTAATTTCATTTATTCCTTGATTTTTTATTTCCATTTTAAATTCAAATTTTCAATATTTTCAAAATTTTCGATATTTTACTCATTTTAGAAAAAGTTATTATTTTAAGTTATCGCCAATTTGCAAGTTTTTTCAGTTAAAAAATTTATTTACAAGGGATTGTTATAAACAGTAAAAATAAAACTTACAAATCACAATTAAATAAATCAGATATGTGGTTTTTGAAAGTATTTTTTAATTTGCGAATTAAATTTTGGTAAAAGATATTTATGCGCGTGTACTTTATTTTAATAAGTAAATAAAAATTCCTATTTACTCTGACATCACGAGAATATTGCTTATTTGGGCTTTTTTTATCTTGATGCATTTTAATTTTATTGAAGCCATTTTTTTTTTCATTAAAATAAAATAGAAATAATTTAACTTTAGGTTTTCGTCTGCTTGAAGTTCGAGATCTAATTTAAATAAAAAGAATATTGCCTAGTTAAACTGATGGCATTGAGCTCACAGGCTACGCATACTAATTGTACATTACAGCCTTGTATTTTCGTAAATTCCGTTTGAAAAAAAAAATAAGAAGGGGAAAGAACTCCCCCCTTTCTCCTTTTTTATACTTAATCATTGAACCTCCTAAACTATCAAGTACATGCTTCATCATATTAAAAAACCTATATCCAAAATTCAGAGCAAATCGGATAATTCTTAACAAAAACCCATTTAGCATTTATATAATTTAAGAGGAGTTAGTCTCCTTTTTTATACTTAACCATTAAACTTCCAAAACTATTCAGAGATTTGAACGAAATCTGACAATTCTGCTTGAAAAATCCATTTATATAAGTTAAGGGGAGGGGTATTAGAACCCTCGTACCTCCTGTTTATACTTATTCAATGAACAACTAATAACAGTCACGGAATCGCCTCATCAGAATGATCCTATATCTAAATTTTGAACGAAAACTGTTAATTCTGCATGAAAATCCCGTTTATATCAATTGAGAGGAGGGGCATGAGCCCCCCGTTCCCCTCGTTTATACCTATTCAATGAACACCCAATAACAGTCACGGACTCGCCTCATCAGAATGATCCTATATCTAAATTTTGAACGAAAACTGTTCATTCTGCATGGAAATCCCGTTTATATCAATTAAGGGGAGGGTCATGAGCCTCCCGTTCCCCCTCTTATACATATCGAATGAACTCCAAAAACTAATCAGAGAAGCGCCTTATCAGGATATAACTATATACAAAATTTCAAGTGGATCGGATATTTTTATCATGAGTTATCGCGTTACGCATCAACGAACATACATACAGAACGGACGGGCACATAAGCTCTCAGGCTATGACAGCCTGTGAGCTAAAAATGTTTTTATCTTAATGCATGTTCGTTAAGCATAAAAATACGTATATAAAAAGTACTTATGAAAAGTTTTTTCCGGCGAAAATGGCCACATGCATAATTTAAATTGTATTTTTACCTTGACACATGTAAAGAGAAAAATTGATTTCATGTAGCAAAATGATGTAATTTGCAGTAATTTTTCCTTTCTGGGTTGTAAAGATTATAATTGAAGGCTTTATTGATTATTTCATCTTAATGATATGTTCTCTCTTGCTTAAAAAAAATTAATTTTAGGCAAATATATTAAATTTTTAATACAGAATTCCAGAAAAAAATAAAATTAATAAAAAATGGTTACACAGAAAAAAGAAAGATTTTGTATAAGGCTTATGTTCATAGAAATATATTTTTGCAGTGTTATTGTAAATTCATTTAATAGTTCCTTGTCAACGACAAAGTCTTATTTCTTCCATTATGGAATTCTCTGTTGTAAAAGAAAAAAGAAAAAAAAAACAGCTGTCTACTTTTGAACAGCAAGAAAAACCTAAGTACAACCTTTAGAGTTGTATAACGATGGTGACAATCAATGGCGCTATTCCATTCACTTTTATGTACTTATATCATTTCTATATCTAAATACTGTAGAATTCCAGTTGTGACATGATAAAACAAGAATAAAATTAATTTAAGGATGAAATTTATTTGAAAACTGACTCTCAAATGAACGACATTTTAAGTTATTTCCAAACATGAATTATTTTTCAAATCTATCTATCTATTTCAACCAATTTAAAGAACAAAGAAAAAAATACTTACAAGATTTGATTATATATAAAATGCAGCCTTTTGTCACTAAACTAAAAAACTGAAATCTGCTAACCAAAAAGACAGATATTCAGTTTAGGTATGACATAAAATTAATATCATATCACATTGCTTGATATATATTTTGAATCAGACTATGATAGGAATAACATTTCATTATTTTTTAAGAATGCATTGGATATCTTACATTGTAACAAGGAAAGCATCCCCGTTAGCGGAAATGGGGTAGCCATCCCAATTATCGAAAGGAAACGAAGAAACCATGCAAAGAAATTATAATTCGAAAGTATTAAAATTCTGTTTCAGCTGCAAATTGTCCTAATATTGTTGAAAAACTATTTTTTTCATTTTTAGATAAAAATTAATTAGCTTAAAACAACGGATGTGTTTTAGAAGAAATGAAATTAAACGAATCTGATTGATTAGGCATTTTAAAACTTTTATTTATTTTTACTAGGGGGACCCCGCCCCCTGCTCGCTATGCTTGCCAACCCCCCGCGTAATCGCTTCGAGATTCCAAATTATTGGCTACCCCTGCGTGCTGCTCTCGCCAATACCCCATGGTATGAATAAGCAGTTGCAGACTTTTCAAATGATGTGTCACACAGCTGGTGTTGTAAAGAAATTAAAAATGTGCCTCCCTGGGGGGCAGAGTGGGACGCGACACAAAAGACATCCATAATATGAATAAGCAGCTGCAGACTCCTCAAATGATATGTCACACGACTGGTGTTGCAAAGAAATTAAAAATGTGCCCCCCTGGGGGGGCAGAGTGAGGGTGACACACAAGACATCCATAAAATGAATAAACAGTTGCAGACCTTTCAAATGATGTGTCACACGACTGGTGTTGTAAAGAAATTAAAAATGTGCCCCCCTGGGGGGCAGAGTGGGGGGCGACACACAACACATCCATAATATGAATAAGCAGTTTCAGACCTTTCAAATGATGTGTCACACAACTGGTGTTGTAAAGAAATTAAAAATGTGCCCCCCTGGGGGGCAGAGTGGGGGATGACACACAACACATCCATAATATGAATAAGCAGTTTCAGACCTTTCAAATGATGTGTCACACAACTGGTGTTGTAAAGAAATTAAAAATGTGACCCCCCCCACGGGAGAGTAGAGTGTGGGGGTGACACACAAGACATCCATAATATGAATAAGCAGTTGCAGACCTTTCAAATCTTGTGTAACACGACTGGTATTGTAAAGAAATTAAAAATGTGTCCCCCCTGGGGAGCAGAATGGGGGATAACACACAAGACATCCATTATATGAATAAGCAGTTGCAAACCTCTCAAATGATGTATCAAACGACTGGTGTTGTAAAGAAATTAAAAATTTGGCGAAATATTACAGTTATCGCCAAGTTGGCGTCACTTTTGACAACTAATTTTGGTCGCCAAATTTGGCGATATATCGCCAAGTTGGCGACAAAATTGGCGTTTGTTGGCGATGGTAACCTTTCCTCTCTTTATTGTAACCCATACGGCGATGCATAGACGGAGCCGTTTCCTGATTGGTCTATTCGACTCATGGAAGGAGTGGACAACCCGGATTCGTTAGTTTCGGAAATCTTCCACATCAGCATCATTCCAGGAGTCATTCCTTTTAAGGCTAGTTTTTTTTTACTATAGAAGGATAGAAGGATTTTATTTTATTTTATTTATTATTTTATTTTTTTACCGTCGAATTTTGACGTGTTTCATTTCATTATATATTAAAATCCAGAAAACATTTTAATTACGTTATAAAAACTATATTTACACTTGAATTTTAAAGAGATATAAAATATTAAAATAATAAATGAATTAATAGGAGTTGAAAGGAGCGTCAAATGCCATATAATAATCTTGCCAATAAGTTTAATAATAAAAACACATTTAGACAACACATTTATTTCATATTTTTCGATAATCTTTTAAACTATTGTTGCCAACTTTAAGGCGCTGCGGTACTACTAAGTTATCCCGTCGACCAAAAATTATCGCCAAACTGTAAGATTAAATGCCAATAATGGATGATCGAGAATGTCACATTCGATGACATTAAATACGATTCTCGTGTTTAAAATGTCATTAAGTGATTTTTAATTCGACTTTTTATTAATATTTTTATTAATATTCTACTAATTATTTGTTTTTTCGTTATTTAAAATAAAAATTATGTCTGTATGTATAATTTGGCTATTAGTTTGGCGATTTGTATAATTTGGCGAAATTGGTCGACGGGATAACAGAGTAGTACCGGCACTGCAAATAAAAATATTTCTTTTCAACGAAAGTATTTTCACATGAATTATAAAGAGAAATAATATTTAAAAATAATGAAATCAATATGCTTTAAAAGAAGGAAATATGATAAATTACGTCAGATTAAAAATGACCAAATAATAATATTGCAAAAATATGAAATTAAAAAAATGATTTACACGAGACATTTATTTCTTAATTTGAGTTTTTAAACAAATATTGTGAATTGTGACAGCACAAATAACATTTCCTTTTTAACAAGAAAAGTATTTTTACGTGAATATTATGAAAAAAAAACTTTGAGGGTAATTGAGTCAGATTTAAAAAAACACACTTAAAATGTCGAATTTAAAACAGCTTTCTTATAGCGTTGTTCAAAAAATACCGGGACGTAAAGAGTTATTTCATTCTATATTAGCTTATTTGTGAATGTTTAACGGATCTTGTTCAATGAAAGACGAAAATCACCGATTCAATTTTTTTAAACATAACCTGATTCGAGCTTAAAATCCCCCAATCAAAGAGAATAGAAATCCGTTTACAAGGAGACCGTGGTTAGTTGTTTAATTATAATTCAATCTTCCGTGATTTCTTTAAATCTGATCAAATTAGCATGTTTTTATAGTCTGCTGTATCTGGACTGGGGTTGACGAGCGTAGCTTCTAGGAGGCAGAGTTTTAGTTACATTTATAAGAATTATAAAAGTAAAGAAAAGTTACTTTTAAGCATGCAATGCTCATCTTGAAAATCAAGCTTTATTGTTTAAGTTAAATTCCAAAAATCTGAGATTTTAATTTTACCTAATCAAAATTCCAGAGTACTGGAATTGGCACAAACTCAGATGTGAAAACTTCAGTGCTTCATTGAGGTTTGTGTAAAATGTAAAAAAGTGAATTGAAATATACATACATACATACATACACATATATATATATATATATATATATATATATATATATATATATATATATATATATATATATTAAACCATTAATTGTATTACAATATGAACCATTTGAATTTAATAGAAAAAAAACCATATTGAACATGAGGAAAAAATTAAATAAATAAATAAAATGAATATAAATGGAATTTGCAGAACTATCAAGCCCCAAATACTTTGTAACTACAAATGAAGTGTGCGGTTTCATCTTCGTATTATCAATGAAAAAGCAAAATAATACGAATTTGGGGCTACCTACACACATAAAATCAAAATTAAATGAAGAAATAACATTAACAATAAGGCACAACAAAATTACTAAATTGGATAGAAAAATGAAAAGGGGAAAATGTTGCTCAGCTTCTTTTATATGATAGTGCAAGAGGAAAGAAAAAAGTACATTTGGGTCAGTGCTGGGACTAAGAGAAGCTTTCATATTTATTAGTTTTAAAATTTTGAAAATTTTACTCTAAGCTAATTTTACTCAAATTATAAGAGGATAAAACGCAACAAATCCGATGCGCAAACGTTCGTCAATGTTGAATTTGAATGAGAATTGCGCCAAATTAGCGAGCTATAGCCAAATTGGCATCATTTATGGTAAATTATTTTTGATCGCCTAATTTGACGGTATTTCGTCAAGTGTCTCAAACAGTGGTGTGAATTTGAAGCTAATCTGTTGTAATATTTAATCACTATGTGGCAATGCATGGTGCAGATGGCCAATATTTTGAAACATGATTACGGATGAAGCTGGCCAACGAACGCGATTAAGACAATGGTATCATACACTCATACAACAAAACTCATCCAAATTTGTAAATAAATACGAGAGGTATCTCATAACAAAAACCATATATCTGTGGCTTCCGGTAATAACCAGGTAAGGCACATTTTTAATATTTTTAGTAATTAACGTTTAAAGTTTTCAAATGAATTTTTATCATTGCTTTTATAAAATAGATTAGAACGTAATAATTTTCACCACATTTAATTAGAATGTAAGAACCTCTTTTTTGCCAAAATAGTTATATAAAAATGGTTTTTATTAATTGAGAACCTATTAAAAAAAATTTCAAATTATAAATGAAATTTTATAGTCGCCCTATGATAGAAGTATTCATTTTTCATTTTTCAGTTGCCAAGGCAGACGGAAGTACTCTTTTAAAGTTACATCTTCCAAAATTATCTCAAATTTTACAAAAATGTGCCTTACCTGGTTATTACCTGAAGCTACAGGTATACAAGTCAATATTTCGATGCAGGGTAGTTTTAGGGGCAGGAGATGAAATTTTTTTGATTCTTTGTAGTTCTCTTTTCCATCGGCTAGTGCAGAAACGAACTCGCGTCCTGTTAGGCTTGCTTTTTCAAATAGCCTGATGATAAAAGAATAAGGGAAAATTTTTGATTGTAATAAATATGGTCCACATATTTACTCGCTTTTACTCCGATTAATTGACTGAAGTAGCAATTGAAGATGAAAATCAAAGTTGTTATAGTATTGAATTAATAATATTAAAGTATTAACATGTGTAAATAAATTTTGAAATATTAAAATGAACGTATAATATAGAGGAAAGTTTTGAAGATTGGCACATCCTACTAGTTATAATTACAGAATGTTAAGAATGTCAATTTAGTGCCGATTTCAAAATTTCATCTTTACATACAAAAGCCAAAAAATGAATTTAGAAATATTCATTTTATTGATTTCAAATGATTAGTTTTTTTAAATCCTTTGTAGCTCAACAATTCCAATTTAAAAAATCCTTCCATATATATTGAAATGCATCATTCTAGGCATGGAAAAAATAATAAAAATTTAAGTATGGAAAAATAAAAACTTATTCGAAAAAATCGGTTTGCTGCATATCTGCAATATCTTACCAATGACACAAAAAACAAAAATACTTAAAATATCAATTTACATGAAAATTTTAAAAATATTTGTTAGTTTTGTTGCAGTAAAGTCCCACAACACATTTACCACAAATAATTTGAATAAAATTTAAACATTCGTAGTATTAACAACGAATTCTTTCTTCTACCCAATATGGCCAGTGCCGAATTTCGTCTAGGTTAACTTAGATTACTTTGGTGTAACATGTTGAGCAGGCCCCCTACACTGTTAAAACTTTTGCTCTAGTTTGAACCAAATTTTGGTGCTCAGTAGCTGCCACCATAAGATGGTGAAATCTCGTATCAACATTTGGAGTTTCCTGTTTCAACATCATTCCAACTATTGGAACTATGCTTCAACAGGAGCTCCAAATATTGGTTCAAGTTTTATCCATCTTACAGAGGCAGCTATTCAGCACCAAAATTTGGTTCAAACTAGGACAAGATCTTTAACAGTGTATGTTTTTTCTGTTGAATTTTTTTTTCTATAAATTTTTTTGCTAGCTTTGAACTTTATGTTATTTTAGCATTGGGGAAGGGTGATTTTCTAATTTCACCTATAGCAATTAAATAATACAAAAATTGGCTAATGTTTCCTTTTCAAAATAATCTTGTTCTTCCACAAGAAATGCAACTTAAATAAACGGTAAAAGAAATTTTATATCTTTGTCTTACGAAATTAAAAAAAAAAATCTATTGCATGGATTTTTAAAAAATTGCAAATTTGTTTCAGATATGCAGCAATTAAAAGTTAACGTTTATCTTGTATACATTATAAATTCCCTAGCTTGAAAAGGGTTTTTAAATAGAATAATTTTAAACTTGCCCTTGAATAAATTGCCCTTTGTAAGCAGTATACTTGTAGACATCTGCAGACTTTTTAAATTTCATTATTTCAAAGCTTAATTTAGCAAAAATCACGTGATAAATCAAGCTTTGGTGTGAAGAAAAAAATAATAATATCCCTATCGGTTGCAGATTCAATGAAATAATTAAGTAATAGCAGTGTAATAAAATTATAATCAACAAAATCATCTTTTGAAATTAACTGTCGAAATAATATTGGCTTTTTGGGCATGTTGCAGATTTGCAACACGGTGATAGAATGAGTTAATTTAATTTTGAAATAAAGTATGTGTTTTTTTATATCATAAAAAATTCCTTATATATGAAGCTTTGGTATAAACATAAATCCTCAAATTAAGTGCAATATTTTAAGGAGATAAGTTAAAACTGCCTGTAAAACCCAATTCACATAAAAGTTGTTAAAGAAAATGCGAATAATGCATGTGGATTCATGAAAATGTACATAGTAATTAACCAATTTTAAATTAATGAGCTTCATCTTAAAGTAAGTATAAACTAGTTGGATGTGCAAATCCCAAAACTTTCTTCTATTTCACACATACATTTTAATATTAAAAAAAAAACAGTTACACATGCTAATGCTTTAATAATTTTAATTCAATACCTTACCAACTTTGATTTTCATCTTAAATTTCTGCTTCAGTCAATTAATCGGAGTAAAAACAAGTTTTCGTCTCTGCACGAGCCGATGACTAATAGAATAATAGGCAGATTTTTTTCAAATTCAGAGAAGACCTAAAATATCCCAAATAATATTATACTTCCAATGTATAATATAATATTCCTATAAATAATCATAAACAAATTTAATTCAGTTCTATGCATAACTTCACACACTTTTTTTTCATGGTAAAATAATGAAAATGGCATCATGATTATAGCATCCCCTTTTAACGGATTTTTTTAAAATCTAGGCAGGACCATCTAGCCACAGCCGTACACTTTCACAAAAAATTTGGTTTAATTCTATGCATAACTTCACACACTTTTAGGAGGTATAATATTGAAAATGGCACAAAAATCGATATTTCATCGCCCCCTTCCAGCGGATTTTTTTCAAATTCAGGGAGGACCAACTAGCCATAGCCATACACTTACACAAAATTTTGGTTCAATTAGATGCATAACTTCAACCACTTTTAGTTGATGTAACCTTGAATAAAAATCCCTATTGCAGCGTCCCCTTCCGGCGGAATATTTCAAAGATGAAACAGGACCTGCTTGCCACAGTTAAAAACATTCACAAAAAATTTGATTCAATTTTATGCATATCTTCATTAATTTTTTGAGGGTAGAATGGCGACATACGGACACACAGACAGACATTTTGCAAAAACATGTTTTTTGGAATCTTCGATCCCTAAAATATGTAAACCCGTCGAAAACCGGAAATCGGAAAAAAATTTTGATTACAATACTTTCTTCTATTGAAGATTAAAGAAAGTAAAAACAGAGATAATTTTTTTTTTTTTTGCATTATTTCCTTCATTAAGAAAGTATTTTTAAATGTTTTCCCTTCCCAAGAAAAAGAAAAAAAAGCAATAAAATTCACAGAAAATGAATTTCTTGGTGCATTGATCAATAATTAAAAGTTTTTACGTAACAAATATTTCTAACATAAAAAGGGAAGATGGCGAAAGTTTTCAGAATAGGTCATTAAGGAACAATTACTGCCTTTGTTTTGAAATCATTATAGAAGAAAAAACCTATTGGACATAGAAAAAGAATTTACATATATTTTAGTTAAACATATTCAAAGTTTTCGTTCAAATTTATTATAGAAATATATTAATTACTGTCAAATGCGAGAAAACATTTGAAAAATACGTTATTGTATAAAATTTTTTTATAGGAAATATTAAACACAAATGTCTGCAAAAATAATGAAAAGTTAGAGGTACTACTTGGTTATCCCGTCGACCACAAAACTATCGCCAAATTATAAGATTAAATGCCAATAATGGATGACTGTAAATGTCAAATTTAAAGACATTAAGCACGATGCACATATTTAAAACGTCATCAAACGGTTTTTAACTCAACTTTTTATTTGTATTTTTATTCAGGTCAGGTTTTACTAATTTATTTGTTCTTTCGTTATTTAAAATAAATTTTTTGTCAACATGTATAACCTTGGCTATTATTTTGGCGATTTTTATAATTTGGTGAAAATGGTCGTCGGGTTAACCAAGTAGTACCAAATTAGTTTCTAAAAATTATCTTTTCACACATTGTAGTTCCTTTTAAAAGAATAAATATCAAACCCGTGTGGCGTTTGAATGCTAATCTAATGGTCCTACCAGTACAAAATGGGCAAAAATGGCGTATAAGAGTATGGCGACCACCGTAGCTGGGCACTGTGCCTTTCAAAATCATACATTTTTTAAACATCCGCATAAGATTTGGTAACGTATTAAAAAAAGTTACTAACAGCTGATTTGACTTTATAATTTCCCTAAAGAAAGAGATATGAATGGGTATCAGTTTACAGGGAAATCGCCACTTCATATATTTCGCAGTCTTTTAAAAGCCGATTAAATTTGAGTGACTTTAGAATCTGTAGTGTATAAACGGGGGTTGACGAATGTAGCTCGCAGGAGGCAGAATCTCTTAGTATAAAAAAACTATAATCAACAATTATGAATATATAAGTTGTAAATGAAGTTTCTGTATATTAAATTCGATTTATTATAAAATTCTTTAATAATAATAATATAAAAATAAAATTTTATAAAATTCTTTACAAAATTCTTTGAAAAATTTAATCGTGACATATGAGACAATTAATTGTAAATAAAGTAAACATTGAAAAAATGGAAATAAACATAAAAAAAACAAGATTTATTGAAAAAACAAGTTCAATAAAATTCTATATTTGCTGTAAACGCAATTTTTTTTGAAGTTACAAAAACAATATATTTTTAGCAAACAAATATTCATATTTTACTTTCCGTTTATCAGCATACTACGGAATTGATTTGCGGCATAGTAAAAAAAAGCAGTCTTAAAAATCAATCTCACAAGGAAGGTCTCCAGACGGGCATACTCCGAAAAATCTGAAAAAATTACAGAATGTTCTTCTCATGAAGATATATATGTTTATAAAACAAAATTTCGGCGGAACCCTCTCCGTAAAAAAATAATGAACCGATTTATCATAGGTTGGCGATGAAAAGCAATTTCAAAAAATGTTTTTTTTTCATGCCAAATACATTTTAAAGGAAAAAAGGTTCATGATCAACGTGTTTAGATAAATTAAATATCTTTGGTTTTGTCAGCTTTAGTTTGCTTTAAGTATAATTTCGTTATATTGCAATTTATGTGTATTTATATGCAAAGTTAACCATTAAAATTTGATATTTAAAACGAAATTCAAATTTAAATTAATTAAAATTATTTCAAGTTCAAAGTTTCTTTTGAGCCTTGTCAATCCGATTTTGTTGCTATGGAAACATCTGGCTTTTATTTTTGAATACGCTTAAATGTATGAAAATAATTTTAAGAAATAAGAATTTTTTATTATATGAAAATATTTTTTCAAGAGGTAAATTAAATAACTATAGCAACAAATAATATATATATATATATACATATATATATATATATATGCAATTTAAAATATACATATGTATATAATATATTAAACTCTCTCATTGTTTATGTTTAAATTCAGTCAATACCATTTACACGGATTCTAAGAATCCAAAAGTTTTCAGTTACATTAAAATCATTTGCTTTTGGTGGGGAAAAGTGCTGTTCGTCAAATCGTGTGGAACTTCCGCCTTTTCACGCCTAATATTCGAAAGTATTTTATCTGCAAGAAATTCAAAGCATTCGAAACTATTTTTCTACTGCAATTCCGCCGCTAATTTTCACTGATCCTTTATTACATACATAAATAGTTTATTTAGATTTAAAAAAATAATAATAAAATAAAATAAAATAAAATAAAATAAAATAAAATAAAAAATCTGAGTATACCCACTATGGAGAATTTCCTTGTTAGTCAGCATTAGCCTGTTTTTATTGTTATTGCTCTTCCGAAAACTCCTTAATCTCTGGGAATTTTTCTTTGTTCTTACTCTCCACCCTTCTCTTCTTTTCTTCATTCATTCGACGACCCTCGTTTCCCCCCTAGTCTTTTCTCTTTTTCTTATTGCAAATTTTCTTTTGTTCAACAGTTCAAGAAAAACAATTCTCTTATGAATTTTGACTATTTTGAATATATTCTTGCCCAAGTATAAGAAATACTTTTAAAACAAATGAAATAAAATGTTACTTACAAAATATATTTCTTTGTCTGCAACTCAAATATGTCTTTGAAAATAATATTTAAATTTAAGTTAAAATGAAATTCCATATGTTTAAGGTAAATTAAGTCATATGTTTATGAGTTTTAAAAATTATATAGGATAATTCAACAAGAAGTTGGATTATTATGTATACATTTTGTTGGATAAAAGGCTGTATCAGTTAAAAAGATAATGTAAATTTACTGCTTTAAAATGTTCTGTTTAAATGTATCTTCTGTTACTTATATAAAATGTATATATGTATAAAAAAAAGGCAAGATTTATAGCAAGCAATTTCAAGTTGCCATGAACGCGCAAATATTTTCTACAGTTACAAAACAATATAGATTTTTGAAGAAACCCCTTTCTCTTTATCAGCATACCTCAAAGTAGAATGCAGCATATTCAAAAAAGCAGTCATAAAATCAATCTCAATCAGTATTTTCTGTTTTTATCGTCATTGCTCTTCCGAAAACGCATCCTTAATCTCTGGGAATTTTTGTTTGGTTTTACCTCGTTCTTTCTCTTTCTTTTCATTCTTTCAACGGCCCCTGTTTTATAACCAATCTTTTTTCTTTTTTGCTGCATATTTTCTTTTGCTCAATAGTTAAAGAATTATCCTATGAATTCATTTCTTTTAAATTATTCCTATTGAGCTATAAAAGAAGTTTTATTTGGGTAATGATTTCCGTTCGATTTAAAATTTGAACAAAATGTTTATGCAGAAATTTTAAATAAATAAAAGGATTTTTTTAAATAATTGTTATTTCAAAATATTGTTTGTCTAACTTTAATTTCTCTTTTCTTTTCTTTATAGAGAGGCAATTAAAGAGGAAATAAATTGGTAAGAAATAACTTTAAAAGCTCAGTTACGCAACTGGAATAAAATATGCTTGCAAAAATATTTTTTTGTTTTGCTGCGCAATTAAATCTATAACAATAAATTTAAAATTGAAATGGAATTCCCTTTTTTTTTAAATAAGAAATTCTTCTAGATGTAAGAAATTCACATGAATCATCTTATTCATCTAAAAGAGTTAAGACTTTTTGAAATACATTTGGAACGACTCTTGAAAATTTCTGCTGAGGAAAGTAAACTAAATTCATAAAATTATTTTTAAGCGTCATTATATGTTCGCTTTAAAAATAGCGTAATGGTCTGTTTTATTTGCACAAAACTTAAAACAAAAAAACTCCATTGAGATTTTTTTGGAAGTATTGTATTACTAATAAGTACATTTTAGAAATGACAATTGATTTCTATAAACAAAAAATATGTCGATATTTCTTCTTCTTTTTTTAATTTATTATTCAATTTCTAGATAAAATTATTAGTTGAATGAAAGCTCTGATTCTAAACTTTAGAACTGAGAAACAAAAAATCAGTGAAAATTATGTGATGTTGAATTAATCATATCGATTTTCATCCTTAGTTTCATTAAAGTAAAAAACAATTTCAAACTAAACATAATGTCACCGGCACAAAAATTTTATATATGTATTTTAAAACAGCTTATATATGTATTTTTGTGCAAAACTACACTAAATTCAAATAACAATATCTTTCATTGCCATGAAAAAAATAAAAATTCATCTTGGTAAAATAAAGGTAAAATAAATTCATAAAGGTAAAATAAATCTAATACACATTAATCTCACGATGTGTCATTAATTCAAAATCGTGAATAAAAGAATTTTTATTCATTCATAAAAATATAGTACACATGCATTATTTTATTTTTTATTTTTCACCGAAAATAATTTTGCAATAAATCCAAAATGCCACGTTAGGATTACTTTTTATTATTTATTTCCTTTTGATTTGAAACAACAGAAGTAATTTAATTGCACCATTTTGAAGAAATTTGAGAAAAAAATATTAAAAAAAAAATTAAAATATAAAATTGCGATTTTTTTCTTTTGAATTGCTGGTTCAAGCACCTGCAAATAAACAGCTTTCTTTCTAAATAGAAAGAATGTATTTTTAGCCAAGTAATTGAATCTATAAATGAAAGATTAAGAAAAATATAAAAGATGTATTACAAATTATTGTATGTTTTCGCCCATAATTATATAATATTTTCCTAGATTAAAATAGGAATTTTTCTTACGATTTATTCTGATCTATTTTGAAACGTTCTCCAAAACTATCTAGCGTTAGGTTTTCGAGCTTTAAGTAACACTTTAGTATACAAATCTTCAGCTTAATAATTTTTTTCGACATTAATTATAAGTAGAAGTTTTCATATACGTCCATTAAAAACATTTCAAAAATATGCATTAAAATATTTAATTGCTATAAAGGACGTTAAATACTAATAAAAACATTAAAAGATCTTAATAATTTTTACATGTTTCGATTGATTTTACTCAATCATCATCAGAAAAAGACAATACAAATAAACACAAAGATGGAAAATGACAATAAACTATTACAAATAACCGCAAAATAACCGCAACTATTACAAATAACCTATTAAACCGCATTATCTAGGCTAAATCAAATAGAAAACATAAATATTTTGTTCAATGAAAGTAGATTAATTTATAGGTCAGATTTTTATTTGCAACTTTTTATTAGAGAGAGTATTGAAATTTACGTCAGAAGCTCAATGGTCTTCAATGATTCCTTTTCATTTCAAATCCCAAATATTTGGATTGAATTGTTAAATAATTTAAAAATTAAGCAACGTGATACATAATTAAAATATAACGCGCGTGATTTTTTATTTTATTTTTTTAAATTTTAAATTTCATTTGTAATAGTTTATTGTCATTTTCCATCTTTGTGTTTATTTGTATTGTCTTTTTCTGATGATGATTGAGTAAATTCAATCGAAACATGTAAAAATTATTAAGATCTTTTAATGTTTTTATTAGTATTTAACGTCCTTTATAGCAATTAAATATTTTAATGCATATTTTTGAAATTTTTATCGAATTAATGAAACATGAGAACAACATATTAACATCGCAGTTAATGGTGAATCTACTGCGTATACGTTTTTCTAACATTCTGTAGATCACATTTTTTCAAATAAATAAACTGTTATTAAATAAGTTAATATTTACTAAAATATATAAAATTACATTATCCCTTCACTCCACATTTTTTTAATGAAAAAATAATATTTGAAATTAATATATCGGTCTAATAATGGGAAAAACATTAAAAATTAAATTAAAATAAATACTAAAAATTATGAAAATTAAATTTTTATACGGTCCCCCGGCCCTATAAGTGATATTTAGTAAAAATTTTCCATCCCCCTAACAAGCAACACAAAAAAGGTTCCATTCATCTAAAATTGACAGAGTTATGAAACTTTGAATTTCATGACTTAAACCACCTTTCTGTAACTGAAAACGGATGAGTTGCGCTAAGCTTAAAGAGGACGTACGCTAAGTGCTTAAAGTATCATAAAGGTTGTCCATTTCCAATGCTGTCTAATGGCAAATTCATAAACCGTATGTCACAGATATATAGTTCCAATTACAAAAATGTTTTAAATGAGCTAAAGAAGTATTTTTAAAGCGATTCAACTGAAGTGTCAGCCACTTTATAAGTTTTGCGGTAGCGTTAATTTTAATTAACTTTTAGATAGGTTAAAATATTTAAAGAACTGAGTTTCAAAATTTTCTTTATCGGGAAAATCAAGTTTTCAACTGCGTCCATTGATTTACATTATAAATTTGGAGATTATAGTGTTACAGTAGTGTAGATTGGTATAGCCTGATAGAGAAAACAAAAGCGATAAGGTGAGGCTTGAAATTCACATCCTCAAGCTTTTATTTTACTTATGACTTTGGGGCCGTCCATTAATCATGTGATGTTTTTTTTGGCATTTTTAACCCCCCCTCCCCCTTGGTGATACATGGTGAGGTTCAAGACTACCCCCCCCCTCTACCCTATATCACGTGTATTTTTTAGTACCAACAAAAAATCTTAATTTTTTTAGAACATTTATTATAAAATACAGGTTCAAGTATCATCAAATTTTATTATAGAACATAAAAAAAACTGCAATAATAACCTTAAGAGGTAAACAGAAAGGTTGCAAGTTGTTTTGGACTGACATAAAAATAATGAAAGAAATTCTTTTTGAGCTACACTAGATTTTTTTCCCTTCTTATACTCTGCAAATAGGTCTTTATACAGATCACCTGTTTTAGACATTGTTTTAATGCAAAACGTACAAGGTTAAACAATTTACGCATGCATTCAGTGCCAAAAAACAACAGAATAACTGACACTGACAAGCTGAGTCCGGCAGGCGTTTGTCGCGGCTCGCGGGAACTTCACTTCGTTCGTTGCCTGGCAGTGGTGAATCAAAGTCACACTACAAGTCGCTTTTGATTTTGCACGCGTTTGACGAAAAAATAAATACACGAAACGCCACTTTTCGGTTCAGTATCGCTCGTTTGCCGAAAAAATAAATACTCGTGATATATTACTACACCCCCCTCCCCTCTTGTGATATTTCGTGATTTTTTTATGGACCCCCCCTCCCCTCTCGAGCATCACATGATTAATGGACGGCCCCTTTCTTTATGCATGGTTTCCTAGTTCAAAATTTGTATTCAAATTTTAACTCACTTCCAAATATCTGATCGAAATCTAATTCGCAAACTTATTTATATTCATTGACAATGTAATATTAATACGATTTTAGGGGCGTACCATTTATTTATTTTATAGGAGTACACGAAATTCTATTAGGTTAAGTAAGCTAATAGAATTTTAAATACATATCATTTTGTAAAAAATTTGCTCTTCATAATGTAATTTAAAAAAAAATCTGTTATTTTTAAAATTATATTTGTAGTACAAGTTATATATTTTGCTCTAATATGTAAACATCAACATAAATTTAAAAATAATACTCTAAAAATTATTTTACTCTCAATGTTAATGGTAAATTTTACATCTGACGTTTATTTTTATTTCCAGTAAATTTGTGACTGACCCCTATTTTGCAGCAAAAAATATACTTCAACTTTAAGCAGCAATTACTCGGTCAGTTTTAATCGCAGAGGAATGGAACTTTTTTTGTGTAACTTGTTATTGTACTGGTAAAAATTTACTAAATATCAATTATAAGACCGGAGGACCGAATAAAAATTTAATTTTCGTAAACAATTTTTTGACCTAAATCGCTTAAAAACAATCCTTTACCTTTTTTAAAGGTCTTTTGAAACTGGAACTATATGTCTATAACTAACAGTTTAGAAATTAGCCATTGGCCACTGTTGAGAGTGGACACCTTGTATAGTAAATGCACACACACATACTAACATTACTACATGTAAACGGTAATAAAAATACTCGTTAAAAGAAAATAATACTCAATTAAGTAGATATTATGCTATAAATCTAATTGCTAACTACACTACAGGAATTTTCATTTGAAAATGCGACTTTAAAGAAGCAATTTAAACAGTATCTGATTTTTTCCTTTTTTCCTATATACTGACAAAAATTTTAACTTGCTCTCTTTAAAGCTGGTTAAAACATTTTTTTATAAAAAAAAGAATGATTTATCGTCTAATCTTGTAGATATGCTTAGTAGAAATGAATGTTATCCCATTGTAATTGTATTACCACAAATCTACACTGAAAACTTGTTTACGAAAATAAAAAAACTCACAAGATTAATTAAATCTAATTTCACGCTTTTCGATCATGCAGGTAAATTATACCGAGAACAAAACAAAAACCCAAAATGTGGGAACATTCTAATTAATTTCGATACTCTGTAAAAAATTAAACTTTTTTCAGAAATAAAAACGGTGCATTTTTTTTTACAGTTCTGTTTTTTGAACTGAATTACTAGATATTATTAATCAATAACAATTATAGAAAATTAATCAGGAATAGACCTAGAAAAAGTCAAATTCCGGTAACTCATATTCCATTAGTACACAAAAGTACATAAAGGTGTAGCGGGGAAACATTGTTTGAAGAGCGTTTTAATTACATTAAACTATTTCGCATTTTATAAAATAGATATGTGTTGCTGAGATTTGCTAGAAGTTAATTCCAGTATAAGTGAAAGCAGAAATTATTGACAAGGACACCGAAAAGTTTTCGGCTACTATAATTTATCCGAAGTACTGTGCATTATAACAAAAGTATATAGTACAGACACACTTAATTTGCCAAATTTGACAGTTAATTTCTGATTTGTTTCTTTTCTCCAAATATATAAAAACATTGTTCCTTTTAGTTTATTGCAATTCCCCTCCCCTTCAAAATTGTGTTCGTGGATCTAACAGATACCACCACATCTTTCACAACGTCGCGTCGTTTAAAAATTTTTAATCAGTTTCGAAACGAGTGCATATTATGGTAAGATTAAAAAAAAATTAAATTGATTTTTTTTTTTTTTTGGGGGGGGGGGGGAGGTGGGCACTTTGTGTTTCAAACTTTATATTTGTTCGAAAGAATTTTTTTAAACAAGTCTATAATTCTCAAGTTTCACGTTATCCTTTATCCAAAAGAAAAGCTACATTTATTATAAAATTATACTCTTACTTATAACGCGATGAACATTTTCAGGCTGTAGAAAAGATTAAGTTTCGATGAAGACGTGCCAGAAGCAACGTGCGATGTTGAGCACTGTGTTTGCAAATTACATTTTCTGCTCGGAACGTTTCTTAGATAATGACTCATTAGGGTCTTTATAGAGTTGTTTGTTCGCCAGAGCGTTCAGTTTCATTCTGCAAATTAGATAATTATGTTATACTCTATTGCTTCTAGAAGGAAATCAAATTAAGAGTGTTTAGTGGCAGAATGTGTTTTCATGAAAATGAAATTATTTGAAGAAAAAAACTTACCAGAAACATACTCGTATGTAGAAAGCAAACTTATTATATTTTTAAAAGTGAAAACAGGTCAGTATTTACAAGAGCCAAGGCATATTTCTTTAAGGAAATAGCGTATTTACTCGTGTAGAACGTGCACAATTTTTTCAAAAATTACGGCAAAACTACTAGATTCCTCCTACTTGTGATACAGGACCCACGTGATTTGTATCAAATACTTCAAAACAACAGGTAAACTAGCATTTTCCAAAAAAAAAAAAAAAAAAGGCATTTTGAGTTTAGTATATCCTAAAATACATAAAACCATAAATAAAATAAGCATCAAATTTATAAAATTCCAATACATTTTTCTTAAATACATAGAATATATGAGAAAAAGAAGTTATTTAATTTGTATTAAGTTTAAATTTTATTTTCAAAAAATCGGAAAAGGCGTCGGGTTTCTTTCAATTTATTATCCTTTACACTGAAAGAGAAATTTAACATTTAAATATTTTACTATGAAACTTTTTAAATATATTACTTTTAAATATTTATAAATACAATTTTTCTTTATAAAATTGTAAATAGAATATGTATGAAACTAAAGCAAAACTTAATAAAAATGCAAATTAGTTAAACGTTATTCACTTAATTAGGCAAAGTAAAATACTTTTAAAGATTCTAGAATTTTATCGTCATTTAAGTTACATAATGACATTCCTTTTTGAACACGGATGCACTGATTTCAAAAAGAAATATTACTTTCTGAAAATATGAATTTTAATATTTTTAGAAAAAGCTTTTGTAGATATTCTTTTCAGAAACATGACCGAAATAACTTAATTTAAACCTGGCACAGATATCGGATTTTATAAAGTATCTTTCTTTGTAAGTAAATAGGGTACACAAGGTTTT
This sequence comes from Maratus speculifer, assembly GCA_964019185.1. Lineage (NCBI taxonomy): Eukaryota > Metazoa > Arthropoda > Arachnida > Araneae > Salticidae > Maratus > Maratus speculifer. The sequence continues at coordinate 43,295,484 of OZ025301.1, forward strand.
GAGAAAATTAAATTGCAAGAACTTATTTTTAAAAATTCGAAAGTTTCTCAGATTTTGTATTGATTAAAAAAAATGCGAATAGAAGTCATTTTTGTTTCAGTGTTGTTCCAGAAAATCTTATTCATAATGTAAGTTTTAAAAGTAGAATAAATAAATAAATGAAAACAAAAAAAAAAAAAAAAAAAAAAAACAGAAAAAAACCCTACGTTTTTGTAGCACATTTCCTTTATGGATTGGAATGGTTTAAATTCATCTTCTAGCCGACCCGAGTGCTAAAACTCAGATAAAAGTTAACCCGGAACCCAACCCAAATCCGAAAAAAGCCTACTTGAAACCGTAACACTTCAACCAAGCCGAAACCGATAGACTGCATTCCGAAACCGATTCCAATAATAAGCGAAAGAAAACATACATATATCCAAATTACATATATACAATTATCCAAAATACCGGGTGATCCAAAAGTCAGGACGAACTTTAAAAATGAATAACTCGAAAACGAATCAAGATACAAAGATACGGTTTGCACCAAATGGATGGAAAAGAAACCGGATTTTGTGTGACAACAAAAAAATATTGTTTTATTGGCGACCAACGGCATCACTAGCAGCATTGAAAGATGCCATCCGCCAAAACGTGTCTGCCATAAAGCAAGAAATGCTACTAAATGCTGTGAACGGTGTAGTGCCTAGTCTCACAGCTGCACTTATGAATGAGGGACAGCACATTGAACATTTTCTGTTGTACTAATTAACTGTAACTAAGCTGACTTGGAAATTGTCAACATTTTTTCATTTGCAAATCATCTTTTGGTGCAAAAAACACTACCGTGTCATTTTTTGGATGTCAACGGCAAACTATTTTTTTCGTTGTCACACAAAATCCGGTTTCTTTTCCATCCATTTGGTGCAAACCGTATCTTTGTATCTTGATTCGTTTTCGAGTTATTCATTTTTAAAGTTCGTCCTGACTTTTGGATCACCCGGTATATACAATTACATATATACAATTATCCAAAAGTTATGTGTATATATATGTTTAATATTGATTTTAATTTCTTTTTTGTGTAAAACTGAAGATAATTAAATTATTTGAAAGTGAACACTATTAATTATCACACGCACATTTATGTATGTTGCAGCTAAAACCCGAAATTGGCCAATTCTAGAAGTGGCCGGCCAATTCCCGAACTGACTAGCAACGTTTAAAATTGACTGGCCAATTCTAGAATTGGCCGGCCAATTCGCGAATTAGCTAGAGCGATTGGCCAATACGCGAACTGGCCAGATGTGATTGGCCAGTTCACGAAATAGATATATAGGCACTCGGCTTAATCCTTCCTAACACAGTTGTGGGTGTCTAGGAATTCAAATAGTTTAGCAGGCTGCCTGCCGTGTACTAACTCGTGTTCTGCGTGTAACTGCGTGTTCTAACTCGAGTAAAGGCTAGAAAACTGGGAAAATTTTTTCTAGAAAACTGGGATACGTAAAATTGTTTCTGTAATTACAATAAAAGAAATTCGTGTAACATACGCATGTTTTCAGTGTAAAACACGAAAATCTGTAAAGTTACTAGAAAAATTTTGGGGAATTATGATTCTCAAAGTTTTTTATGTAACTGCAACAAAAAAATTCATGTCATTACCCCGGGTTGCCGATAACATTTTAGTAATCATACAAATTTTGCAGCGGTACAAATATATTTATTCAAATTTACATTTTTTTTTTCTGCTCAGTGTACAGATAAAATTTTAGTAAACATGCAGATTTCTAAAGCTTTTAAAAAAATCGTTTTTAAAAATTTAAATCCTTAAAAAAAAATAAAAGTTAATTATGCTTTTTTTATACTCAGCCATTTTTTCAGCTGTCAGTCTAATACAAATATTTATAATACACTAAAACACATACCTATTCAAAAACACTCCAATGAGAGGACTTAACATCATGTAGTTATTAATGATACTTTAGAAAAAATGAAAACATTTTTAGAAATGCAATGTTTAAAAGTACCGCTTTCTATATCTCGATAATAATTTTTGCCATTTATATAAAAAAGTTAAAGCAAAGTTGTACACGGTATAGTTAAAGGTTAAATATTCACATGAAATCTGCTTATTGTGACTGAATTAGTAATCGATGAATTTTTTCGGTTAAATACACTTCAAGAAATAATTTTCGATGTTTCATAAAAGTCATTAAAGTTTTTATAACATGATTACTTTCCGATAATGATTTAATTCCTAAATAATACGTTTGGTACACAAAATATCATCAAATTGCCATTTAAATGTTTATATAAAAATGTAACATTAAGCACTTTAATCAATTCCAATAATAAATAAATAAGAAAGAAAATATATTACTGGAGATTATATCAGTTTGTTTCTCCTTAAGAGCTTTTTTTTTATTATTTTTTAATTATATATTTTGAATGCGAAAACATTGAATCAATATTTTGAAAAAAATGCAAGATATTGTTTTTCAATTTAATAAAATTAAAGTGAATTATTCTAGCTCCAATGATGCTTTGTATTAAAAAAATACGGTATAGTTAAAGGAACCACAATAGTTAAAGGAACAATTTATTTTTAATGGCGAATCCATTTAGAAATAAAACAGATTACGGCAAATTAAGAAATTAATAAAATTTAAAAAGATCAGATGCGATTTTGAATAAATGCAAATTATATCTCGATAAATAATAGTAATAATAAAAACTCGTATTTTAAAAATTTCCAACACAGTTGAAAAACTCATCTGAATTCAGCTTTTCCATCTGACTATTAATGAATACTGCAGTTCTTGTAAACATATCCAGATTTTCGTGCAAGTTTTTATCCACTGCTGAATATTAGCTATTGAAAAAGAAATAAGTAGTATCTCTGATTCGTTTACAGGGACACACCAGAAAATCCGTTACATTATGTTGTATGGGGATAAGTCTTTTTCCTTGCATTCTATTGATATTATGATAAATCTACTATAAAATGATGACTGATAAGCATCACTGAGGAAACTACAGGAGCAAAAAAAAAAAAAAAAAAAAAAAGTACTGTGCTGTTATGAAATTATATGGAAGATTGCGTAGAATGCTGGATTGCAAAACAATGAATTTCGTTAATTCTTTAGAGGGCCAATGTGTTACATTTAATCTAGGTGAGAATTTAACACATTTTCTATACAGTGTTAAGAAGTGAATGATCAGCTTAGCTTCGTGGAATTCATTTTCGACGTATAAATATAATACACTGTAAAAAAATAAGGTTACAGATAATTTTCTAGGAAATTGGGATCCCTAGATATGTTTATGTAACTGCAAGATAAAAAATTCATGTAACATTGAAACGTTTCCACTGTAAAACAGAAAATCTGTGAATGTACCATCCGTAGTACATCCCTAAAACATTCCCTACAGCTTAAAAATTGTCCAGAATGTGACGCGTTAAACTTTAGATTATGGGCAAATGCTGGGGACTATTTATGTATTCACTCGTACCACAATTTACAAAAGAATTTCTTTATGGTAGAAATCTTTTGAAAGCATTTTAGTGTGAGATAATTTTTTTCAAAAAGTGGTTCGAATATAATTAATTAATTGCCTTTGGGACGCCATAAGACCCAACACCATAATCAAATGGTTAATAAACTAATAACATTTAAAATATTGCATTTATTATGTTCGCAAATCAGATGTCGCTAAATAATAATAAAAATTACCCTCGCATTTTAAAAATAAATTCCAAAATAGCGAAAAAGTGATTCTGAATTCGGTTTTTCTCTCTGCTTATCAACGAATGCTCCAGCTCGCGAAATTCTAAAATGGAGGGCCAAAATCACAGTAAAATAAAATGCAGCCACCTCATTGGTCATGTGGTAAGGATGAAAATCACGAACTTGTTTATCCATTTGAAAAAGAGTGAGGGGTAAAGTCACTTTGAAGCGATTGTTACCTTCTATTCTTATTTAAGATAAACCATCAAAATTAACTCAATTAAGGTATTTTGATGACATTTTATAAAATGAGAGTGAAAAATTTAGATTATAAATGAAAACAGTTAAGATTTATCTCAAAATTGCGAAAATTCACCTACCTACCGCTAAGAGATTGTTGTCTGAAAAGGACGCAACTCAATGACTAATGAGGTGTTTGGATTTCACCGTAATGTGATTTTGGCCCTCCATTTTAAAATTTCGCCTCCAGCTCACGTAAACATGCCGGGATTTTCATGCAATGTTTTTATCTTCATAATTTTATCTATTGTATTACATTAGCTATTGAAAAAAAGGAAGTTGTATTTGTAATTCGTTTACAGGGACCAACCAAAAAATCCATTAAATTATGGTCTATGCAGAAAGTCTTTTTCCGTACATTCTATTCATGTTATGATAAGTCTGATAAAATGATGAGATTTATAAGCAGCACTGAGACGAAATACATGTTTTCTAGTACACAGTTATGAACATTTCATTTACATATTTATTTATAGGGACTACAAAAGAACTCTATTATATTACGATATATAAGGAAAAACTGTTTGCGAAGTATGATGCTCTGATATTTCAAACTTAATGAAAATAAAAAAAGATGACTGAGGAATACTACAACATGTTTTCTTTAGATAAAGAAGTATGTCACATTTATTAATCATTTACATAGACGCCCAAAAGTAATCCGATTACAAGGCTTAATATGATGGATATGGGGAAATTGCTGAAAATTGATTATTACCAACAAGGCAACAATTTCTGAAAATAGATTTTTTTCTAATAAGGAAAATCTCTTTAGTGTTGGAGTTTTTTTAAAGTGCACACACAGGGTATATATATTGATATATTTAATCTAATGTATGTAATAGATGATTGTGGCGAAATTGCAGTAGAAAGTCTCTATATAAAATAAAATACTTTTGAGTATTTAGTACATAAGTACGAAGGCTCCAAGCGGTTTGTCAAGCAATATTTTTCCACCAAAAGCAAGCGATTTCAATGCTTTTAGAAATGGCTAGTATTTAAATGCACTTCAAGAATTTAAACTTAAACGGTGAAACAGATTAATATTTTTGATACAAGTTTATAAAATACATACAATGTGATCATTTTATTTTAATTGGTTTCATTGGCTGGATAAGTTTTGAGTATATTTTAAAAATAATTGCTAGATTAAGAACGCTCTCCTTATACATTTCGATATTGAAATAGTCGTTGTTTCCGTGGCAACAATACTATTCTTATGTCCGATACTAACAATATATATAACATATACATACATCCGACATACATAAAATAAATTCAAATGGAGTGAAAATTTTAAACAGAGACCGGAATCAAACCTAAATCCGTAGCATCTCCATATTTTTTTCAAAATGTTTTGAGAATGCTGTTATGAAGCTTTGATAAATGTTTTATGGCATCTCAATTCATTGAGTGAAAGAAAAAAAAATCTTAATATTATGTAGGAAAATGTTTTATTGTTTATACCTGATGCTCAAATTTCTCGACGTTAAGGCGTGATTAGTACCTGTTCCCCTTTTTTACACTTAGCCACCAAAACTAATCAAGGAACATCTTATCAGAATGAACCTACATCAAAAATTCGAAGCAAATACGATATTTCTGCATGAAAAATTCATGCATCTAAATTAAGGAAATTAAGGGGCGATTAGTTTCTGTTCTCCCCACTTCTTATTCAGTTGTACCCCAAAACTAGTTATGGAACAGCCTTATCAGACTGAAACTATATCCAATATGTGTAACAATTCGGTTTTTTTTTAAATCAAGAATTATATCCATAAATACGTTCTTGCGCACATACAGAACCGACAGGTACATTAGCTTTTAGGTTTTGATACCCTGTGCGATATAAAACAAAGAAAAATATATTTACTCAGATTATATTTTGTTTAAATACATTTTAAACTGAAGTGAAAATGTCATCCTTTTTTAACCTTTACTAGAAAATTCGATATTGATTGCGTAGTCATCTATTTTATAAAATTTTCAAACAATTTCTTTTTTAAGAAATTCTATTCCATGTATATTTTGTGGACAAATTCGAAATAAGTTAGCAATTCAAGAAATTAATTTCAGCTTGAAAAGTATTTTAGAATCTAATAAATCTCCATTCGTTACTTACTTCCTAAATAAATTCAAATCTACTTCGCAATTTCTCACTAGCTTATATACATAATTCTGAAATGGAAAATAAAAAGTATACAGGATATTTATTTGCGAAATACTATGTTCACCTTATTTTACGCCTGTATGATTCCCGATTTTCTCTTTCTTCTCATTTCCACATTTATTCTGGATATCAAAGCAACAATTCATTCTGCCGTAAATATTAGCCGTGTTGATACATACGGAACAGATCTGTATTTATTTTTAACATTTATTTCGCGTATAAAATTCCTCTAGACGTATTTATCAGAGTGAAAGTAAATAAATAAATAGAGTGGCGGTGATTCTGAACTGGATTAATTAAACATATCATAAAATCGTGAAATCTTTGCATTAGAAAACAAGTTGGAAATTGCACGTGAAGCGTAGCAAATGAGGTGCGTTCGTACGATAACGAAGTTTTAAAAATATCAATCTCATAAAATTGTAAAGAGTTAATTACATTTAAAACCCTCATCAAACAATGTTCTCCCTATACCATTATGTAATGGAATACTTTTGTGTGGCCTTGTAAATCAATAACAAATGTTCTTTGAACCACAGATTATGCAAAATGTATATTATAATATGTGATTTATAGATGCATATAAATTTTATTAAGTTCGAATGAGTGTAACATCATTAAAATGCATTTGAAACATTTTTCCCCATTGACCGTAATGTAACGGAATACTTTTGATTGTCCCTGTAATTGATCCGGTTTTCATAAAATTTGAAAACACTCGACAAAATTATGCAATATTTATGTATTTTAAATTTCAAACCTATAAAATACATTTGAAACTTTTTCCCCATTGACAGCAATGTAATTGAATACTTTTGATTGCCCCTGTAATTGATCTATGCACCCTATTATCAAAAAATTGAAATATCTCAACAAAATTATGTAATAATTATGTATTTTAAATTTGAAACGATTAAAGTGCATTTGAAACTTTCATCCCCATTGACCGTAATGTAATGGAATATTTTTGATTGCCCCTGTAAATGATCTATGCATCCGATTTTCATGAAATTTGAAATGACTCGACAAATTAATGTAATAATTATGTATTTTAAATTTCAAACGATTCGGTTGGGTAGTTTTTTCGTTGTTATATGCGGACAGACTGACGGACGGACTGAACGACCACTATAGGTGCTACGTATTTACATAATTACGAACGCACCTAATAAGGTACTACTCTGTTATCCCGTCGACCAATTGCGCCAAATTATACAAATCGCCGAACTAATAGGCAAATTATACATATTGACGTATTTTTTATTTTAAATAACGAAAAAAAAAACCAAATAATTAGTAGAATATTAATAAAAATAATAATAAAAAGTCGAAGTAAAAATCACTTAATGACATTTTAAACACGTGAATCGTATTTAATGTTATTGAACGTGACATTCATGATCATCCATTATTGGCATTTAATCTTATAGTTTGGCAATAATTTTTTGGTCGACGGAGTAACATAGTAATACCGAAAATAATACTAAAACTTGTTCGTCCATTCTATTTTAAACCTTTTTCTTAACAAAGTTGAAAAGTGTTTATAAATGAGATTTATTATTATTTATCAAATTTTATTGTCATTAACTCAAATATAAATATTTTGTTATAAATATGAAGATCGAGGTAAAATAACTAGCTGAATAATAGTACTAGTAGAGGTTAACCGTTAAAGACTTGGCAGAACAAACGGTTTTAAAACAATTCGGTACTACTAGGCTATCCTGTCGACCAAAAAATTATCGCCAAACTATAAGATTAAATGCCAATAATGGATGATCGTGAATGTCACATTCAATGACATTAAATACGATTCACGTGTTTAAAATGTCATTAAGTGATTTTTACTTCGACTTTTTATTAATATTTTATTAATAGTCTACTAATTATTTGTTTTTTCATTATTTAAAATAAAAATTGTGTCAATATGTATAATTTGGTTATTACTTTGGCGATTTGTATATTTTGGCGAAATTGGTCGACGAGATAACAGAGTGGTACCAACAATTCTTTACATGTGCAATAGATATACATTTAACGTCTGAATTTAAAAAGCGATTAAAATATTGAATAGAATAAATTAAGACAGACTTGAATGCATTTAAAAAATTAAAATTTATATACAAAAAAGAAAAAAATGCTAATAATCATTGAAATATACAAAAATATTGTTCTTGATTTGTTCCACTATTTTTTATGCAATGGATATTTGTTTGTACTGATGGTGCCTTGCGAGCAGCTTGCGAAAACGTTTACTTTTTTGTATTTTTAATTTTTTTCAGTATTTTTACTTTTTGCATAGAAATTTTAATTATTTAAAATATATTCAAGTCTGTTTTAGTTTTTATTATGTATATGTGACATATTACATATATGATTACATATATGATGACGATCATATACATATATGATCTTGTAATTCTTTACATTCTTCCCAAATCATCTTTGACGTTCAATTAAGCCCCAACACTAGGCACAAAACAAGTTGGAAATTGCACGTGAACGCAGCAAATGAGGTGCGTTCGTACGATAACGAAAATTTAAAAATATTCAGATCTTGCTGATACAGCAGAGCGTACTCCGGATATAGTATAGTAGTCGAAATCTTTACGTTTCTGTAAATATGCAGGAAGTAATTTTTATTACACCTCAGAAACGTATATCTTATACATAAAATGTGAAATAGCTGAATATAATTAAAACACGTACCAAACCATGATTCCCCGTATAGCATTATATAGTGGAATACTTTTGTGTGGCTCTGTAATTTAATAATAAAAATTCTTTGCATCACAGATTGTACAGAATGCATATTTTAGTATATATTTCATAGATTCATGCCAATTCTATTATATTCGAATGAGTGTAACATCATTAAAATGCATTTGAAACTTTTCTCCCATTGACAGTAATGTAACGGAATCCTTTTGATTGTCCCTGTATTTGATCTATGCATCCGATTTTCATAACATTTGAAATGACTCGACAAAATTACGCAATAATTATATGTTTTAAATTTCAAACGATTAAAATGCATTTAAAACTTTTTTCCCTATTGACCGTAATGTAACGGAATCCTTTTGAATGTCCCTGTAATTGATCTATCCATCCGATTTTCATAAAATTTGAAATGACTCTACAAAATTATGTTATAATTATGTATTTTAAATTTCAAACGATTCGGTTGGGTAGTTTTTGCGTTGTTATATGCGGACAGACGGACAGACGGACAGACAGACGGACAGACGGACGGACTGAGCGACAACAATAGGTGCTACGTATTTACATAATTACGAACGCACCTAAAAAGACCCGGATGATAATGTAAATTCTACGGGCGCGTTCTTTTTAAATTCTCGCTCAAATTTTTATACTTTTACTTGATTTTATTTTGCATAGGGTAACTGAAGACGATCTACAATTGGACTAGTTTTCACTTTTTCAATTTCGCTTATATATTTTTTATATCATGATAGTTTCAATTTCAGAACCGGTTTAAACCTGCTTTGAAATTTTAAGTAAATTTTTTAAGAAAATCTGAAACCAAAATTGAAAAAGTAAAAACTAGACCTGTTGTGGATTGGTCTGAGCTATTCTATGCTAAAAAATTAGGTAAAAGTATTAAAATTTGAGCGAGATATTTGAAAAGGAGTCCCCGTAGACTTTACATTATCATCCGGGTCTTTTTCTGTGCCTAGTGGAGCGGGGGGGTGGGCTTAATGTTCAGTGTTGAAGATCGAAAGGTTTTCGGCTCTGATTCGTTATTTTTACTGATGTCACCCCTGATGTAAATGGAAAGCGCCGACCATGTCTAATTTATTTTATTTTACTTCTTCATTAATTTTTTTCTTTTATATAATTGTAATGTCTGGGCCATTTTCACCATTCGCTCGCATTTCAGAATTTTATTTTATTTTTCAAACTTAATAATTTCTTTTAAAAATGGAGACAGGTGTTAAAGTTAATGTTTAAGGTGTATGAAAAAAAATTTGTTTGTGCACTTTACCCTATAATATAATATGTAAATCCTATTTAAAGTTGGCATGTAAGGCAAATTGTCAAGTCCGTTACCATAGAAAATTACTGAAAATACTCAGCTTTAAATTTATAAAATTTCCTATCATCAACTTACTTTGAAGTGACTTATGTCCCTAAATTTCAAAACATGATATTTATCAATAACACTTAAATTAAATTGAAATGAAAGATAGTTTTAGCCACAAGATTCTGATCACATAGAAATTATACTTTTTCCATTGATTACAGTATATATTCATGTGAATTATTAAATTTTAAGGAAATTGCATACTTGTTTCTTAGTTAAATAACAAATAAAAGTAGAATGGTGAAATCATTAAAAAACCGTGCAGTAACAGACTTGACATTTGGTAACGGGCTTGACACTATGTTGAAAATGGCTGGTCTATTACTGTAATAGTATTACCAGACATATACACTATTTTTCGTTAGCACCGGAGGAGGCATTTGTTTGATAAAATGGTATTTAATTTTATACTGGCGGTGTCGCCTAGCAACCAATATGTACCAAATTATATCAAAATGTAAGAAGTTTTCTGTGCAAACGATAGTTTGTGAGTGAAATACATTATCTGTTTATTTCTTTAGCTTTTACCTAAGCTGTGTGAAAAAATATTCTTTTTTGTTTTTGAGTTGTGATTCGAATGTTTTTTATGAGAATTGTGTTAAAATATTACGGTTTTTAATGGAGTTGTTTTTTGTTAAGTTATCTATGTTCGAAAGAAACTGAGATACGTTTTTCCATGAGAATAAACTATTTAAAACGAGAGATGTGTATTTAATTTAGAGTTGAGTGAAAAATTGATTGTAATTTCGAACATTGGATAAGCAGCATTAGATTTTAAAAGTCTCTGGTGCGCAGAGTATGGCTACTCCTCTTTTTAGCTCACAGACTATCATAGCCTGAAAGCTTATGTGCCCGCCCGTTCTGTATGTATGTTCGTACGTGCGTAACGCGAAAACTCATGATAAAAATATCCGATCCATTTGAAATTTTGTTAATAGGTATATCCTGACAAGGCGCTTCCCTGATTAGTTTTTGGAGTTCATTTGATATGTATAAGAGGGGAACGGGGGGGCTCAAGCCCCTCCCCTTATTCATGCAGAATTAAGTTTTCGTTCAAAATTTAGATATAGGATCATTCTGAGGAGGCGATTCCGTGACTGTTACTAGGTGTTCATTGAATAAGTATGAACAAGGGGAACGGGGTTCAAATGCCCCTCCCCTTAATTTATATAAGTGGGTTTTTCAAGCAGAATTGTCAGATTTCGTTCAAATCTCTGAACAGTTTTGGAAGTTTAATGATTAAGTATAAAAGAGGAGGATAACTCTTCTTAAATTAAATAAATGCTAAATGGGTTTTTATTAAGAATTATCCGATTTGCTCTGAATATTTCATATAGATTTTTTATATGATAAAGCATGTCCTTCATAGTTTAAGAGGTTCAATGATTAAGTATAAAAAGGGGGAAAGGGGAGAGCTGTTTCCCCTTCTTAATTTTTTTTTCGAACGGAATTAACCCTTGAAAACATAAGGCTGTAATGTACAATTAGCATGCGTAGCCTGTGAGCGCAGTGCCATCAGTTTAACTGGGCAGTATTCTTTTTATTATATTACTACAAGCCGTTCGTCCTATATCAATCCTTTCGGATACGAATTTGTTTTTCAATAAAAAAAATACTTTTATATTAATAACGTTACCACTCGTTATCCAAATAGATTAATTACAGTTTAACGGATAGTTCATAATATAACATGAAGAATGTTGTTGTTTTGTGCACTATTCAATTCATATTTATGTGACAGTTGGCTAAGGAAGAGATTTTGGAAATGTTTAGAAAATATTATATTACAACAAGATTTAACTGGTAAGGTACCTGTACCCAATATGGACACCCTGAGGAAAATGTATTTTTTTCACCCCCATGTACAAGTCATAGGACTTCAAAAATATGTGACCACTATCCTTGGACTATTAACTATCATTATTGAAATTAGCGACCTTGTAATTATTCTGGTTTAATTTAAATGATAAATGCAAAAAAATGTTTACAAGTGTCCATATAAGGAACTACCTGTCCCTATTATGAACAGGTGTTTCCTTACTGACTTTCTACACAGTGTGTATGGAAGAGCCACATTTTCAAGGGATTTTAGAGGAGAGAGAATAAAAAAATGTATCTTAAAGTATTCGGAGAAGGTGGATGACTGTAAATATCTTCAGAACATGCATTTTAGAAAGGGGGGGGTCATTCTCGGTTTTTACCTTTCGAAGACCCATGCTAAGCCCCTTAGTGACTAGTAAATATTATGAAATAATACTGTTGGTTTTGCTTAGATTTATTGCATCTGTTATTACTCAGTCCTCACAGCATAGACAAATAGAAACTTTTTCACTATGGGCAGTAAGTCCCACATAATCCTCATGAACATATCTGCCATATGTGATTCATGGCCGCATGTTTGAAAAAGCATCAATGCTGCAAAAGAAGCAGTACCAGCTCTTCTTTGTTGAGGAAGTCATACCATTGGTACCTACGATTTCGCCAACATATATCCTACTCGGGGGGGGGGGGGGGCTGCTTTTTATTTTTCTGCAAGAAGCTGTCCATATTGGGAGCCGGGCGTAGTTTTACTAAATCTTGTAACAAATGACTAAGGAAAATATTTTAAAGCAAAATATGCAATAGCAATCGAAAATATGTTTTATTATCTTTCTAAAATACTCCACTTTTTAACATTTAATATAATTTTACCATATCTAATAAGAATTTAAGCTTACAAGTAATTAAGATCAGCATATCTCGAAACAACAAGTTTCCCCCTAAATGGCGAACAGTGCTCTTTTTTACACTTTCCAGCCTTAATTATCTTTTCAACTGGTTTTCTTCGCGAAAATGTTGAGTCATCTCTCGATCAAAATTATTACCTTTAAAAATATTAGGGGTGTCCATATTTAGAGCCCTGTCCATATAGGGTACAGATACCTTATTATAACTTTTTAATAGTTTTTGCGTTTTATTCCACATGATCCTTTCAGGAAAGTAGTCTTTATATTAAATTTAAAGAGTTAAATATATATTTAAAATAAAAGAATCTAAAACGGTGAAAAGAGAATTAAGCAAATATTTATTATTATTATTATTATTATTATTATTATTATTATTATTATTATTATTATTATTATTACTAAATCTGAATGAATTTACTAATTAAGTCATACAGTAAATGCATACAGACATACTAACATAACTACATATAAACAGTAACAAAAGTATTTCATACAACAAGATACTTTTTACTTGTTCCAATAACGTAAAGAAAAGACACTTCTACCATCGTAATATAATTTTTATTTCTTGTACGTCTAATATTTTCTTTCGTATCCATTTCGAAAAGATATCGAACAATCTCTATCCAACAAAGAGAATATTATATGCACCTTCTGAAACGAAACAGTACATGTAAATCAATTGTTTTCTTCTTCTTTTAAAATTCCAGTTGAACACTTCAAACTTTCTTTTATCTTTTCTTTCAATATTTATTTTCATGCAGGAATGCCATGGGTTGCGTTTCTGTACGTTGATAAATAAAGAAAATAAGAATCAAAATTTTTAGAAATAATTCTTGAAAAATCGAATTTTTGCTAAGAGTATATATTTGCCCAATAATAATGAAAATGTATAAAATTTCATTTTTACATTCTATTTTTTTTCTATATCCTACACCCAAGCAAATTATTATTTTGCGGGAGTAAGCAGAAGGACTGCATATTATTCCTTTTATATTTTAATCCATTTAATAATTTGGAGTGCATATGCTATGCACATTAAGGCTTAACTAATTTTTAGCACTTTCCTACAAAGTTGAAAGATGCTTATGCATTCGGCTTCTCTAACCGTCTGTCTGTTTGTCCGTCTGTCCGTCTGTTCACGCTCTAACTGCGTAAATATACTCTGATTTTCATGCATTTGATAAAGCTTATTTAGGGTCACCAAAGCATGTTTGGTATTGCATAGTAAGTATGTACGATTAATGATTCATTTACAGGAACACTCAAAAGAATTCTATTATATTATGTTCTATGGAAAAAATCGGTTGGAGAGTATTTTAATGACATGAAGCAATTTCAAATGTATAAAAACGAGTATAAATCATTGAATTTCACTGCGAAAACGTTAAAACAAAGAATTCGTAGCTTTTTTTATTAACTTACAGGGAACTTACAGGAACCGGCTACCGTACTGTCTTTGTGTAATAATTGCTGGAGTATATGTTTTAAATTCGGTGTGCGCTTTTAAATTTAATTAGTTTTTTTGCATATTACTCGCTATATATACATTCTATACCACATATACAAGGCTGCACAAAAGTATTTGCATACCATTCTCCTTATTAGAGAAAATTGGTGAAGGGGAATTTTCAACTAAAATATATCTATCTCTTAAGTGAACTAAATTTTGGAATGCATGCTGTTAATAGTTAAAATCTCTCTATAATATACAGAGCTGCTAAAAGAATTCGGATAATTTTCCGATTGCAGATGCGAATAGCTGAAATTGAATTTTGAAATGTCCATATCACCATATGAATGGCTCATTTTCATATGGTGAAATGAGACGTACTATTTTATTTTTTTTAAACGGCGCAGTTTTTATTATTTTATACTGAATGTGTTGGAAAGTGCTTCATACTCTATGCTTGACACATGATTTTTTTTTTCTTGTAAAATTTTTTATTTTGATATGTCGCGCGTAGATAATATACAGGTCTGCGCAATGGAACTCGTGCATATGACCGCCCATGGAGAGCATTTGCTGAAAATGAATTTTTACCTGTTTCTTTTAAAATTTTTAATTAGCTTTAAAATACTTTTTAAATGTTTAATCATTTCATTGTCTGAACCAGAATAAATTTTTTTTAAATATATTGTGTTGGAAAATGTTTCGTAGCATATGCCATGATGTATGGTTTTTCGATTTTGCCTTACACATGCTACACAATTCGCAGATTCACAATTTGCACTGTAAAAAAAAATCTGTAAAATTACTAAGAATTTTTACCGAAACTGGGAACCCTTGACCTTTTTATTTAGCTTCCATAACAAAATTTCGTATTACTACACACTGTTACCGATAAAACTTTAGTTAAAATGCAGATTTCTACTGCTTTGTAAACCTAGTTTAATAGATTCCCATCTTTTTTCTTTATATAGCACAGATAAAAGTTTAGTAAAGATACATATTTCTGATGTTTTTACTACTTTTGAAAAGTAATTATGGGTTTTATAGTTCCGGTTTTCAGTGGATTTAGACGTTTTAGGGGTCAGAGATTTCAAAAAATATGTTTTTAACAAACAGACTCTCTGTCTGTGAGCCTGTCAGTCTGTCTGTATATGACAAAAATTTTATGGGCATATTATCTCAAGAACTAATGCACACAATTTCACAAAATTTTAGATTCCGTTAGACCCTAATATAAACTGGATCTGATTTGTTTTTGGTATATATTGACCATCAGGTGGCGCTTCTATGCTGTCTTTTACATGATTTCCACAATAGCTATAACTCAAAAAATAATGGAAGGATTTTCATAAAATATTAGGTTTAGTTAATCCTTGATATAATATGATTTTGATTATGTTTTGATTTATATCGCAAAATAGATGGTGCTGTTATGCGGTATTATTCATGATTATCGCAATAACTCTATCTCAGTGACTAATGCACGAATTTACATCAAACTTCAGATGCATTTAGTCCCTGATATAAACTGGTATTATATAGTTTTTAGAGTAATCCCTCAACAAATGGTGCTTCTATCCAGATTTTTTTTCAATTTCTGCGATAATTGTATACACGGATTTTCATGAAATTTCAGATTCAGTCAGAACTTGAGATAAGTTGTTGCAGATTAGATTTTAGTGCAAATTACGTAACCAGTGAAGTTGCTATGTTTAATTTTTCTGGAAATATTAACGTGTATGTGATAGAAGAAAGTTCTGGGATTGCCTTATCTGACTAGTTTACAGTGTACTCCTTTTTAATCAACGTTTTTTAATCTATCTCATGCATTCTTTCATTAAAATTGATCACGACATCTTCGAGTTCTTATTTCTGTGAGAATCGCTGAAGTCTAACATTATTAGAAAATATACTTAATTATATGTTATCTTTTAACATATACAAACAACTGTAACTAAAATACATCTGGTGTAAGCTTCAACATAATGCGGTCTGGTGATAAATAAATCTAATGTCATTCTAACATTGCGAGGGAAATAAAATATATGATGCGGAAATATCAGCTGATTTTATAGCACTTTGTATTATCACTGTCACATGAATTGTATTATTAAACATTATCTTAATGAAATCAGTTAAAACGTCTTTGATTCATTTCAGGTACTATTCAAAAACACGGCCGAGTGAAAATAACTTTAATTATCTTTCATCTCATTTCACACGCGAATGACTAAACGTGAAACCATCTTAAATCTAGATCTATCACGAATTGTCGAGTCTGTTGAAAGCTAAATTAATTGAATTCTATCATTGGCAACAAATAAATTATATTATGCGGAAGGAATAAATTGCCTGTGTTCTCGCATTTGAAATGTTGTTATTGGATATAGGTCTTTTTTTTCGTGCGCAAATGTAGTAATAAATAAAATACCAGTTTTACTTTACAGACACTTTTTAGGATAATTCGTTGAAAAAAATAGTAATAACACTCACATGCGTGGCCGCTGAGTGTTAATGATAATTTATGAGTGATGTAGTTTCTTATAAAATATAACACTAACATAAAATTTCTTTTTTACAATTCTATAAATTATTAAAATTGTATGTATTGAATATATACGATTTTATTTTTATCCAATATTACCGATTTATTCCAATAATCCAACAACACCGATTGCCGAAAAAAGACGTACTTTTATAATTTCTCTAACAATAAATTGGAAATAATTTTAACTTTGACGCCCCAATTAAATTTTAACGCCCCAAACCAGAAAATATTTACTTTTCTTATTGAAGGATTCTACAACATAGTGAAAAAAATTTTGTTCTTTTTATTATTGATATTATTTATAATAATAAAAACGTTTACATGTGTGGCCAGGAGCGTGAAGAGGTCAACTGTATCAGTTTTGCGTATTATTGGAAAATTATAAACTTGCAAAGTAAATGAGGACAAGAAAATAGTTCTCTGATACATTCAGATTTATCTGTTAAGGGTGTATTCGGAAAAATGTTTTTCCACCCTCAGCAGCTCAAATTTTTCTCATACATTTCCAGACTCATTTTTAAAAGTAAAAACATGAAATTTGCAGGGGTGATTTTTGGAGAGATGTATAAGATGCCGTGTGATTTCATTTTTCACTCAGTTAATTAGAACTTGATTTATAAACAATTACTTAATCAGCATGACTCTTTTTTTCGTTCCCAGATCTCTCGCTTCGGAAAATTCGGTTTAAAAGATCATCTTTAACCGCATTTTTTTGTAACATTTTCTGCATTTATAAAAAAATCGACAGATACGGCTCCTTCTATGATTTCTAAATAAGAGAATTTGTCAGTTTGGTGCGTTTGACAGCAAAAGTGAATCTAAAAATAAATCAGAAAATGGGCAGTTTGTATTGAAATACTCCCTTAAAAGCACATGGGCCATCCTCACAATTAAAATGAAGCAATCTTTTGCGAACTATTTAACGTCATGTATTTTGCTTCAAAGTAGAGATAGAAGTGATCTTTTTTCTCTTATTTACAGTAAATATAAGATTATAGCCCATATGTAAATCGAAAGAGATTACTCTCTTAAAACGAAAAAGCTGAAATAACTCAAGTTGAGCTGAAATCCACTCATTTCCCATGTTGAAAAGAACCTTCTCAAGAAGAGCTGAAACAACTCAAGTGAATGAGTTGTTTTTAATCAACTCATGATTGAGTGATCTCTATTTTACTCATACTTGAGTGAAACCAAATCAATAAAGGTTAAATCCAGTAGTACTTGAGTGATTTGTAATCAAGTCATACTTGAGTGAAATGAAGTCATTTAAGACTGAATCTCGTAGCACTTGAGCGATTTGTAACCAAATCATACTTGAGTGAAATGAAGTCTTTAGGATTAAATCGAGTAGCACTTGAGTTAGCTGCAGCCAACTCGTATTTGAGTGAAGTGAAATAATTTAAGGCAAATCCAGTAGCACTTGAGCGATTTGTTATCAATTCAAGTTGGAGTGAAATGTTGTCATTTTTGATTTAATCCAGTAGCACTTAGGCGATTTGAAACCAATTCATACATGAATGAAATCAACTCATTTAAGAGTTAATCCAAAACTCCTTGAATTTGTAGAATTGAATAAATTCACTCTTAAGAAAAGCAAAATTGCTTAAAATTACAAAAATCTTCAAGTGATTTCTAAATCGTCTAAATAAAATCACATCATTTAAAACTAAATTCAGTAATCCTCGCTTAATTTTTATCAATGAAATTGAATATAACATGGAATTATTGCCACATTTTTAAGTGTTGCAATTAAATTCTCATTTTGGATTTCAATATCTGTTTATTGACATTACAAGGGTATATATATATATATATAAAGAGAGAGAGAGAGAGAGAAAGAGAGAGAGAGAGAGATTGGAAAACTGTAACATGGATTCTCCAATATTTCTTCCAAGTCTTTAATTAACAAGACTTAAAACATTCTAATTTACATGACTGAAAGTTCTCTAATGAATCATAAAAACATTTTTTTTTCTTTCTAATTCAATGAAACTGTTTCCTATGTCAATTTAGGGGAAAAGACAATTTAATCGTTATACAAAATTAAATAGAGCTTACATGAATTTTTTATTATTCTGTCAAATCAGAAATTTTTAACATCAGTATTTTCTTTTGTTAAATTTAAAAGTATATATATATTTATTAAATTTAAAATACTGGTGATCTCAAAATTGCAGATTTGAAAACACTTATTCATGCAAACTGCCTAAATTTGCATAACTGTACAACAGCACCCGAACAACATTAAACAGAATATCAGCTTCTGATGCTGTGGTGCTAATGGGATTTTTCCTTTCTTTTCTTGGGCAATTTCAAGTTTACATATTTTCCAATGATACTTATAGCTTCAGATATGCTTATATATAATTTTAATTTTTTCATTAGCTTCTGATTTATTTGTAAATAACAATTATTTTTTTATTAAAAATTTACAATTTCAATCAAATAAACCAATCTTAGGCATCTTACTAAAAAAATATTGAAAAAATAAACTTGATATCAGCCCAACGACTCAACTTCAGCACCACAATGTTAGAAGCTGATTGTTCCCCTTAAGAGTTTAGATAATCCTATGCAGAAGTTACTTTCAAATATCTTGTTTGGTTTTTAAAATGTTTACATTTTTTTTTTTTTGGGGGGGGGGAGGGGCATAGAATATTTGAGGATGATCTGTAAGTGGGTTAGTTTTTACTTTTGCAATTTTGGTTAGTTTTTTTTTTAAATATTAATACGAGTTTCAGAACCAGTTTTGAAAAAGAAAGTATTAAAAAACATAAAACCTAAATTTAAAAAAGTATTCCCCTCCCCCCCCCCCCACACACATGGCCAGTGCAGGGTTTAAATAAATGAAATTGAAAATATTTTAAATGTAAAAGTTTTATTTACCATTAATTACCAGCTGTGTCCCTTTAAATTTTTCTTTTCGAGAGAAAAATAATAATTAAATTGGGCCTACCTTTCAGGAGTTGGTTGCAACGATATCCTTTTGTAGACACAGAATAAAAGAGATGACACAGTATTAACTCAATGAAGACACATGCGGGGCGCGGTCACATTCTCGATTATTTTAATCTGGGCTAATAACTATAAAAAAAACTCAAACAAAAAATGATTAATGACAGAATAACATTAAAGTAACATTTTGTGAAGCTCTTGGCTTTCACAATTAGTAAATTAAATTATTTTAGCCAGCATTACAATTTGCTTGGCATGATAAAATAACTGCTCGCGAAACGCGTAGCAATCCACACAAGATAGAAAAATTAAAGCATAGTACAGAACATAAAGAAAAGTTGCTGATTATACAGTTCTGCATTGTCTCTGGGATATAATAATATACTGTCCGGCGTGCATACAAAATTCACTCGTTTGGTGCTGTCACCTGTTGACAGCTCGGGGAAGTAATCACTGCATCCTTGTCGGTTCACTTGATATATTTTACACTTGACACACAGGTGTATATATGATGAATAAACACGATAAAATACACGGATTAATTGTTGCGTTGCATGCCTCACATAAAATGAAAGTATAATTTGTTCTAGTCTAAATAGTTCACAAGTTCACTCAAAACAGGGATTCCCAACTTGAAATTCTGTGCAGGGAATCCAACACCCCTACTTTTTGTGTGAAATTGATGACTCTGATAACTGCAGTTCCTTACGTAAGTGTTCAAAATGGGGTTTCGGTAGGGGTTTAGTCATGATATCTGCTAACATCAACTTTGATGGACAGTACGTTAATTTAATTACACCAGTTTCGCGCAAATGTTTGATGTGGTGATACTTCACTTCAATATGTTTCGTACGCGATTGAGATTTTTCATTCTCTGTCAGCTTGATCGCTGACATATTGTCCTCGTAAATAGTTATTGGTAGTTGTTGTACTATTTCTAGATCTTCAAGTAAGTTTAGCAACCATTTGAGCTCCTGAGCGGCGTTAGAAATGGATATGTATTCCGATTCCGCAGTTGAAAGCGCTACACATGATTGTTTTCGAGAAAGCCACGTTAAAATATTTTTACCAAGTCTAAAAATGTTTCCAGTGGTGGACTTTCTGTCCATCCTATCACTCGCGAAGTCCGCGTCGCTGTATACTGTCAGTATTGGAGGTTTAGATTTATCTATGATAAATTTCAGATCTTTAGTGGTGAGAAGATATCTTATCAGTTTCTCTATGGCTTCCCAGTCAACTTCTCTCGGTGACTCGTTCCTCCTCCCCAGTATGTTTACTATGGAAGCAATGTCGGGTCTGGTTAGAGTAGCAATGTACAGTAGCCCCCCTACTGCCTTTCTGTATCTCGTGTTATCCTCCATAGGTTTCCCGTTTGGGTCCAAGCTGAAATACTTTGTGTTCATTGGGGTGTATGTCGGCTTACTGTCGATCAGATTGAATTTTTCTGCAATTTCTATTATTTTATGTGTTTGATCTAGCTCCAAACTGCCGTTTTCGGTTTCTCTTATATTTATTCCCAAATACTGCGTCACTTTTCCCAAGTTTTTAATTTCATATTCGCGGGAAAGTTCAGTGTAGACTTCGTGTGTAATTTCCTCATCCCCTGCTACAAGAATGTCGTCGACATACACTATTATAAACGCGATCCGATTGTTTTTGATTCTCTTATACATGCACTGGTCTGATACGCATTGTTCAAATTCCAAATTATTTAGTGATTTGCTTATTTTTTGATTCCAAGCTCTAGCGGCTTGTTTGAGACCGTAAATAGCCTTGTTAAGTAAGCATACTTTGTCTTCCTGTCCTTTCTCTACATATCCCTCTGGCTGGGACATATATACCTCTTCCTCTAAGTCGCCATGCAGGAAAGCGGTTTTTACGTCCAGGTGAGTAATTCTTAAATTTTTGTATACTGCGGCATTTAGGAACGCTCTCAATGTTGTGTGTGATACGACCGGTGCGTAGGTCTCATCGTAATCACTTCCGTATTTTTGTGAGAACCCTTTGGCTACTAGCCTAGCCTTAAATCTTTCTATGGTTCCGTCCACGTTTCGTTTCGCTTTAAACGTCCATTTATTGCCTATTACGCGTTTCCCGGAAGGAGGTTTGACTAATTTCCATGTTTTGTTTTGCTTTAAGGACTCAATCTCTTCTTTAGCGGCCTCAATCCATTTATTTTTAATTTGGACATTTTCAATGTTTTGTAATTCATCCCACGTCTTGGGTTCTTGTACGCGACACATGTTCGCACTTATCCCAAATCTATCGGGCGGTACACCTCTGTTATTTCTCTGGGATCTGCGAGGTTCGTCAGGGTTGTTTTCCGGAATCTTAATTTTGTTTTCATCATCATCGCTTAAATCCACTCCAACTGTTTCGGTGGGAGTTTGCTCATCGTTTAGGTTTTCGTTAATATTGCTCATTCCGTTCTCAATAAATTTCACTGTTCGCGATATTAGAACATTATTTCCGCCGGTATATATCCTGTAACCTTTGCTACGATTATCGTAACCCAACAGAATTCCTTCTATCGCCTTTTCATCAAATTTGGATCGTTTATGTTTATCCACAAACGCGTATGCTTTGCATCCAAACGTCCTAATATTCGATAAGTTTGGTTTCCTACCGTTCCACAGTTCGTATGGGGTCCTACAATTTTCGTTTGCCTTTGTGGGTAAGCGGTTAATTAGGTAGTTCGCGGTTAGTACGGCTTCACCCCAAAAATGTTTTGGCAAATTCGCATCCGATAGCATCGTACGTGCCATTTCAACTATAGTTCTATTCTTGCGCTCCGCCACGCCATTTTGCTGGCTGGAATATGGGACGCTTAATTGGCGTTCTATCCCGTTTTCTATCAGAAAATTTTCAAAATTGTCTCCAAGATATTCTTGGGCGTTATCGGATCTAATTGCCTTAATCATTTTCCCGAATTTATTTTTAGTCAGTGCTATGTATTCGGTTAGTTTTGTTATAGCTTCAGATTTGTGCGATATCAAATAGATCATTGTGAATAGGCTATAATCGTCAATAAAAGTTATAAAATACCTTTTTCCGCTGAGTGTTTGTGTGTTCATAGGCCCGCATATGTCTGTGTGTATTAGATTTAACACCTCTTTGGATCTGTTTGTGGCTACTTTGGGGTAAGGCGCACTCGCCAGTTTGCCCTGTATACATTTGGTGCAAGTGGTTTCGTGCTTGCAATCATTTATTTCTATACCCTCGACAAGCGCATTTTTGATAAGTGATCTGATTGCATCGTAATTTTTATGTCCTAACCTGTTATGCCACATGGATATGCAATTTTTATTACTGCAATTAGTTTGTGTTTGTGTTCGAGTGCTATATCCATAATCGTCTTTGGGTCCTAATTCGTACAAATTATCATTTAATTTGGCGGTCAAGATAATATTATCATCTTTGACAAACATGCATGATTGTTTTTCAAAAATTACTTTAATATTGTTTTCTGTAGCCTTTTTAACAGATAGTAAGTTGCTTTGCAGCTCGGGGCAGTATAAAACATCCTTAAGTGTGATGCTGTGTTGTGCGTCCGTTTTTAAATTTACGTCGCCCACGCCCTGAGAATTTAATCTTTTCCCGTTGGCTATAGTTATATTCCCGAAATTTCCTGGTGTGAATGTTATAAAATTTTCTCTCACAGATGACACATGTCTCGTGCATCCTGAATCAACGATATAAGTGTAGGGGTCTGTTGTTTGTGTTTTGTTGACTAGTGTTGTGTCGGTTTCAGACTCGTTTTCCACTGGGGGAGGAGAAACATTGCAGTTATTTGTTCTACTTTCAAAACAGTAATTAGAAGTGTTATTTTTATCCTCACTTTTGTTTTTGTGGTTATTATTTTGGCTTCTAAAGTTCTGGCCATTATTATAGTTTTTAGATCTGTTATTATCATTTTTATAATTATTTGTCTTTTGTTTATTTTTCAGCAGGAAACAATCGCGCATTACGTGATTGTCGCGATGACAGTGCAAACAGTACTTTTTGTACTTGTTCGTCTTATTTGTCGCTTTGTATGCGACATTTGAGTTTTTGTTATGCGTTCTGTGCGTATATTCGTCAATTAACTTGTTTTTAACGAGCTCAAGGTTTAATGAGTCTTCATCTCTCGCCTCAAGGCTGGTTATAAGAGGCGAATAGGATGGGGGTAGTGAGCAAAGCATGATCGCAACGATATGCGATTCATTAATATTCTCTCCTATTGCGGAGAGGTTTGACTTAATAGTCAATATATTATTTATATGCTCTATTAAATTGCCCCCTTCGACTAATTTTTGCGAATATAGCTGCCTGAGCAGAAATAGTTTTGAACTTAAATTACTTCGTTGGTGAGTGCTTTTAAGTTTATCCCAGATTTCTTTGGGTGTGGTTAAATGTTTCACATAAATAATCTGGGAATCGTCTATGCAGAGATTTATTATAGCCTTCGCCTTGTTGCTGTTTTTTAAATATTCAGCATCTGCACCCGCGGGTGGGTCTTCAAGCACATAGCTGAACAAGCCATCTTTTGTTAGTAAATTTTCTAATTTAAAACTCCAATTACTATAGTTTCCATTGTTCAACTTTTCTATATTTAAAATATCTTTTGACATAGCCATGGTGGCTTTTATTATATGTATATATATTTTTCTTTTTCTTAATAATCGTATGAGTTATTTTTCAAACATACTGTATTACTATTGCAATTCTTTATATACATATATTTCACAATTTTATGATTTGTCAAAATATATCAATTATAAACATTTATTTATTTTTCTTTTCTTTTTCTTTTCTTAAAGCAACATATAAACAATGGGACACTTTGGTGCTGGTTTTATTTTTCTAGCGCTCTTCAGTAATCATAATCTAAAAGTTTTATTTACCATTAATTACCAGCTGTGTCCCTTTAAATTTTTCTTTTCGAGAGAAAAATAATAATTAAATTGGGCCTACCTTTCAGGAGTTGGTTGCAACGATATCCTTTTGTAGACACAGAATAAAAGAGATGACACAGTATTAACTCAATGAAGACACATGCGGGGCGCGGTCACATTCTCGATTATTTTAATCTGGGCTAATAACTATAAAAAAAACTCAAACAAAAAATGATTAATGACAGAATAACATTAAAGTAACATTTTGTGAAGCTCTTGGCTTTCACAATTAGTAAATTAAATTATTTTAGCCAGCATTACAATTTGCTTGGCATGATAAAATAACTGCTCGCGAAACGCGTAGCAATCCACACAAGATAGAAAAATTAAAGCATAGTACAGAACATAAAGAAAAGTTGCTGATTATACAGTTCTGCATTGTCTCTGGGATATAATAATATACTGTCCGGCGTGCATACAAAATTCACTCGTTTGGTGCTGTCACCTGTTGACAGCTCGGGGAAGTAATCACTGCATCCTTGTCGGTTCACTTGATATATTTTACACTTGACACACAGGTGTATATATGATGAATAAACACGATAAAATACACGGATTAATTGTTGCGTTGCATGCCTCACATAAAATGAAAGTATAATTTGTTCTAGTCTAAATAGTTCACAAGTTCACTCAAAACAGGGATTCCCAACTTGAAATTCTGTGCAGGGAATCCAACAAAATGGATAAACATCAACCCATGATACCTTGTTGTAATTATTCCTCGATTTAAATCTCAATCAAAATCTTATATTTCTTAAACTGACTAAATTTAAAAAAAATATTTTAATTGTTTAGTTTGAAATCTGAAATGGCTTTGAAATCTTAGATAAAATAATTGTTACCCATAGCATTTATATAAGCACATTACAATTGGGATATGTGGAGGAATGCCATTAAAAAACTTGTATAGCTAAAATTTTGATTATGGACAATTATTTTATTGTATGAAGAACCTTCCACTAAATATTGTAGTACAAAAGTTAAATGCAGAAATAACTGAGAAATGGATTTATTGACCATGTGCAATTATTCTTTATATCATTTAAAATATTTGTTAAAACTTAAATTTATATTCAAGAATAACTTATTTCTTCTTAATTAATCTTTTAATTTTTGATTTTATTCAATGTTACTTAAATCAACTAACTTTTAAATAATTATAAAAGCATAAGACTGCAACATTTTATGTCAAAAGTTAGAGCCAAATGTGCAATTTAGAATGTTGCAAGAAAGAAAAAAAAAACTAATTTCATTTAACAACAAAAACATTTTATTTAGCAAGAACAAAATAAACCTAACATTAATTGATAACAATTCTTTCCAACATCAGATAAACAAGTTTCAATAACATATTTAACAGGACTTTTATAAATATAACAGTCCATTTGCATTAAACATTAAATACATAAAGAGCATATTGTAATCTGTCCACTGGTTTGTCCAATTTTTAAAATCTTAGGCAAAATAGACACTTTGTTGAAGAGCCTTGAGATTAAATAAGATTGTTGAATTTGACTCCTCACAGTAGAATTTTACTCCTCAATGAAATCACCATCTTCCTGTGTTAAAAGAAAATATTGAAATTAAGTTAAATAGCAATAAATATAATGTTAAGGAATGATTATGAACATATTAAAATATTTTGCAGTTTTCAGATTAAACGTTTTATAAAATTTCCCATCCATAGTCTAAACAAAAAATGAACCATACACTAAAAATTTTAGCTTTATAAATATTACACTACTGAAAATTCATCCAATCATGAATAAAATGGAAATAGAATAAATAAATCCTGTGCGATTACACTTATCCGCTTGTTTAAATCATGGTGATGTTACTTCTGATACAATCTTAAAATAAATCACCATTTTAAAAACAAATTTAAAATGAAAGTTCTTAAAGCAACATTATAAAATATTGTTGAAAATTCACCTTTGATGCTACTTTCAAAATGTATCAGCGCTGGCAAATACCCAACCAATACAGGTTTTTGTAGATTTTTAGTTGTTTTTCTATATATTTGCATATTTATATAATACAAGATAGAACCTACAACAATTAGACAAGGGTTGGTACGGTTTAAACCAATTGGTTTTAACTATGGTTTAAACAACTGTTTACTCCTTTTGGTTTAAACAACGGTTTAGTTTAAACCAATTGGTTTTTTTCTAAAAAAAAAAAAAAAAAAAAAAAAAAAAAAAAATTGTTTTTTTTTCAGAAGAAATTTAATGACATTTTCTCTTTTTGTTAATAATTTATGTATGTCAGATTATTGAATATAAATAACTTCTATTTTTAACACTTTATATCAGCAATAAGCTTTGGATGTAGCAGGTTTAGATCATTTTTTGGGTATAGGATTAAAATCAGTCAGTATTGGTGAATATATTTATTTCTCTTTAGAAAAAGCTTTGAACATGTGAATTGATCTAATATAAAATAAATTAAAAATATTCAATATTTAATAGAAAATATCTTAATTCTTTGAAAACTGCAGATTATTTAACGCAATAACATAACACAATCCATAAGATTTCAAGCTGTAAAAGAAATCTCCAATCTTAATTGGGGAGGTTATCTTAAGCATTAAAATCAAAATATGAAGTCGAATAAGAGAGTTTTCAAAGATTGGATGCTACTTATTGCATTTTAATAATAGTGATTTACCCCCCCCCCCCGTTAGTTATATGCTGAATCTATGACCAAAAATGTTGACTTCAAATTGTCATTCAAGAAACAAAATCTCAAGAAGTATTTGAAATTTATTATTTAGATAGCTATGGAGAAGAATATTTTATTTATCAGACTACTTTCAAATGTTTATTATTAGTAATTAAAAGATTAGTTATAAAGATTTTCAGAGTATCAATGCTTCACGGTATATATGCAGGGAGTAATTTTTATTATACTTCATTAACGTATATTTTATTCATAAAATAATGAAGTAGTTTAAAATAATTAAAACACGCCCCAAACAATGTTTCCCCATATAACATTATTTAGTGGAATACATTTGTGTGGCCCTGTAATTTAATAATAAATATCTCTGCATCCCAGATTGTACAGAATGTAGATTTTAGTACATACATCATAGATTCATGTCAATTATATTATGTTCAAATGAGTGTAACACCATTAAAATGCATTTGAAACATTTTTTCCCATTGATCGTAATGTAACGGAATACTTTTGATTGTCCTGTAATTGATCTATGCATCCGATTTTCATAACATTTGAAATGACTCAACAAAATTATGTAATAATTATATATTGTAAATTTGAAACGATTAAAACGTTTTTAATTTCAAGCGATTAAAATGCATTTGAAACTTTTTTCCCCCATTGACGTAATGTAACGGAATCCTTTTGATTGTCCCTCTAATTGATCTATCCATCCGATTTTCATAAAATTTGAAATGACTCGACAAAATTATGTAATAATTATATATTGTAAATTTCAAACGATTCGGTTGGATAGTTTTTGCGTTGTTATATGTAGACGGACAGACGGACAGACAGACAGACAGACGGACGGACTGAGCGACAACAATAGGTGCTACGTATTTACATAATTACGAACGCGCCTAAAAAGGGGGGGGGGCAATTTGTTACATTTACCATAGTCCGCATAAGTCAATGCGGTGACTATATATAGAAGAAAAATCTTTCTTTTAAAGTTTACTTTTTGCTAACTCATTGGTTAGGTTGGTTTTTGCTCCCTGGTGCATATCTTATTTAAATACCCCATCTATATATATATAAAAGAAAGTCTGGATTTCGTATTAATCACAGCACAAAAAAAAATCTAACGAACGCAAAATCTTAAAAAAAGAGGTAAAAATACTTCTTATAACACAGAGTGCCGCTAAGAAGGGATTTTTGAAAATTCCACCCCAATGGAAGTAAAAAAAAGAACGTATTTTAAAACAAATTCCTTAAAAATCGGCTTTTGTAGTTATTTTTAAACTGATAACATATATTAGTGTGTTTTTTCATGCTGAATCGAATAGTACCAAGCAAATTCTTTTAAATTCAGTAGTTTGTGAGATACTTCACATGTTCCTAATTTGAAGATGTCTTCGGCGCAAAAACCTGAAATTTTCAATCTTTATCTATATAGATCAGATTTTGCAGTTCTTTTTCAACTGATACCATATTTTAATGTTTTTTTTATGTTGAATCAAATGGTACCAAGTAAATTCTTTTAAATTCAGTAGTTCGTGAGATACTTCACATTATCCTAATTTGACGATGTCTTCGGCGCAAAAACCTGAAATTTTCAATCCTTCTATATATATGTATATAAAAGAAAGTCTGAATTTCGTATTAATCACAGCACAAAAAAAAATCTACTGAACCAAAAATCTTGAAAATAGAGGTAAAAATACTTCGTATAACACCGAGTGTTGCTAAGAAAGGATTTTTGAAAATTCCACCCCTAAGGGGGGGGGGGGGGTAAAAAAAAGAACGAATTAAAAAAAAAAATCCTTAAAAATCGGTTTTTGCAATTGTTTTTCAACTGATAACTTATTTTAGTGTGTTTTTTCCTGCTGAATCAAATGGTATCAAGCAAATTCTTTTAAATTCAGTAGTTCATAAGATACTTTACATTACCCTAATTTGGCGATGTCTTCGGCGCAAAAACCTGAAATTTTCAATCCTTATCTATATATATAAAAGAAAGTCTAGATTTCGTATTAATCACAGCACAAAAAAATCTACCGAAACAAAAATGTTGAAAATAGAGGTAAAAATACTTTTTATAACACCGAGTGCCGCTAAGAAGGGATTTTTGAAAATTCCACCCGTAAAGGGGTTAAAAAAAGAACGAATTAAAAAAAAATTCCTTAAAAATCAGCTTTTGCATAGTTATTTTTCAACTGATAACATATTTCAGTAGTTTTTTTTCCATGCTTAATCGAATGGACCAAGCAAGTTCTTTTAAATTCAGTAGTTCGTGAGATTCTTCACATTTTCCTAATTTGAAGATGTCTTTGGCGCAAAAACCTGAAATTTTCAATCCTTATCTATATAGATCAGATTTTGTAGTTCTTTTTCAACTGATACCATATTTTAGTATGTTTTTTCATGCATAATCGAATGGTCCCAAGTAATTTCTTTTAACTCGAGTAGTTTGTGAGATACTTCAGATTTTTCTAATTTGGCGATGTCTTCAGCGCAAAAAGCTGAAATTTTCAATCTATGTAAAAGAAAGTCTGGATTTCGTTTTAATCATAAACAAAAAAATCTATTGAACCAATAATTTTGAAAGAAAGTTCTATAATCAGGTTAACATGATTAGGTAAGCTATATATCTCACTATATATAAAACGCAAAGTGAAATTTCATTCCGGCCGCTTATAACTCAAGTTCTACTTGATAGATTTTAATGGAACTTACATTGTTTATTGGATAATGTTTCAGAAATTTTGTAATAAATGAAATATAGCATTCTACGTTGTTTAATTAAATACCTGTGAAGATGTTTTAAATCAGATGAATCCAATTACAAAAGGCTGGCTTTACTTTAAAGCTTCCGCTGAATGAATTTTTATGTGATTAAAACTGTTAAAATGTTCAGCGCTACGTCATTAATTGGTGACTATAACATTGAACTTTCCGTTTAGATGACTGACTTTTCACCGATGATAGACAGTTTAAAATACAATATAAAACTAAAAATTACTAAAATATAAAAAATTCGTTAAATTCAAAGTTTTTTTTTTTAAAGCACTGACTAGCGTAGCGGGCGAAGGCTGCTAGTTTTATAAAAAATATCATATTTTCAAAGAAAAGAAAATTAACTCTGATGCGAAGTGAGCTATAAATTTAATTTTTTCCAGAGTTTTTTTCATCAAACATTATAATATTATTTGTATATATTTGTAAATAAAGATTGGGTGTCACCCCTTAGAGGGTGACACCCGGGGCGGACCGCCCCCTCCGCCCCCCGCTAGCTACGCCACTGAGTGTGTGTGTGAAGAGGGGGGGGGACGGTTAAAAGTATTTTATAGAATTTTATGTAGCGGGCTACTGATGACTATTTCTGACCAGTAAACTCTCATGCGTACTGGTCTTTGGGACCAGTAACTTTTTTTAAAATCAATTCTACCACTGGGCTATGCATAAAAAATGTTAAGGGAAAGGGAAAGCAATGATATTACAAGGTATTTTCTAAAGAGAAAGAGGATTTGCTTTTTCGTATCGTTGCATAATATTTAGGTAATAATACTTGCATTTACCAGTGTAGAAAGACAAACTTTTGTCCACTGTTTTCGTTTTATTTATAAATTCTCATTTAAAGCTACCTGGGAAGCAGGCACAAGAAAACTATTATTTCTACATGCATTATGTAACAATTTATAAATATTAAGCAGATTATTATAATACAGACCATGCATGCAATAATTTTGCCCAATAACAGTATGAAACATTGCGAAACAAAACAGTAACACAAGTTCAACATTAAGAATGAAAAAAAAAAACCTTAGAAATGTCTACAAAAACTACATATTATGAAATATATGTAGCCTCTATAATGTAATCCGGAGCACGTTTTTACTAAGACACTGCAAACAAGAAGTAAATACAATGTTTTGATAAATTTCTATGAATAAAGATATAATAATTACAAAACTTTAATACAAGGCAATTAAATAACGAGATATTTACATTGCATTAACAATTTTTACTCTGATTAAATATACTAATTTATTTTATTAAAGCACGAAAGTTTTGTAGCAGCACTGTAACACCAATTATTAATATAGAAATGCATTAAACACATACTCAATATTACCGCGTGACACGACATTTTAATTTCAAGGTATGATACTGTTATGAATTTTAGTCTGTTAAAAAGAGAAGGGAAATTTATTAAAAGAAAGCATAATTAAAATAAAATACTTTTATAAAACTTACTTCGTAAAAAAGGCATTTTCAGCAAATTGTTTAGCGAACGGCGGAAGTCTCGTCTCCATCTTATCTTGCAAGGTCACGTGACGAGTCAGCGGCGAAAATCCGCGCGGCAAAAGAGCTGTTTCATTATTGAGTTGAGTTGTTTAGTTCTAAAGCTGTATGAGTGAATTAGAAAGAGAAAAAATCAAACCAAGATGACTGAATCGGTTAAAAATCAACTCATTCACGATCCAATAAATTAGAACTCTTTCTTGAGCAGCCAAATCCACTCTTTCGTTTTAAGAGAGTAATTTCATGCACAAATTTGTTTTCAAGAACGCATTATCTTTTTACATATCTCTATAAATTTTTTTAAGCATTACATCTATTCGATATACTTTTCTTAAAAACTGCTAAATAAGTCACTTTCAAAATTGTTGGGGTATCACGAAACATACAATTTGAGAAAGCCAATAAGAAACAATTTCATTTTGGCTCAAAAGAAATATAAATAAAAATATTTTACTAAAAAAATTAAGAATAATTTTTCATTATTTATTTGTTTTTGAGGCCTATAATGTCAGATATTAAATAAGTTCGTTAGTCATTTTTTTAAATTTCAACTTTTTACCTAAAATAGAGTTTCAGAAAGTTTAACAAAGCATAAAAAAACGCATTTCAAGAAAAAGGGAAAAAAGTATATGACTATACTGATTTAAACACATCATTTTAAAATCTTTCAGTACTATGATCTTTAGATCCATACTCATTTAGCACAATACTCTTTTACCTCTATTTTTCGGTTGATAATTGATAACTCAAAGCTTGAACCATTTTATGTTCCACGTGCCCTTAAAAATAAATAACACATTTTCATGAGAATATGTCCAAATGCGCAATCCGATTATTTACAATTATTTTAGTTAAGGCAGACCCGTAAGAAAAAACCCAAATTTTTTATTATTCATTTTAAAGTAATGAATTTTGGTGTACTATTTAAGAATTTTTTCGTAAGGAAAATTGCTACCAAAAAATTCACTTTTTATTAAAAATTGTATTTTTTATGGGAATTTTTATGATTTTTTTTGTCGAAAAATACATTTTTTAAAATTACTACTCCTCATTCAACTTTCAATATTTTGGTATTACTAAAATTTCTAAAATAGTGTTAAAGTATATGGAAAAGACCTAGGGAGAGATATTTTTAATTTTCTATTTTAATCAGCTAAAAAAAAAAAGAAAGAAATTACGCATGGTAAATTTCCTTAAATTCGTTATAATTTTCATGTTTACCAATTTATGTAAAATTTTCAGAAATAGTTAAAAAAAATATCTCTCCTTACTTTTGTTGCAAATTTTTTTAAGATTTTAAAAACATAAACACTTTGTTTCTAAATCCTTTTACCACTGAGCCTTAGTACTTTGAACTTAAGCAAAATATGGAAAAAGTCATTTTCAGGAAAACACAGTTTAAAATGGCCGGTAGTCCTTTAAACTCTAGTGACTACAATTTAAAAAAGCTCATTTTCTACCTGTTCCAAGTGTCCCCGAGTTCTGAAATTTTGCATGGATATTCGCAAATATGTATTTTATCGTTTTCTGAGATAAAATTTTTTTTGAACTTTTGATGATTTTTGGCCGAAAATGGGGTTCGGGTCTCCCTTAAATGAAATGGTAAGTTTTGCAAATAGAATAAATAATCATATATTTTTGCCTCCATATAATATCCCATTTTACTCCTGTTAAATATTCAGATAAATAAAATTAAAAAGAAGTGCTAAATAAAAAGAATAAACGGAAGCAGATGAAGAAAGAGTTAAATCGTGCTTATCATCACGGTACCTATCTTTCTCTAAAATCAAACTGCTTCGATTTTGTTAATCAGAGATTAAAGATAATTTTGTGCATATTACGACATTTTGAAAGGTTTTTACCTCTATAAGAGACCATTTTATTTTAATTAGGTTACTAAGCGATTTGATTTTGTTATTAAAAGAAATTGTAGCATCATCATGAATCTAAAAATGGAAATTAATAACAGAGATTAAATTTGAACTGTCTCTCAATATATATAAATGCTGTTCGATTTCACACACACACACACAAAATGTTAATTCTGATACTTTAACATTATTGTGGTGTAATATTACATCATTTATATTACTTTAAATTATACTTGTTATGTCAATTAAATTAATTCATAAAATTGGCGGCAGCATGTTTCACCAATTGTATGGACTAACATTACAAATATTTTTACAGCGTTTGAAGGTACGTTTTAAAGTAGCTGTAAACGTTAAAAAAAAAGCTTATCTACATTGATTGATAGTTTTAACGATTAGCAAATGAAAATAGATTAAAGAAAATGCTTTGTTATAAAACTTTGCTAGCTAATGACTCATTTAAGACAAACATGGCAATGATTGATTTAGAAACGCCGATACATAAACTCCGCATAGAATATGCGTCTACAAAAATATGGGTTAACAGATCATGTTATTATATTTATGAATACCATCCTTATTCTTTGGTACAAAAGAATCTATCGAAGGATGTAACTTTACAAACAATGAAACTTTTCTAAAAGTGGATGACGAATCGTTATAGTTAGCGTAACGATTTTTGGTGCTTAGGGACATTAAACAAGGCTTCTGAGTTGGAGGTATATATGATTTTTACTAAGCAGAAGTTGTGATGTGGCGAATGTTTAATTTTTATGAGGTATCAGTTTTTTTAAGCCTTCTCAGCTCGAGGTGGGGATATGGACTTTTGACACGTTAGTATTTCATTTAATTTTGAGATATTTTGAAATTTAAATTCTAAAATTATTTAATTATGTGTTATATTTAAATATTAAAATTATAAAAAAAAATATTTGATTTTGGTTATGAATTAGTTTGTTGTAATTGGTTATAAAGCATTTCGTTTTATTAAGAGCGTACACTAGTCACGCGGTAAAAGCCGCGCGCTAACGTAAAGTCTATGGGGGCGTTCTTTTCGAATATCTCGCTCAAATTTTAATATTTTTGCATGATTTTTTTGCACAAGATAGCTGAGGGCGATACACAACAGGCCCAGTTTTTACTTTTTCGATTTTGCTTATATATTTTTTATATTACGGTAGTTTCAATTTCAGAACCGGTTTAAACAGGTTCCGAAAGTTTAAGTAATTGTTTAAAGAAAATCTGAAACGAAAACTGAAAAAGTAAAAACTAGGCCGTATGTGGATCGTCCTCAGATATCTTGTGCAAAACAATCATGCAAATATATTAAAATTTCAGCGAGATATTCGAAAAGAACGCCCCCATAGACTTTACATTAGCGCTCGGCTTTTACCGCGTGACTAGTGTGTGCTCTTAAGTTAAATTAAATAAATTCCGAATTTTCATTTAGAATTTTTCAGTTATTGTTGTTTAAGTTTTCAAATTTGATATGATTGAACTAACGGAGTTTGTGGTTTTGGCTATTTTTTGGGTTTAAATGGTTTGGGAAACCTGTGAAGACATATTTTTGACTGACGTTTATGATGTTAAACCGTGTTTCTTACGTACAAATTACGGCTTTTTGCTTACAAAAACTGATAAATGACTACTTTACGTTAAATTAATTGTTTAGCCCTCCAAGCGTCTTGCAAAAGGATAAAATTGTAATGTTGTTTTCTTAATCTTTTGTTTTAAATGTTAAGGAAATGATTCTTTCAACAATATACATAAAAAAAAATTATTATAAGCATGAATGTAATCCTCCAGAGTATGAGTATTTCTTCAATGTATTGAAAATCCATTAATTCTCTATAATTATAGTATTTTAAATATTGCTTATATTGCAGTGAAAACTGGAGCTTAGTATACGGAATATTACGTTAAAGACGCTTAGAGGATTAAATATTGAAAGAAATACTTGTGCATATGGAAGTCTTCTAGAAGATACAAATGAAAATTTTACTTCACTTGTGAAGTTCCTTTTCTTCTATTCACGATAACAAAAACGTAGGAAACATTTTTTTTATGTAATTCTTTTAAATGCAGTAAAACCTCCCTAAAGCGATCACTTTCCGTTCCAATACAAATTGGTCGCGAGGTGGTCTCTGAATGGAGGTCACGTTGAAATCTAGATTTCAATTGTTGAAAAAAGTAATAATTAATGCTACTAAAATTTATTTTTCACATTAGGAAAAAAAAATAAAAATTTAAGTATCAAAACAAAAGTTAATTGCATAAGAATTACAATAGAGTTTAAACAAGTTAGAAATTGCACGTGAAGCGTAGCAAATGAAGTGCGTTCGTATGATAACGAAGTTTTAAAATATTAAGATCTTGCTGTTATAGTAGACTTTTATAGTAGACAGGATATGGTGTAGTGGTCGAAATCTTTTTTGTGTTCTTGTAAATATACAGGAAGAAACTTTTATTACACTTCAGCAACGTATATCATATTCATAAAATGTGAAATAGTTTAATATCTTTAACACACGCCCCAGACAATGTTTTCGCGTATGCATTATGTAGTGGAATACTTTTGTCTGGTCCTTATTTTAATAACAAATATTCTTTGCATCATACATTGTATCGAATGTATATTTTAATATTTATATACTTCGTACATTCATGTCAATTCTGTTACATTCGAAAGAGTTTAATATTTTTAAAATGTACTTAAAAGTATTTATTCCTATTAATCGTGATGTAATGGAGTATTTTTGATTGTCCCTCTAAGAAAATCGAATGTATAGTTTAATACATTCGATTTTCTTAAAATTTAAAATGACTCGACAAAATTACGCTAACATTGTATATTTTAAATGTCGTGCTATTTAGTTAGGCAGTTTTTGCTTTGTTATATGCGGGCAGGCAGACTGACAGACTGAACGACGAATATAGGTGAAAGCTTTTTACATAATTACACTGTTAAAAATCTGCTGCATTTTGTGTCAACGCACTCCCCTGCTTGTATAGAAAACGGTTACTTGGCCGTGAAATGGAGCTTTCTCATTGGTTGGAATAGAGATCATAGAAGGCGACAGCCTTCAAGTGACGCAGCTTTAAGCCTACCATCGTCATAAGGTATCCACGTAAGGTAGATGCGGAACTTCATATATACAGCTAACTCAACATCAAAGGAAATCAGAAAAGCCGCCATCTAATAACTCAGCAAATATTGGTCAGAATGGTCCAATTTTTTTAATATAGTTTTATATTCCCAGTCTCATCCTATCCTAAAATTTTTACATTTCTACGTGCCGTATATTTTTAGATCTCGATAACCATTTTTAAACCGAAATCGATGGTGTTTGTTCCTGATAATGAGATCTAGAAAACGGCCTGGGAGATTTTATTAAAACTTATATATAATATGAATCTCTTTAAGATAGAGTGAATAAGACTTGCCTAGTTTCTAGGAAAACTCTTGTTTGTTATATATTGGTCTTGGAAAATTGGACTATATTAGCTCGCGGATTACATGTTATTCTATGGGTTAGCAGACAAAGACGATGCGATAAGGCTTATGTTGTTATAGTCACAGTTAAAACAACCGCATCGAAGCAATAAATGTTTTTTAAACTACAAAAACATCTTATAATGTGCTTTAAAACATTCAATAAATATATACTAAATCAAATTTCTATTTATATTGCCTTTATTTTTCGTAAAGCAGAAAATATTGCGTTTCTTACATTGGATATTTTTGCATTTTATGGAAAAAATATTTTGAATCCTTTTTTAAAATAGGAAAATATTTTTTAATTATACATATTCAATATACTTTTGACTTATGATTTTTTTTTAAAGTTTACAAACAAAAATTATTTTTAATAATTTGCTTTAGAATTCCATGTATTCATACGCGTTTAGATAGTTTTGTTTTGAATCGTAATCGAATTCGCTGGCGGTAAGCTTTGTACTTGGCACTTGTTGTTGTTTTTAGCATGTATGTTGTGTAATTTGCGAAATAATGGTTTTAAAGTTTACTGTGAATATAGGTATTGTGTTATTTCAAGAAACAAGGCCCCCTTTTTTGGATAAAATAATATGGTGAATCAAAGTACACGAATCAAAACAAATTGATTCATGCTGTATGTTGGCATGAAATATTCAATTCCAGGAGACGAACGTGAAGCTAAACCATCTATAATGAAAAAGAAAGGTAAATAACTATTTTTTGACACTCATTATTAAAGTATTATTTAAAAAGTATAAGTGATGTATACATTAGTTATCATGTTGATTTGATTTCAAACCAACATAAACTATCACAGAATGTGTAAACTATTGCTAATTTTTGGTAAACAAACTATATTTATAATTGACCAACAGTTTAACCAAATGCTTGTGAATTCTAAAATTCTCAAAATAGATTGTTTTTAAGTTTATAGATGTCCTTATTATATGAATTAATTAACAATAATTATATGAATTAATTAACAATACTAAATTTTAAGTGTTGTAAAAATTGTGCTTTTTTATTTCATTTATCAATTTCTGTGATTAATAACCCAGGATGTTAATTTTTAGATTAAAATTGCTTGAATATGTTATTCAAAATGTATTTATTACTTTTTCTTAGGCATTTTTGTCGCTATTAATTTTCATTTTGAAACTGTGCCTTTTTAGCTTAGCTTAATGGCCAGTAAATCCAGGTTTTAAACAATTTTTAAAATAAGTAAGTGCACTTATTATTGGAAATTGTGAACAAACTAGTATTTATCAACAAATTACAGCAGTATTTTGATAATTCAAAAGAAAATAATGAAGTTAATTTGTTCTTACATGCATTAGTGACTGTGGCTATAAAGATTTCAGAGATTTAAAAAAAATTAGTTGCACTCATTGTTTTTTTCCTTCATGTACACACAGTGCTTGTACAACATGCATTAGTGATTGCATTTTTAATTAATTTTGTGTATTTTACGGATTGTTGCACAGCAATTTTGCTGCAGCCTGAGTGTTTTGTTTTTATTTTGTTTTCATGTGCTCTAAGTGCTATACATGCAGTAGTCGGACTGCTTTAACGAGTTTTATTTTAGCGAGTGAGAGTTTTAGGCCCTTTTTTTCTAATATAAACGTTATTGTGTTAATGTATTTGTTTCACAATATTGTCACTGGATTTCTTTAGTTCAGGTATCGCTCATTTCTTCCAGATATTGGGAATCTGCATGTTACCGCATAGTTTGCTGCATCTATTAATTTTTGTTGTTTGTTTTCATATGGGCATAGTGCTCATACATTTGTTATTGACTGCGGCTTTGAGAAATTTCATGTGTTTTAGAGACCATTGCATAAGTTTGCTGCATCCAGTAATTTGACATGCACAAAGCTCTCATTATCCATTAGTTACTGTAGCTTTAACATGTTTCATGCATCCTATTATTTCATTAATAATTTCGAAATTCCATGTTTATATTTTAAAATGTTATTTAGCAGTTGCCACGGAAGGTACTACAGCGCATCATTGTAGTCTGCATTAGATGCTGTTCAAAATAGATTTTTTTTCCCTAAGAGTCTGATGATTTAAATCCAAGCGTGAAAAATTTTGTCTCAGATCACAAACGAGAATATAAAAGTATTGTAATAGTTAATAATACGTTATTGAAATCAATAATCAAAATATAAAAGCATTAGCTTTACAGCTTAGAACATAGGATTATTAATAAACTGCATTTATAAATTGAACATCTAAAATGGAAAATCTTAATATATTTTTATAATGTTAAAATTTACAAGCACTTAAACCTGATTAAGCAAATAATTCTTAAAAAGAAATAACTTATACTTCTATGCTTTAATAATGAGTTTCATAAAATATAAATTTACCCCCTTTTTTTTCTATAGATGTTTTAATTTCATATTCATTGTCTCAAAATTGATGTATTTCTTTCTAACATTCTTTTACAAAAATGTTTGATAATTAAGACTTTTTTTATCAAAAAAAAAAAAAAAAAAAAAAAAAAAAAACAGGCCTTGTTTCTACTGATGAACACAAAATCCTCAAATAACTTTGAATCCATTATTTAAATAAATTGCATAACATACCTAAGAAGAAAACATGTTTATAAGATTCAATTTAATACAAGAAATTAAAAATTTTTAATTCAAATAATGTAAAGTTACTAACACGCTAACAAATAAATATTTTAAAGTACTAACAGCTAATAATGGGCGATAAATAATTACATTTTTTAGTTTTGTCATTTCTAAAATGTAATTGTTTAAATTCTATTTGAGTTGAACCTCATCCAAACCCTAAGAAATATTCTATCAAACCTTAATTCGATCTGAAAAAAAAAATTCTGACAATACACACTGACAAGCAGAGTTGTATAATATAGACGCACGCCATGTGCAGAAAATTTTATGAAGAAACAATTTTTATTTATTTATTTCGACAAAGAATTGCATAAAAAAAGTGTATCTCAACAAAGAATCATGTAAAAAAACCCAACATTTCAACAAAATACCACGTGAAAAACGTGAATTTCGTCCAAAGACCATAATAAAAACGTTAATTCAATCCATGAATCGCATAAAAAATACGAATTCCATGCATGAATCGCATAAAAAATGTGAATTACATGCATGAATCGCATAAAAAATGTGAACTACATCCATGAATCGCTGAAAAAAAGCAAATTGCATAAAAAATGGGAATTATGTCCACAAATTGCTTAAAATTTTAATTATGTCCATGAATCATGTAAAAATTATATTCATAAATTGTTTGAAAAACGCAAATTACGTCTATGAATCGTGTAGTAAAACATGAATTATGTTCATAAATCGCTCAAAAAATACGAATTTTGGCGGCAGGAAGCTGAAACGGAAATTACCTCTATAAAACGCATAAAAATAGCGAATTGCATTCATGAATTGCATAAAAAATGTGAATTACGTTCATGAATCACACAAAAAACGCAAATTACATCCATGAATTGCATAAAAACGTGAATTACATTCATAAATCACTCAAAAAATGCGAATCACTTCCATGAATTGTGGAAAAAAACACGAATAACGTTCATAAATTGCAAAAAATGCGAATTACGCCCAAGAATTGGTAAAAAAAAGCGAATTACATTCATAAATTCTATAAAAACACAAATAATGTCAATAAACCGATCAAAAAACGCAAATTTCGTCGATAGAAAGCTAAAAAAAATGCAAATTATATCTATGAATCGCATAAATATAGCAAATTACGTCCATAAATCATGTAAAATGTAAATTACATTCATTAATCGCATAAAAATGGCGAATTATGTCCATGAATTGCTCAAAAAAGCGAATTGCATAAAAAACGTGAATTGGGTCCACAAATCGCTCAAAACGTGAATTACGTCCATGAATTGTTTAAAAAAGTGAGAATTACGTTCAGAAATTGTATGAAAAACACAAATTATGTCTATGAGTTGTGTAGTAAAACGGGAATTATGTTCATAAATTGCTCAAAAAACACGAATTTTGGCAGCAAAAAGCTGAAACGCAAATTACGTTCATAAATCACTCAAAAAATGCGAATCACTTCCATGAATCGTGCAAAAAAACACTAATAACATTCATAAATTACAAAAAATGCAAATTACGTCCAAAAATTGGTAAAAAAAGTGAATTACATTCATAAATCCTATAAAAACACAAATAACGTCAATAAATCGATCAAAAAACGCAAATTTCGTCGACAGAAAGCTCAAAAATGCAAATTATGTCTACAAATCGCATAAATATAGCAAATTACATCCATAAATCATGTAAAATTTAAATTACATTCATTAATCGCATAAAAATCGCGAATTATGTCCATGAATCGCATAAAAAACGCGAATTGGGTCCACAAATCGCTCAAAACGTGAATTAAGTCCATGAATTGTTTTAAAAAGTGAGAATTACGTTCAGAAATTGTATGAAAAACACAAATTATCTCTATGAATCATGTAGTAAAACGGGAATTATGTTCATAAATCGCTCAAAAAACACGAATTTTGGCAGCAGAAAGCTGAAACGCAAATTACGTCTATAAATCGCATAAAAATAGCGAATAGTGTTTTGCATTCATGAATTGCATAAAAAATGCGAATTACATTCATGAATCGCTCAAAAAACACAAATTACGTCCAAGAATCGCATAAAAACGTGAATTACATTCATAAATCGCTGAAAAAAATGCGAATCACTTCCATGAATTGTGCAAAAAAACACTAATAACGTTCATAAATTGCAAAAAATGCGAATTACGTCCAAGAATTGGTAAAAAAAGCGAATTACATTCATAAATTCTATAAAAACACAAATAATGTCAATAAACCGATCAAAAAACGCAAATTTCGTCGATAGAAAGCTAAAAAAAAAATGCAAATTATATCTATGAATCGCATAAATATAGAAAATTATGTCCATAAATCATGTAAAATGTAAATTACATTCATTAATCGCATAAAAATCACGAATTATGTCCATGAATCGCTCAAAAAAGCGAATTTCATAAAAAACGTGAATTGGTTTAACAAATCGCTCAAAACGTGAATTACGTCCATGAATTGTTTAAAAAAGTGAGAATTACGTTCAGAAATTGTATGAAAAACACAAATTATGTCTATGAATCGTGTAGTAAAACGGGAATTATGTTCATAAATCGCTCAAAAAACACGAATTTTGGCAGCAGAAAGCTGAAACGCAAATTACGTTCATAAATCACTCAAAAAATGCGAACCACTTCCATGAATCGTGCAAAAAAACACTAATAACATTCATAAATTACAAAAAATGCAAATTATGTCCAACAATTGGTAAAAAAAGCGAATTACATTCATAAATCCTATAAAAACACAAATAGCGTCAATAAATCGATCAAAAAACGCAAATTTCGTCGACAGAAAGCTCAAAAAATGCAAATTATGTCTACAAATCTCGTAAATATAGCAAATTACATCCATAAATCATGTCAAATGTAAATTACATTCATTAATCGCATAAAAATCGCGAATTATGTCCATGAATCGCATAAAAAACTCGAATTGGGTCCACAAATCGCTCAATCGCGTGAGTTATAAGCATTTTAAATTTTTCG
Source organism: Maratus speculifer (assembly GCA_964019185.1). Taxonomy (NCBI): domain Eukaryota; kingdom Metazoa; phylum Arthropoda; class Arachnida; order Araneae; family Salticidae; genus Maratus; species Maratus speculifer. The sequence goes on from OZ025301.1 coordinate 43,338,340, forward strand.
ACCCTCACCATGGGGGTCTCTTGTCACCAAAAATTAACAATGTCTCATAATAAATTACCAAACAAAGTTTGGCCGCGCTACGAAAGCTAGATCGCGAGTTATAAGCATTTTAAATTTTTCGACCCTCACGGTGGGGGGGGGGGGTCTCCTGTCACCAAAATAAATAAGACCACCAAAATAAACACTGTCTCATAATAAATTACCAAACAAAATTTGGCCGCGCTATGGAAATTAGATCATAAGAAACATAAGTTTGAGACTTGATATCCTAATATCTGAAAAATACCACGTCAATGTCTGCCGAAGTCTACCGAAGGATACCGTCCCGAAGTTTTCCGAACGGAAACGACGTTAGCCGAGTGTTAGGTTTTTTCGTTACGGATGTGTTAGGATTTTTCGCGTTACGGAATTTTTGGATTCGGTCACCGCGCTCAAAGCCCGCGATAAAAGCTATGCAATAGCTTAAAAATTTCAAGTCGTCAAAATATTACATACAATGTTGAAAATCTAGAAAAGACTTTTGATGTATTGCACTGCAAGAAACCCTAAGCAAACACGGAATATTTTTTAATAGCTGTCTGCTTTTTTCACAAAATTATGTTAAAAAATATTTAAAATCTAAAAAACATGAAATGTTTAAAGTTATGTACTTTGCATGTTTTATGCTTAGTGACTGAAATGTTCAATAAAAATATATTAGTTTTATTTTGTAAGTTAAGTCGCCCAAGAATGGAAAGTTTCATATGAAATGAAAATATTTAATAAATAACAGAGTCCTGATTTTCTTTCTTTGTCAGTTAAACATTTTCCTAATTGAAGTATGAAACTTATAGGGTGGACCGGGGTAATTCCTGATCAAAAAACACTAACATCGAAATATCTTTTTAATGTTTACAATAGATGTGACCAAATTTAGCATGGTTAATGATTCACCATGTTTCTATTCAATAAAATATAGGCTTTGATTAAAATATTATTTAAAGTTTGCTTAATTAAAAATTTTTGATTCTCGGTAACTACCCTGGGAACATTGTAATTATCAATTACACCGGGGCAATTACCAATCAGGATATCATATATATATATATATATATATATATATATATATATATATATATATATATTAAAATTTATTCATTAGTGCCTTATCATTTACATCTTTCATAATTTCGAAATATGAATCTTAAAAGTTATGATATCAAAATTTAAATGACGCCTTGATAAGACTTTAAACGATGTTTTAAAATTCCATTTATTTATTTATTTATTATCTAAATACATTTACATATCTAAACAATACTTTTCATTTTCCAATACACTGTTAAATACATCACTTTCACTGAATATATATAATGCACTGAAATGTTTTATTTGAATAAATTGGCTTATCTTTTGTGCTACGCTATCCAAAATCAAAAGTAACATTTAAATGAATATTTTTGCGTCATTGTATCTATTTGCATATATTTAACTTAGATTAGATACAATGGTGCAAAAATATTTATTTAAATGTTACTTTTGGTTTTGGATAGCGTAGCACAAAAGATAAGCCAATTTATTCAAATAAAACATTTCAGTGCATTATATATATTCAGTGAGTGATGTATTTAACAGTGTATTGGAAAATGAAAAGTATTGTTTAGATATGTAAATGTATTTAGATAATAAATAAATAAATAAATGGAATTTTAAAACATCGTTTAAAGTCTCATCAAGGCGTCACTTAAATTTTGATATCATAACTTTTAAGAATCATATTTCGAAATTATGAAAGATGTAAATGATAAAGCATTAATGAATAAATTTTAATATATATATATATATATATATATATATATTAATAGCATAGCGTCACATAAATTTTGACATCATTAGTTTTAAGTCCCAAATTTAAAATTCTTAGAGATGTAAGATAAAGTGCTGCGTCACAAGCTTTTAACCCGTTCAGGGTTTTTTGTATTGATATTATATACAAGCGGTGGAGTGCGTTGCAACAAAATGCAGCAGATTTTTAACAGTGTACGGACACACTTAAAATTATTCAGATCTTTATGTAATAGTACACAGTACTTCGGATACAGTGTAGTAGTTTTATCATTTTTATTTTGGCGATCGTCATGAATTGCATGTATGGTCAGCACATAGTCTGTGCTGACCATACATGCAATTCATATATACTAATCAATCTTAAATACTAATAATAAGTATTGATTGTGCGAAAACTGTTATAATTAGACTTGCGATTGTTTCGGCACATTCTAACTACTGTTAAAATTTTAAATATTACCATACACTTTATGAAATTTAGACATCTGCCACCATAGTAAGTTGTAATGCCACAGCATTATATTTCTCGCCAACTGCTCCTTTCTACCTTGATAGTAAAGAAGACAGAGTACTAGGAACATCCTCTTTTTTGGAATTAGATATTTCAAGAATTTCTAAACGAAAATTTCAGAGCCGCTGAATGCTCCACTTCGAAACGCTCTTAACATTACTTCTGTAGCTTTTTCGTTTTGAGGCTATATATTTGAGGCGATATATCTCTTTGAGTTTATATTTCCTTTTGAGGACGAAAATTTCCGAGCTGCTGAATGTGCCAACACAAGACTTCGAAACGCTCTTAACATTACTTCTGTAGATTTTTCATTTTGAGGACATTTGTGGACAAGGCTTAGCCACACCAATTGCTGACTTTGAAGTATTTAAGGTTTGTACAAAAGATGATGGGAGTACTCATAAAGTGACCAGAAGGCGAACCCTTCACGAGTACTTGAAAACTAAATTGATAATCTCGGACTTACAAATGGGGAGCACGTTGAAATTACATGATATATGTATTTAAAAAAAAACTTTATAAACAGTAACTACAATGTATCCCAAAATCATATGTCTAATCAATCCTAAATCAAACACTTCTTGCGAATTCCAATATATAAGGGAAATTTTTAAGAACTTTTTAACGCACAAATACGTACAGACATGACAAAATTATCAGTACACCGGGCTATAGTTTAGAGGTTCTTGAAACCCACTTTAACAGAGCTGTGCGAAACGGAGACGAAGGGGGCAGTCAGCCTGGACACGGATATTGAGGGGGTGCCAAACTTATACTACCATCCTCTTTTTTTCTTTTTTTATTATATATATATATATATATATATATATATATATATATATATATAAATACATACATTCTCAAAATAGCATGGTTTTTTTTTCTAGGAATCTCAAAGGGTTTCAAACTGTTGTACTAAATTGTTAGATACATTTTTCCACATGTGTTTTTCAGATTCTTTTTGTCAAAATATAAGTGCAATGTTCCTTTACATTACTTAGTTGTTAAAATTAAGAATTTTAAAGTATCAAAATTAACGCCAAACATGCATTTAATAGAATTTATTGTGTTTTTCAATGAAAAAAGAAATGGTAGGTGGGGGAACCAAATTGAAACGTCCCCCCGGCGCAATTTTCTCTTCGGACACCGCTGCACTTTAATATATATATGTTCGCACTGAGGAAAATCTTGAAGCAATCGTCGAAACAATTGCAATTTTTTGTGTCATGTTTTTATTTATTTGTGAGTTAAAATGTTGTTAAAAGTTTTGGCTTATATATTCCTAATTACAATAGTTTTCGAATAATAAACATTTATTATTAGGACAAGACATTGTACTCACTCAAATTATATAAAAACTTTATATAAAAATTAAAGAAATGTAACTGTATGCATTTTGGTATTTCTTAAAACAAATGAAATACATTTTTAAAATCTATATATTTTAAAAATAAAATCATACTTCTAAATCCAAATTCTAAATAACAACATCACTCTAATACAAGAAAATGAAATTTACAAAACGTAATGATATTAAAGTTTCTTCAAAGCATCGTCTCGTTTCATCAACAGGAGTTTGTATATCATTATAATCTTTTTATCTCTACAAAGCTTTAATATAGATTTATCTTGTTCTTTGTAATGATTTTGAGACTTCAAAGTGAGAACGCATTGCATTCGACATCATTAAACTCCAGCTTCTTTTGATTGCAAACAACCAGTAATAGAAAAATACGTCTCTGCGAATTCGTGAACGAATAACGAGGTCTCGGTGATTTCATTAAGTGACAATAGCGGTGATATAGATTTTAACCTGAAAAATCTTCTTAGTATTGCTTATACCTTCTAAAAGCATTGGCACAAATTACAAACATCTCTGTAAGGCGGTACAATGTAAATGGAAGAATACATTTCTTTTAAGAATTATATTTTTGTGTAATTACTGCGAAAGGATCTACTTTATCCGTAATGTCTTTTAAATAAAATAAATATTCCATTTCATTCCATTCGTTTTGGAACGTGCACTATTGAGCAATCGGTTTAAACATTTATATGTTATTGTAACATTTAGTATATAAAGAATAAATATTGGAATGTCGTAAACACACATATAAGAGACAGATGGGTCATTTTTAAAATGTGTGTAATGTTTTTATGTATTCGTGCGTTAAAATGCTGTATATATATATATATATATATATATATATATGTATATATGGTTTAGCAATGAGGTCGTCTTTTAATTTTTGAAAAGAGTTTTGGCATTCAGAATTTCATTCCCAAATAGTATCATTCTTGAGTAATTTATTAAGGCAGTGTCTAATTTCAGCATATTTGTCAATAAATTTAGGATACACGTTTATAGAGCCAAGAAATCTTTGTAACTCTTTAATATTAATGAGTGGTTTCAATTTTTTAATAATTTCTATATTGACATTAGCTGGAGTTAAAGTTCTATTTTGGATTTCATATCGGAGAAAATGGATCTGATTTTGGGCAAAAGTACATTTAGATAATTTTAATTTAATATTTTCTATTCGGCATAATTCAAAAATTTGAATAAGGTGAGAATATGTTCATTTAGTGTTTTAGAAAAAATAATTACGTCATCAAAATAATAACAAGCAAAGTCTACTTTATGTTTTTTAAGAATTTTTTTAAATGTCCTATTGAAAATTGGGGGGGGAGCTACCTTTACATCAAAAGGGAGAACATTCCATTCCCAGAGCCCACAATTGGTAGGAAAGGCTATTTTTTCCGAATCTGCTGGGTGAATAGGCATGTGCCAATAGCCAGAGGCTAAATTCAACCTGGAGAAATACTGAGCACGACTCAATTTGTCTAAAATTTCATCAATTCGGGACAAAAGTTCGGCATCAATTTTCATTATGAAATTTAATTTTCGGTAATCAATACACATCCAGGGTTTTTGTTTACCTTCATCGCGTTTATCTACTAAAGTAGCAAGGGAAAAATATGAACTATAACTTTTTTTTAATTAGTCCAACATTTAATAATGATTGAATTTGTTGGGAAATTTCTTTTTCATCAGCGGTAGAGGTACGATAAGGTCTCAAAGATATTGATAGGTCAGATTTAAGAAAAATACGCTGAGGTTCAATATAAATTCTCCTCACATCATATTTATTTTTTGTGAAAATATCGAAATAATCCCTTAAAATTTTCCTTAAATTTTCATTTTGAATAGAGTTTAGATCCCCAAATAAATTATAATCATCATTATTAATTCGCGGAAAGGATTGTGGAGCTATGGTATTTTCATAATCGGGTTGCACATCAATAACTTTAATGGGAATATCAAAATGAAGTAATTTTACTTTATCACTGGATTTGTCGACCTTTTGGCTTAAAACAGCGTTTCCTTGTATCACATGACATTTAGCACAATCAATATTTAAATTAAATCTAGCACAATCAGGTAAACCTAGAATAGCATAATTCAAATTAACATTACTTACTAAAAAATCAATATATTGTTGCATAATACCAATTTGAATGCATAATCGATAAGATTTATTAATTTTGAGGGTTCCTTGGGCTTGTCTTATAAATACAGGATAACATTTATTAATTTAACATTTAAAAATCGAACAAATTTAAGAGGTAAAATTGAGACAGTTGATCCACTGTCCACAACACAACACACTTTTTTATTGTCTACACATCCAGGGATAATTAATTGTTAGGTATTATTAGTAGGTGCTGGTTGTATAGGAGAAGGAATTTGAGTTTGCAATGGTTTGGAGTAAAAAATACTCCTCTCCCAATGGTAAGCATTTTGTATTCCTCTGTTTAGACATATTCTACATCTACGACTGGGATAATCATTTTGGTAATGTGTGCCGTAGGCATTCTAGGAGTGATAAATCTAGGATTAAAATTTGGTGTCTGGTGGTTCTGAATGCAACGAGTCCAATGTCTAGGGGTAGGATTGGGATGTTGCATCGGTCTAAATTGTTGAAAATTTCTAGTATTATTATTAGGGGTATGAGTGGTATGAGGGGTATGAGCTATGAAACTTAGAAGTATCATTTATTAGCACTCCAATCTAATGTTACTCCATAATATACTATGAAACTTCCAGACTTTTCGAAGCCCGTATGACAAAATCTCAAAGTAAAAGATGTTCCATGCAGAGGCATTTTTCGTGAACTACGATTACTACGGTAACAGTTTCACATTACGAGCAGAAGCAAGAACCTGCTTAACAATTGATAGACCAGTGAATTCTAGTCGCTCTCCCAGCTCAAACTGACACTCTGAAAATTATCAGATAAATTGGCCCGCCTTCTTCTTACGATTGACTTAAAAACCCAATAAGATTTATTTTAAGGTAGTTGTATAATACTTCGAGCCCTTCCATTGGATAAGGGATGAAATTAGATGTAAGGTCTCTTTTATACCTGGCGCAATAAGCAAAAGTAATCAGTCCAATGCGGATGATTCAAAATCAGCTAGCAGACGATTATTTAATAAATAAAACAAAATTAAATTTTATGATAAATGTTTTTTATTCTAAAAAGGGAAATGGATTTGTGGAATGAATTTAAGATTTCGCAATAAGATATTGACATTTAAGTGACACATTTTAGTTCTTTTTAGGAAAGTAATTAATAGATTATGCTGAATTAAAGAAAAGAAAAAGAAAAAGAACTTTAGCCGTTAAAAACTTTAATATATTACGGGAACTGAGAATGAAAGTATGTTCTTATAAAACTTTAGAACGAACTCAAAGCGGGAAAATGGCGATTTTTAAAAAAAATTTTACGTATATATGACTAATTATAATAGATTTTGAACAAAAAACATTTATTATCAGTGCAGGATTTTGTGTTCACTCAAATTACATAACAACTTTATATAAAATATGAAGATATTTTACTGTATGCGTTTTGGTATTTCTTAGTTCAAATGAAAACCAGTTTTTTTTAAAAATCTAAGTCGTTTTTAAAGCATACTTCTAAATCCCAATTCTAAACAACGATATCACTATAATACAAGAAAATAAAATTTTCAAAACGTCATTATATGAAAGTTTCGTTCAAAGCATGACTTCGCTTTACAGTCGATTGTATATTATTCCAATCTTTTCATCTCTACGGCGCTTTAATATCGATTCATCTTGTTCTTTTGTAATGATTTCAAGACCTTCAAAGTGAGGACGCATTGCGTGTGGCATCAAAGTAAACTCCCAGCGTCTTTCGTATGGAAATAATACATCATTATGGATTCGTGAATGAAACAAAGACTCGATGATTTCGTTAAATGCCAACAGCGGTATATAGATTTTAGAGTGAAAAATCCCTTAGTATTGTTTAACCTTTTAACCCTTTGAGGGGCAAGCAATTGCGTTAGAGTAATTCTGATCTCCCACCGGAAATTTGTAAAAAAGTTACATCAAAAAGAGGAAAAGCAATTTCACGACTGTTTTTCACCAAAGTTAGAAAAGTGAAATTTAATAAATTTTTTCTGGTGTGAATCTTCGTCAATCGTAGGTGGTATATAATATATACCGCCGCCCCTCAAGGGGTTAAAAGCATTCACAAAGTGCAAACGTCGCTGTAGGCTGTAAAATATAAATAAAAGAATACATTCCTTTTTAAGAATTATATTTTTGTGCAATTTCCACGAAAGGATCCACTTTATCAGTGAAGTAACTTTAAATAAAAGAAATATCGATACCAATTTATTCCCTCTTGAACGTATGTTATTGTACACTTCGTTAAACATTTATATGTTATTGTAACCTGTCTTGTACGAAGAATAAATAATTGTCTTAAACACACACATAGAGACAAATGGGTATTTTTAAAAATGTATCATGTTTTTATGTATTTGTGTGCTAAAATACTGTTAAAAGTTTCGTTAATATATGATTAATTATAATAAATTTCGAACAACAAAAATTTATTATAATGACAATACTTTGTACTCACACAAATTATATAATAAATTTATATAAAATTTTAAAATATTTTACTGCATGCGGGTTTTGATTTTTTTTTATACAAATAAAACACATTTTTCTAAATTTTATTCGTTTTTAAATCAAAACATACTTCTTAATCGCGATTATAAATAACGACATCACTCTAATACAAGAAAATGAAATTTTCAAAACGTCATTAGATTCAAGTTTCGTTCCAAGTATTGCTTCGCTTTACAATCAATTGTGTATCATTCTAATCTTTTTATCTCTACAAAGCTTTAATATCGATTTATCGTGTTATTTATAATAATTTTACGACTTCAAAGTGAGGACGGATCGTGCTCAACATCAAAGTAAATTCCCAGTGTCCTTCGATTGGAAATAATTGGTAACAAAAGAATATGTCTATGTAAATTCGTGAATGAGTAACGTATATTCTGTGATTTCATTAAATGACAATAGCGGTAATATAGATTTTAGATTGAAAAATCCTCTTAACATTGTTTACCGACTAAAATGCATGACAAAGTGCAAAAATTGCTGTAGGCGATAGAATGTTGATTTATAACTGAGTTCTTAGAAACGTGAAAAATTTCACGTATTTAATGTTCAGTAATGTTTGGCATGATTTATCTGCTGAAAATTAAGTCAAAAATTCAAATTATAAGAAGAATTTATTTTGAATGAGATGATTTAATTTATGCACAAGACCTTGTTTAAGAGGGTCAGGGACACATTTTAAAATAATTTTTATTGATTGAAGTTTTAATTATTCAGTTAAAATTTTGAATTATTTTGTGATGGTTAACCATAGTTTTTATAGAGATAAAATTTCTCAATTTTTTATTTTAAATTTCCTTTTCCTAATATTCCTTGTTTTATAATCGATTGTGTATCATTTTAACTTTTTTATCTCAACGAAGCTTCATTATCCATTTATCTTATTCTTTGTAATAATGTCGAGACTTCAAAGTGAGGACCGTATGGTATTCGACACGAAAGTAAATTCCAGCATCTTTTGATTGGAAATAATTGGTAATAGAAGAATACGTCTTAGTGAATTCGTGAATGAATAACGAAGGCTCGACTATTTCATTAAATGACAATAGTGGTTGTTTATCCAATTTTTCGGAATAATTAAAGTCATCTTTCTTGTTTAAGAACAGTTTAATTTCACAAAACAAAACACATCTCAGTTCTTTTTGAACACAGCTAAGTATTAAAACAATTCATTTATATACCATACTTTTTTAACTCATATTCGCAAAGAAAAAAAAACATTCGAATCGCAACTGAAAAAAGAAAAAGAATATTTTTTCACACAGCTTAGGTAAAAGCTCTAGAAATAAACAGATAATGTATTTCAGTCACAATTTATCGTTTGCGCAGAAAACTTTTTCCATTTTGATATAATTTGGTACATTTTGGTTGCTAGGCGACACCGCCAGTATAAAATTAAATAGCATTTTATCAAACAGTGGTAATATAGATTTTAGAATGAAAAATCTTCTTAGTATTGTTTACATTCTAAAAGCATCGACAAAGTTCAAGCATCGCTATAGGCGGTACAATGTAAGTGAAAGAATACATTCCTTTTAAGTATTATATTTTTGAACAATTTCTACGAAAGAATATACTTTTTCAGTAATGTAATCTTAAATAAAATAAATATCGATACCATTCCATTTCTCCTTGGATGTGTGTTATAGAGAACTTCTTTTAAAAATTCATTTATATGTTACTGAAATCTTTCGTGTAAAAGAATAAATAACTGCCTATTTCAAACACACACTTAGAGACACATGGGAATTTTTGAAAACAACTTCCATCAATAGCTAAAATAAATTAATTTATCAGTTCTTCCACTATAAATTTAAATCGAATTTCGATTTTTATCGCATAATATGCTAGAGAAATTTTTTGAAAATATTTTCTGTAACTTGCAAGCAAAATTATACAAGAGTTAAAACAAAAACGGTCTTTATGATGTTTGAATAAACACTGGTCAAAAATGCCAAATGGATGCGAAAATGCAACAATGAAACATTTTAAAGGCTAAAAGATGTAAAGTATATTATAAATTAAACTTTAAAAATTAAGAATGTAACTTTTTTAATTGCGCGCTTTTTACAAGGGTTAAAAAAACAGCAAATGTTTTTAGTTTAGTTTTTTTTCGTTTAGTTTAGTGTCTATATCAGAATAATGTACCTTTAACAGTAAAATTTTAGAAAAAATCTGAATACCAATTAAAATATTTCTGCGAATTTAAAGATGAACATTGAGTATTTACAAATGCGTATTTCTTTAAAAATATTGTTAATTTATACTTTTTTTCTCTTCCAATGTAAAACCTAAAATCATAAGCATAAAGAAGAAAAGTTAAAAATTATCAGATTATCTTTCAAATTCAATGTCTTCCGTTAAAACACACCTCCTCGATTAATTTAATTCAAAAATACAGCGAACACCGGTTATAATGTACTTTTCAAGAAATCATAAAATATGGTACATTGTATCAGAAGTGCAAAAAACCTATAAAATGCATTGCATAATTGAATGAAAAAGACATAAGTAACACACGTAATAGAACAGATGTCAAATAGGAATTTTAGGTACTACTTAAAATAAAATTACTATCACTACTTGTTTATTTAGAGAGATATATTGGTTTTGATTGTTATATTTGATTAGATGTAAAAATTGATCAGAAGTAAAAATTACATTTTCTTTAATTAAAATGGAACTATGAAGATCTCAATAATTTGCATCAAAGTTTAAATTTTTGAACGAGCTTAAAATGTACAGTCGTGGGAAAAATAAGCAAATACCCCCTACTAACTTTGTAAAAAATTGTTGCTGAAGAAAGTTGCTGGTTGCGAACGATTGGAAATAGTCTGATTTTAAATGATACATATAAAATTTGCTTAGGGGGGCACTTATATATTAAACTAAGTCCTAACTTTGTTATGTTTTTCGATAGCAGTTCCTAATTTTGACATCATAAATGAACTCAGAAATCTTTATTTAGCTTAAAAAAATTTCATGCAATTCATATAATAAGTTTTTGAGAAATTAATTATTTTTAAACGAGAAAATTTTAGGAACTATATCCAAATTCAAGTTTTGGACTCGATTGTTGACCCAGAAAAAGCCATTCTTAATCAAAAAATCTTAGGTTAAAAAAATCTTAGGTTTTCAATGACCTAAGATGAGTATCTTAGGTCATTGAAGACTGCTAGATAATAGGATAACGTAAGAAGTTTCAAAATATCTAGTCATTTCTATCGTAGACGGTCGCTTAAACCATAATTTTGCGATTTTTTAGCATAATTCAAAAACTACCTGCACTGTTAAAAATAAGTCTGTGAATTCACTGTGAAACTACCGGCAGCAAAGTAGCCGAACTTTTACCGCTCCGTTAGTAGATTTTCCGTTATGGGAAATACAAGAAGGGAAAACCCCGTTTGGAGAATCAGTAACTTTCAGTTACAAAGTTTGATTTTTAATGATAATAATTTAAATAATTTTTAAAATTAATGAATCGATTAATCGAAATTACCGAGTGATTTTAAACTGCTATGTTATTTTACTTAATTATTACTTTGTATAATTTAGTTCACGCCGACTTGAGTATCGAACTTGGGACCTTTAGATTGCGGAACAAATCCTTACGAACTCAGCCAAAGCTGCTGATGCTGGATTGTACAATGTATGTCTTTTATGAGTTAGTGGGAAAATCTGTTGTGCTTTTTAAAGATTTCCTTTTAAATATATTCCTTAGAATATTTGTAAACGGTTCTTTTTATTTTATTTTAGACTGATGCATAACACTTATTATTTTTTTAAATCAATTTCAATTTTTTAAATAGTTTAAATTAAAAAAAAAGAAATCACTATTTAAAACTTGTGTTTTTTTTAATGAATGGATGAAAAAAAGTTTGATTAACTTTTTTTTTTTTTTTTTTTTTTTTTTTTTTTACAAATATATATATATATATATATATATATATATATAGAATTTTTTTTAAATTGTCGTACACTATTTATTTATTTATTTATTGGCTAATTAATTAAAAAAATTTTTAATAAGAAATAAAAAAATAAACAGAAAAAATGCAATTTAAAAGGGATTTTTTATGTTTTCATTATTCCATGCGCCAGTGGGACCCGAACCCACAATCTGCGTTCTCGGACGATTAGCGGTGTGGTGCTTTGACCCCTTGGCCATGGAGCTCCCTGCAGAACGCAGTGTCTCCGTTTTTTTCTATTTCCATCCATTTCGTTATTTTCAGGAAATATGATGGAATTTTGTGATTTGTAACAGAAAATGCTCTTTTGTAGTGAAAAGGGACCTTTTCTGTGAAATTCAGGAAAAAAAATATTCGTGAATTTCAGAAATTTTTTAACGGTGTGGAAGAAAAAATAGAAATTGTGGATTTCCATAAAGCTTGATTAAATAAATCTAAATTCATCATAAAAAATTTAGGTTTTAATTCATTATTTATTCAAATGTTAGTTTCATAATTCATATAACAAAATTATAAAAAAAAGTGCAATTTCAACATATTTCTGTTAGAGTATTTTAGTATTATTGCTGCATAAAACATTAGTACATTAAGAGAATTATTTCAGACGATAGTATTAAAAATATGAAAATGTAAAAAATGGAAGCACTAAATTTTAAATGTTTATAATTCAAAAACTTATCATCAAAATGATTTGAAACTTGATATCTAGAAACAGTTTGAACCGAAGATTTGAAATTTCGTGTTAAAATTGGGTTACTGCTGTTCAAAAAAAGCGAAGTTTAGTCTCGTTCTAATATGTAGATGGCTTTTTAAGTAAATTTTGTATGCGTCATTTAAAAGTAGACTTATTTTCCAATCGTTCGGTACCGATAACTTTCTTCTGCGATAGTTTTATTGAGGAGTTACTAGTTGGTTTTATCTTTTTTCCTCCTAGACTGTACCATATAACCAGATTGATGACTTGATTGTCCATTAGAGCCGAAGTCGTAAATCATTATTATATAAGATTTCTTTCAGAACCAAGCATGTGTAGTATCTCAAGTATATTCTTATGGATGTAGAGTGTTTTCACCGTATAACAATGGTACATACTGTTTAATTTATTATGTAGGGTAACATCTCCAGTAATTGGCACAGTAAGAATTGTCTTTAAACTTACTTATATTTTTATTACCAAGAAATAAAATATTTACTTGCAAATATTTTTAATTCAAAGAGTACATATCTGAGCATCTATTTTACCCACTAAAAGCAAAAATATTTGAAAAGGTATTTTTATAAAAATATATTTATAAAAAATTGCTGTAATCACCAGTAATTGGCACTTAGACTTTTACACAATTAAAGTAACCCTCTTCAACTAAACAATACTGTTTTCAATTAAAATGGAAAATATATTAGAAATCAGATAATAATAAATTGAAATGCATGCCTTTCTTAAGCCAGAGAAGAATCATTTGCAACAAAAATGGCTAATTTGATACAAGCCATAATTGTTTCTCTTTCCTAGGCACTATTGTCAATTAGTAGCATAAATCAAAGTTAAAATCTGTAAAGTAAATGAGCATATAACTGGTATATGATCTTGTATTTTTAAAGACTGGATATAAATCTTATTTTAGGGCATTTTTGTAGGATGTGCCAATCAGTGGTGCCTGCCAATTACTGGGGATGTTACCCTAATTGTAAATGAAAACAAAGATAAATACAGAAACTGGAATGATAAAAAAATGAAAGAAAAACTTGATAATACAGTAAGTGTGCTACCCAGACTAAGAAAGACAAGGAAGATAGGGATCTTCCTTCTTCCTTTCGTGTGGTAATATGTGCGTGTTTTTGTTTGAAGAAGAAAGACAAAGTTCTTTTGAAAGATCTATGTTAATTTTTTTATTTTATGAAGTTAACATTTTTTATTAATATTTTAAAGGAGGTTTGTAATATTTTGTTTGAAAAAAAAATTATATTTCTTTTTTATATTATTTTTTCTATCCCATAAAGTTTGTTGTACGATGATTTTTCCAAATTGGAGTTCGAAGTCTGTCCGTAGCTTTAAATTTGAGCGTAAAGGGACGTAGACGAAGATGGGTTGCTCACCACGGCGGTTGACCCAGCCGCCCACCCCCAAACTGCCGTCCGAGATTAAGGGGGCTCAGGGGTTGATCGATACGGAAAAACATTTAAACAGAGCTCTCTCTTTGAGTCCATATAAACACAAAAGTATTCAGTGCAATTAATTTAAACTTTCTGATATTTTAAAGGTATATTTGTAGTCTTATAAAATTATAAAATTAAGTACTTCAATGTAATACAATAAGAAATATAGCAAAATTTGTGTAACACAATTTTCGAAAAAAAAATTATATGTTATATCACCAACACCAAAATATCTTAACCTTGAATTGACTGATTTGAACCTGATTTTTGCTTTAAAACCCTTTCCGGCGCGGTGTCCCTAAAAAAGGACACCTAATTTTAATTTTACTGGCACCAAAAATATTTAGTTAAAATTTTCCTTTTATAACATGCCTAAAAATAAGCAAGTTCTTATTTCCAAATAAATTCGTTTGTAAATTCTGATGGAAGTTAATTATTTCAAACAGTTTTATTCCGCGCCGGTAAGGGTTAAAAGGATCAGGAAACTTTACCCTATAGAATGAATTAAGGATATAACAATCACTCAAAAAAACATTATTAAAAAAACTCTCAAACTTAAAAATTAAAAATTGATGTTATATGCATGCACAAAAAAAAAAAAAAAAAAAAAAAAAAAAAAAGTCATTCTATCAAATAGTTTTTTAAAAATCTTGGTGTTAGTCGTCAAAAATCAAGTTTTGAGAAAACGCGACTTAAAATTGAAATTATATGGTTGCGGCTATGAAAGTGTTGATACATAAATACTTATAACTCCGTTAAAAATGCTAATATTTTTATGCGGTTTTTTGCATTGAGTTAAGAGTTCAATGAATAATCAAACTAGATCATAAAAAAATCGATTTTTTGAAAAGTTTTCAACCCCTGAGCCCCCTTAATGTATTCGGGACGTAGTTTTGGACGTTCACTAGTTGCATCGTCTCACCCATTATTCTCGCTTTTCAGTGTCTTTAATTTGTCTACTTTTACTTACCCATCATACGCAGTATAGGGTAAGTCTTGCAATCGTTTTGAAAATCGAAAAATTTTTTTTGACGGATTTACACGTTTCAGACAGTGGAGTTTTCGAAAAATACATTTTTAGAATTTTTTTTTTTTTTTTTTTTTTTCCGTCCGTTTGTCTCTCTGTAAACGCTCTTTCTCCAAAACAAATTGAGATAGAGATTTGAAATTTTGTATGCACTTAGTATGTAAGAATGGGACGAAGCCTATTTTATATCAGTAACCTCGATTATTTGGAACTATTTTTTTCTGACTCTCGAAAAATTCGTTCTGATGAAAATTATATAAAATGTTTCGACATTTTTTATTCTAAGGAATGGACGTAAAAGGCAATAAAATAACACACATTTTGCATGTAAAACGAAGTCGATGGAATTATCAGTTGCCGAGATATTTTTAATCCTGTTTTCCACATACTTCTATTTTTCATGACCCTGTATTTTATTCAAATTTCAATTCAGAGGTATATTTTAATTGAAAATGAGACTTTTAATCCAACGCGGTAAACTGTTAGTTTCTATTATTATTATTTTTGGAGTTATAAGGATGTTTCTTTTACGCAGTTCGGTACTACTTGAGTAGTTTGGTGTTTTATATAATTTGTCGAAATTGGTACATCAGCAATTCCTTAATAGAGCATTATTATGTATATTAACAATATTTAAATTTTATTTTGGAATTGCAATGTATTGTATAAATATTTTTCACATGTTTTTTTTTCATATGCATATCCATGATGGGTAAGTATTACGGTGGACCCCAACGACTAGTTTCTTTTAAATTTGTCTGGTTTCGATTTTTCTCTCTGTTTTTTTCCCTATTCTATTGAGAGTCCAAGGCATACGAGTCGTAAGTAAAGACGTCTGGCGGGTTTCTTGACCGATTAGCATCGGTAGCGCTTCACACAAGAGATTCAGACTATTAGGACTATTGCTATGACCGCTTAAACACCAAAGTTTCGAGATCTATAACCATAGTTTGCGCATAATGACTTTTTCAAACAGGAGGAGAAGATGATGTAAAAACTATTAAACAGATCTTGCTATATATTTTTTCATGTTTAACGAAACATAATTTATTGGATCTTGGACCACTTTGAGCTGTTTTATAATAATAATAATAATAATAATAATAATAATAATAATATGCATTTAGAAGCAGTAAGTTCCAAAAAGGTAGAGTTGAAAAAGCACATTTTGCCAAATAACTGTCATTTCGTTGATATTGAATTTTTTGACCTCAACGTGTTTGAAGTTCTAGACAACATCATCTACTCTTATAATTGTTTACAAAAGTTGATTGCAGACATCTGTGGTGAAATATCGTATCTCTTCAGACTGGAAGTACATGCTAAGGCATCCACCCAAACTACTTAATACACGTCATCAATTTTTTAAAATATTAATTAAATTATTAAAAAAAAGAACTAAAATCTTAATTCATATTTAAGAAGAAAGTTCAAAGCCTTTGATTGGCCAAATCTGACATTAAGTAAAAATTTAGCAGAATTTTTTCTATAAATTCAACACTTAAAGAACACTATTTACATAATTTAAAAACTAATTGGATGCGTGAATGCCAACACTTTCTTCTATCTCATAATATTTTAAAAAGTAGTTACATATGTTAATACTTAAATATTATTAATTCGATAATACAAAAATGAAAATAGCACGGAAATCTCTTTTACAGCCCCCCCCCTTCTGGCAGATGTTTTTCAAATTCAGAAGAAGACCTGCTTGTGATTGCCCCAGAAAATCATACACAAAAAATTGGATAAATTCTATGCATAACTCCGTACACTTTTTGCTGGCACAATAATGAAAATTACATATGCATCGCGATTATAGACACCTATTCAGGCGGATTTTTTCCAATTCAGGAAGGACTTGCTAACGGTGGCCAATACCTTACACAAAAAATGTGGTTCAATTCTATGCGTAACTTCATACGTTTTGAAAGTACAATATTAAAAGGGCACAAAAGTGGCTATTGTACCTCAAAAACCACTATTACAAACCTTACTATTACCTTATTATTACCTTACGGCGGAATATTACAAAATTGAAGGAGTAACTGCTAGCTACAGCTAAAAACATACACAATAAATTTGGTTCAATTCTATACATATATTCAGTTTGTATTATCATGTATAATATAGATGATACAATGACGACACGCCGACATGCAGAGACACACAGGGATATACAGTCATTGTGTAAAAACTAGTTTTTTGTAATCTGGCCCCTAAATCCGCCGAAAACTAGAAGACGAAAAAGTTTCTATAATGTACTTACTTGTATTGAAGATAGATCATATATAAATGTATGCATCGTCGAAAATATTAAATTACCAGAAGAGTGTCATAATAAAAATTTATTTGAATTTAAAATGTTATTATCGATTACAGTATTATGGATAATGCGACCCTATTAGATTATAGAATAATATTTAAAATTTCTCGCTATGAATCATTCCTTTTTTCAAATCTTAAATGTCGTAAATATTCCGAATTTGACCGCAAAATGTTCCACACCAAAATTAACAGAAATAGTCGAGAATTTGAATGACAGTTTTCTCATATATGACCTTAGATTTTGAAAAAACTTTGAATATTCAGAGAATTTCCAGATATCTGTGATATATTTCATTTTGATAAATGACTTTTAACTTACACTAGGATAAATACAGTAATTCATTCTAATTATTGAGGTGATTTATAATATGTTTTTGGAATAAATTACATGATATTGATATTAAATATATATATTTTATACGACAGTACCGTTCATATTACATGTAAAATTTAAATGATAGAAAAAAGGGTTTTATAAAACTAACGTAAGATATTTATTTTGGTACTACTCTGTTAACCCGTCGACCAATTTCGCCAAATTATACAAATCGCCAAACTAATAGCCAAATTAAACATATCGACGTAATTTTTTATTTTAAATAACGAAAAAACAATTAATTAGTAGAATATTAATAAAAATATTTATAAAGAGTCGAAACAAAAATCCCTTAATAATATTTTAAACACGTGAATCGTATTTAATGTCATTGAATGTGACATTCACGATCATCCATTATTGGCATTTAATCTTATAGTTTGGCGATAATTTTTTGGTCGACGGGATAACCTAGTAGTACACCTTTCTTTTTATTATTAGAAAGAAACAAACTAAAATAAAAAAATTTAGCGACAAATATTTTATATTTTAAAGGGGGTCCGGCACACAAAAATCTTCGAATTCTTTAAAAAGTTTTTTATTGCGGTACTTCTATGTTATCCCGTCGACCAAAAAACTATCGCCAAACTATAAGATTAAATGCCAATAATGGATGATCGTGAATGTCACATTCAATGACATTAAATAAGATTCACGTGTTTAAAATGTCATTAAGTGATTTTCATTTCGACTTTTTATTAATATTTTTATTAATATTCTTCTAATTATTTGTTTTTTCGCTATTTAAAATAAAAATTATGTCAACATAATTTGGCTATTAGTTTGGAGATTTGTATAATTTGGCGAAATTGGTCGACGGGATAACCTAGAAGTACCTTTATTGCAATAACTATTTCTCTGGGATTTTTATGCTTAAAATGACGTTTAAATCATATTTCTATCTTAATTAGAAAAGGAATTGTTTTTTCCCTTTTGGATTGCTTTGAAAATGGATATTTCAAACAATGGTTGTCATGGAATTTCCTTTTTGTGAAAATGCGTTTTTCTACATGATTTTTTTCACTATTTCTCCTATTTAAATTGTTGCGAGTCAAGAACCGTCAAAGATAGATGTTTCAAACTTGGAACATTCTTTTTTAATTGTTTTACTTTAATTTTCTTTCATCAAATTTGAAAAAAAAATTTACTTTTGAAAATATGGTTATTTTAACAAAAGTTACGTCATTTTTTAAAATTTTTAATTTAAAAATTTTTAATATTTTTAAAAATGCTGAATGAAAATTAAAATTTATATGTTTCTGTTTATTTATATGAGAAAAAATGGAATGCTATAAATAATATTTTAAGTTACAACGATTTTGAATTACTCAGTTTTATAGTAAATTTTTAATTTTAATAAAAAAGAGAAATTTTATCGTGTAATTTTGTTTACAAATAATATAGTTAAACATAAAAAAACTATACAGTAAGTAATAATATAGCAATAAAATTATAGAATAAATAATAAAATTGCGCTCTAATGCTTTGCCAATAAGCTGCGAGGCAACTTTTCACTGTTAAATTTTCTACGAGATATTTAATTTTTTAAATTACGTATAATTTTTTTTATCGTTTATACATTCTAACGGAAAATAAAAAGGAATGTACATTGCTTCAAAATTTGAGTGAATTTAAATAAAATGTCATTCACACAATCGTAAATTTCATACAATAGTAAAGTTTAAATTTTAAATCTACTTAACACTAGAACCGCCGGTTATTTTGTGGAAATTTTATAAAACTGTTTGACACCAGAATTTTTATTTAAAACTATTTAACTTATTTAGTTAGTTAATATTTGTGCTGCACATATTTAGCAAATCATATCAGGAAATTTCTGTTTCGAATCGGTTATTTTCAATTTGTCAGGCGTCATAATGACCCCTAATGGCGGTTCTAGTGTTAAAAAAATGTATATATTTAAGAAAATGTTTTTATTATAGCGATAATAAAACAAGTGAACACGAAATATTTATTTAAGTACATATCCTCAATTCCAGAAAAGGTTAGCAAAAACTCACTCACTGTTGTCTGGGAAGTGGGAGGAAATTTACTTTTTTTATTTTTGATATAAGTTCCTTCAATCTTCCAAATCACAAAAATTCTACTTTCGTTAATGAAGAAATATCCAAACTGCTAAACAATTATCCTAGCAAATTTTGAAATTTGAACATTCTTCTTTATTAACTACAAAACCAAAAAGTTATTCTTTGATTCTGTACTTCGATAAAGTTTCTCCAATTAACGAACCTCTTGGGGAAAGATAGGTTGTTCTCTAAATTATGACTTAAATTTAAAATGATACTTGCCGATAAACAAGGAAAATAGCTCATTAAACTAATTAACTTAATAATATTGTCAAAGGTGTTCAAAAGTGTTTTTAAATATTATCAAAATTATTTTATTTAAATACGAATATTAATAAAATGAATATTTAAATTAATTAAATCAAACAATTACCCCAGTTATTGGTTTTATCTTAGCAATATATTTTTTAAACCTAAATAATAAACTTTATTTTCATATTCGAAATATAAATGTTTCGAAAATACATTCAATATATTAATAATTCTTTTTATCAAATTTCTATTGCTTTATTAATCCTACTTGGGATTTAACGTAAGGTACCCTGGGGTAATAACGCCACGTTAAGGTTCTACCAATTTTCACGGCTTAGATTTAGATTGTATTTTTCAAACAAATATACGATTTGATACAGCAACTCATTGACTATCTATATAAAAAAAATAATTTAATAGATATGTATTCATAAAAAGTAATGGCGTGATTTCTTGACCAATGCTATTTGGCGTTATTACCCACCTATATGGGTAATAACGCCATGCAAACAAAACTATGAAATAAGATGGAATAATTGCATGTAGATTGCCCAATTCTAAAAATACAAACTCTACAAACTTAGAAATTGACAAATTGCATTCTAAGCTATTGAAAATTTTCAATTTTTTGTGAAAGTATAAGAAAAATAAAGGTGTGGTGTGGGGGGGGGGGGGGAGGATGAGGCAAAAGAATACAGACCGTGAGCTTCTTTTTGCTTAAAAAGGACCGCTTAAGTAGAATTATTAGAAACATTGCACAGTTTTAACTGTGTTTATTTGAATCAGTATTTAGGATGAAGCTCGGCCACTGTAGGGAATCAACCCGGGTATTAATGCCAAGGATTGGCGTTATTACCCCGTTATAGTTATTGCGCTGTACATTTTAAATTACAAATTATCTCGAGAAGATATCCAAAATCTTCAACAACATTCTGAAAGTCCATGAAATGTACTACAAATTTATGTAATTAACAAAGTATTTCCGGATAAAAAAAATAGTCTTCACATTACAAAACGTATCTCGCAAATTTTAGATCAAGCGTTAATTTTAGTTGCTTTGAAAAACAATAAGACCTAAAAATGAAACAAATTAACTTCAAGCTGTTTTTTGCGATTTATATGACTCAAAACCCTTCTGCGCAGAGCACAGGGGTGTCATTTACTTGATTATTTCATAATTATGCAAAATATAAGTACTTGGCGTTATTACCCCGCCTGGCGTTATTACCCCAGGGTACCTTATATATATATATTTTTTACATTGTGGAAAATAATAGCGAGTTATCTATAAAACATTTATTATTATAATGCAAAAAAATATTTCGTGCATAACAACATTTTTAAACTTTGATAAAAGCAAATTTGATCCAAACATTACAAAATTCTTTTTGTCGCTTGGAAAGAGTTATCGATGCAAGCAACTAGCTCTCATAAAAATAATTTATACAATACAATATTATTTGACTTATTTTCCATATTATTCGAGTTCCTTCAAATAATTTGTCATTTCTCTTTTATAATTTATGATTTATTTTAGAGATTTATTGCCTTCTTTTATCTAAAATCGCATAAATAATTGAGAAGGAGGGAATAACGATGTCACACTCTTCCCATTTCATTTATTTCAAAGTCATTCCTATTTTACCCAATAATTTAAGTTCGAAAGAAAAATGTCTGTATTATCTATTTTATGTAAATAATGCTTGTGTAAATAATGTAATGTAAATAATGATTATTCAAACAATTATATAAAAATGTTAAAAAATTAGTTTTGAAAATTTGAAAGTTTTAAGTATTTTAAAACTCTTTGTTTTTTATATCCTTCTAAATAGACTTCAAAGAAAAGGTTTTTCAAATTATTAAGTATGCGCTTTGAAATCTATTTGATTACAAACGCTGCTATAAACACATATATCTACCCTATCTATATTATAAAACGCAAACATATCTGTGTGACGTCATTTTTCAAATGACAACGCTTTTCGATGAAATTTCGGTTTTGCAATTTTCTCTACTGCAATTTTTTTAATTTCTAGCCATTGTACAGTTTTAATCTTTACACCGAAGTATATAGAAAATAATATACATTTAAATAAAGTTTGTTTGAAAATTGTATCTAATTTTATTTTTAAAATGTTAATTTTTTTTTGTAGTTTTTAATTCTGATTTGTTAAAGGTGGCAATTTGAACAACCCATTTCTCCGCTCAATAGAAAAAGCATCGTTACCGAAACTTTGAAATTATTTTTCCTCCAAATGACGTTTTTCGGTATAACACGCAGTATGTAAATGTTTCAGTTATCATCAATATTATTAATTCATATTCCATGAAACGGAGACACAAAACTCTAAAAAATGGTGTATGTTAAACATAAAATTTTCTAAGAGAAAATTGCGCTGAAAAGAAAAAAATACGTTATAGGCAAGTTTCCATCTTAGCAGGTGTAAATGTATTATTGTATGCATTTTGAAGGGATGGACAGTTTAAAAGAATGTTGCAGTTTTCATTTTAAAAGAAAATTTCCGTCATAGGCCGGTTCTTTTTCATACGATTAGCTATACTTTTCTTAAATCTAGATATATATGACTGTTTAGAAAGGCTAAATTTTAATGTTTAACTGTTGAACAATGGCAATTTAAAAGTATATGCCTTCTCTGCAAAAATGTTTGGACCAGGCCAAATTTTAATGGTTTTTGAACACACCTTACCAGTCAAGAAAATAATTTTTATATGGGCTGATTCATCCGGGTCTTAATATTTCCGTCCGTGAAGACTAGGAGGAATGAAATTAGTCCCGGCTTGATACGAAAAAAATATTTTAGGCCCCGACCATCCCGATACTTCAAGAAAGGTGTAAAGTCCAAGCCCAGCCCGGCCCGGATTGGTCTGAATCTTCAGAAAAAATAAGCTTTAGGCTCGGCCTGGCTCGAATGCAGTTAATCAAAATCTGCCCGAATCCGGCCCATGCAGATCTCTAGTCCAGAGGTAGTTGTGCCAAACCATTTTCATGCAAACATTTTGATAAGGTTATGTTTGAGATTGTCGAGTTTTGAGGGATTATTTTAGATTTAAAATTTTCTGAAATATATTTATTATATTTTAATATTATCATGGATAAAATATATTTACGAGCTTCTAAAATAGACAAAAATACAAAAACCGAATTATAAAGATACTGTTTTTTAAAAATAACTCTACGTAGATATATTTTACTTGCTCCGATAATAAAAGACAAAGAAATTACTTCCAGCATAATATAAATTTGACTCTTTGTGTGTTCAATTTATTCTTTCGAATGCATTTCGACCAGATATCGAACAATCTATATTAAGCATCGGAAAAATTAGATGCACCTTCTGGAATAAGACAATAAACGTAAATTCAAGTTTTATTTTCTTTTAAAGTTTTAGTTTGAAAAATGAAATTTTCTTAGATGTTTTCTTTCAGTATTTTTTTGTATGTTGGGATATCACAGTTTATGTTTCTGTACTTTAATAAACAGAGTGAAAAAGGATAGCAACTTTTTGAAATAATTCTTGAGAAATCGAAAATTTGCTTATTCTATTATCTTCTTTTACTTATTTGCTTTTTCTATAATAAAAGAAAAATGCAATTTGTACTATGTATGCAATATGTACTATGTATCCTCATTTTAGCTCCTACATGCATACAAATTATTATTTTATCGAAAGTATGATATTTTTACTTGGCATAGTATGCAACACAATAAAATTTCGGATTTTGTCTTAAAAATATTTCCTAGGAAGTTACTTTTATATATGCAATGAAATTTAAATTTTTGTTTTAAACTTTATGAATGGTTTCGAAAAATGGTCATTTCGTTTTTAGGTGCGTTCGTAATTATATAATACGTAGCACCTATAGTGGTCTTTCAGTCCGTCCGTCTGTCTGTCCGTCCGTCCGTGTGTCCGTCCGTCTGTCCGTCCGCATATAACAACGCAAAAACTATCCAACCGAATCGTTTGAAATTTAAAATACATAATTATTACATAATTTTGTCGAGTCATTTCAAATTTTATGAAATTCGGATGCATAGATCAATTACAGGGGCAATCAAAAGTATTCCATTACATTACGATCAATGAGGAAAAAAGTTTCAAATGCATTTTAATCGTTTGAAATTTAAAATACGCAATTATTACATAATTCTGTCGAGTTATTTCAATTTTTTTGATAATCGTGTGCATAGATCAATTACAGGGGCAATCAAAAGTATTCAATTACATTATGGTCAATGGGGAAAAAGTTTCAAATATATTCTATACGTTTGAAATTTAAAATACATAATTATTACATAATTTTGTCGAGTCATTTCAAATTTTATGAAACTCGGATGCATAGATCAATTACAGGGACAATCAAAAGTATTCCGTTACATTACGGTCAATGTGAAAAAATGTTTCAAATGCATTTTAATCGTGTTACACTCATGCGAACTTAATAAAATTTATATGCAACTATAAAGTACATATTATAATATACATTTTACATAATTTGTGATGCAAAGAAAATTTTTTATTGATTTACAAGGCCACACAAAAGTATTCCATTACATAATGGTATAGAGAGAACATTGTTTGATGAGCGTTTTAATTGTAATTCACTATTTACAATTTTATGAGATTAATATATGAAAGTAATATTTTTAAAACTTCGTTATCGTACGAACGCACCTAATTTGTTACGCTTCACGTGCAATTTCCAACTTGTTGTATTTATATAGAATGTCGTTTGAATATTTTTGATAAAAATGAATATTTTAGCATTTTTCCATTTTAATGGATATTTTAATACTCATACTATTATGTTTTTTGTTGTTTTTATAGCCGTGTAAATTGTATCAAGTATTCTTTCAAAATTTTATGCGTTACATTCTATTGTATTTCCAATAAAAAAAAAAAAAAAAAACTAATCAGATGTGGCTACCCCAAAGCTTTCTTCTATCTTATGCGTGTTAATCCTGAAAAATGCAGCCTAGCAGTGCCTCCGATTAGGGCTTTACACCAAAACGTACTGAGCAATAACTTATGTCAACTTATAACTGAATCTGAAATTTCAATTACTTATAGCATAATATAAATTAATTGTAAAACAATCAATAAATGTTTAGATTGAATGTCAGGATGCACTTTTAAAAATTTTTATGTGAAATTACAAACAATCTACAATCCATTAGCTGGAGTTTTATATAAAATTACCGCGATTAGAAAAATAGAGATTCTGTTAAACAACAGTGTTATTGTTTGATAAACTTGCAACAGATGTGTAGATGAACATCGTTAAAAATGGACAAGACTGTACATTTATTTTAAATGACAATAATTTAATTTAGTTTACAAAATCCCTAAATCACAAAATCTTCAGTGAGGTTCAAAGAATTTGAATTTTCCCAGTAATTTTGAACTGTTGTATCATTTATCTTTTACACAATTTGTTTCTAGTCGTCCTGGGGTGGTAAACCAAAACTTTTTGGCACTGGGAGAGCTTACTGGATCAACTAAAGGTGATTTTCTTATTCTGTTCAAAATGTGTCATTTGTTATTCAGCGGAGAAAAATCCATAAAAATTCTCACTAACATTGTGGAGATGATATTTCTTATTCTAAATTATTAAAAAAAATTTTTAATTAATTTTTTTAATATATCTAACAAAATTTAAAAACAATTTTATGAGTGTGTATTTTGAATTATAAGTTTTAACAAATATAAAAATATCTTTCAATAAAGAGGAAATCCCTACGGGGAATTAGGTAGAATGTATTTAGCCGAGAACTAATGTAAATTTACAGAGAGTCGTGTTTTTTTGTGTGTTTTTACAGACATTTTTAACAACATGCTACACGGTAAAATAAGAAAGTGAAATAAATAAATACATAAATTATGATGAAATAAGATCATTAAAAATTTTAAAAAGTCAATAATTCGCAATTTAATAAAGCAGGAAAATATTGTATTAATACAATGTTAAAAAAAGCTTGTAAAATAAATCCGTTATTAATTTTAGAAAAAAAAATTCCCAAAAGAAAATTTTCTTTGAAAAAAAGCAGTATTCGAAGAAAAGGCCGTTTGAAGCCCTAACAATTAGATAAGCATTGTATAGTAAAATTCGGAATCTTTTATCATAAGGCATTGTTCTCGATCGGCTGATTTATGGCAAACATGAAAAGAATTAATTTAGAAACATCGGCGTATAATATATATTCTTATTTGAATATAAGCGCATAAAAACGTGGATTAACAAAACTTGCCATGCTTATCGTTAGAAGCATTTTTCTTGAGTACAAAGGAGGGTTTAATGCAACTATAATTTTTGAAGAATAAGGCTTTACGAGTTCTAAAAGATAAACTAAATGGGTTATTAATGGTACTGTTTTGATGTTTACAATGAAAAGATGTCAGAGAAACGTCTCGAGTTCGAAATAAATCGGATTCAATTATGTCGAAATATATTTAATAAATGCTTTGTTCTTTTCATTTCGGATTGCTCCAGGAACGAAGTTATAAACAGACAGATAACATTATTTTTATGAAATAGTTTCATACGATCGGAGAGTAAAAAATGAATTTTATAATGACTTGTAAGAGTTGAAAGTAATTGTGTTGCTTCGTATCTACAATTTATGTGAAAAAGTAAAGATGTGCTTATGTTACATTAGATTTGTTGCATTCAATATGAATTTATTTAAACACTGTTTTTACAAATTACAGTATTTTTCCGAAATATTTTCTTGGCTAAATGTTTCATTGAGTTCTCGAGTTCATTTTTTCACTAAATGTAAAACTTTTTCGAAATCAGTTGAAACTAAATACCCATTAATATATCGGTTATTCATGAGTAACTATTTTTGACATATGTGCGTAACACGTCATTTTGCGAATGGCAACACATTCCCATAAAATTTCGATTTTGCAATTTTTGCTACTACAAATTTTATATTGCTAAACATCGCACATTTTAATTTTTTACGCCGTCGTATAGAGAAAAAAAAAGTACTTTTAAATGCAATTTGTTTGAAAGCTGTATCCCAATTTGTTTTTGATATATTCATTTTTTATAATTTTCACTACCAATTTTGTAATTGTGGCAACAGAACCACTTCATTTTCACTTAAAATTGAAAAAAATGCGTACATTATGCCAAATATATCGTCTGTGATCGTGTCAATGTGGAATAATTTTTATTTTCATTCGCATTTATACCGAACACAAGAGCCTGAATGATAACTTCATCATAATAACTTAACTTTATTATATTTTACTGATTACATATGTGATTAAAGTTTAATTTTAACAATGTGAACAGCTGAGTTTCATAGAAATAGTATTTTGTTAATTTTAACTTAAATTAATGTTTGCGTGAGAGTTAGACTGAGCAATATAAGATGTATTTTTTTTTTTACTGTAACTAATTTTGTTGATTTATTATAAATCAATGAAACAGTTCTTTCTCAAACCTTTTCTTTCGTCGAATTTCGACGGGTTCCACCTCGTAATATTAATAAAAGAATTTTTTTTATGCGATCACTATTAAATAAATTGTTTAATAAAATTTATAATGCGTAAAAGACCAACATCGACATATAAGTAACATAAAAAAAATGTTAAAGCAGTATTTAAGGGGTACAGGACACATTTTAAAATAAATTTTATTTATTTAGTTAAAATTTATGATGGTAAGATAAATGTTTAGGTAAATTTTTTTGTGATGGTTAGCCATATCATTTGTAAACAAAATCACATAATAAAACTTCTGATAGACTTTCTAAAAATTAAAAAAATAAATTTTAAAATTTATCAAAAAAGAGGGGTAATTTAAAATCATTACAACTCGAAACATTTTTCGTAGAATTCGATTTTTTTCATTTAAATAAACAAAAATATATAAGCTTTAATCTTAATTCAGCATTTTTAAGAATATTAATTTATGTAAAAAATAAAAATATTTAAGTACAAATTTAAAAATAAACTATGCTTTTAAATTTACACACTGTATCAAACTTTAAGTAAAATAATTGAAAAGGATATGTGTCAAGTTTGAACCATTTATCTCCAACTGTTCTTGACTTACAACACTTTAAATCTTTAAATAGGAGAAATGGAGAAAAAACTCACCTTGAAGAAAAACGCTTAAAAAAGTCATTTTCATGGCAACCATTGCTTGAAAGAGAGATTTTTAAAGGAAACCATAAGGAAAAAAAATTCCTGTTCCAATCAAGATAGAAAAATTAATTGAACGTCCTTTTAACCAAAAAAAAAAAAACTAGTCGTTGGGAGCCACCGTAATGTTTACCCATCATGGATATGCATAATATAATATATGAAAACAAAACATGTGTAAACTATTTATAGAATGCATTGCAATTCCAAAAGAAAATTTAAATGTATATTTAAGTATTTTTAACACATAGTCATGTTCTATTTATGAATTGTTGATGAACCCATTTCCACAAATTATATAAAACGCCAAACTATTCAAGTAGTACCGAGTTGCATGAAAGAAAAATCCTTATAACTTCAAAAATAACAATCATATTCACTAACAATTTGTTGCGTCGTATTAAGCGTCTCATTTCCAATTAAAATATATCTTTGAATTAAAATTCGAATGAAATACGGGCCATAAAAAATCAAAGACAACTAATCTCGACAACTAATAATCCGATCGACTTCGTTCTTTATGCAAAATTTGTATTATTATATTGCCTTTTATAGCCAGATCTTAAAATAAAAAAATTCGAAAATTTTTATATACCTTTCACCAGAACGAATTTTTCGAGAGTCCAAAAAAATAATTCCGGATAATAGAGGTTACTGATATTAAATAGACTTCATCCTATTCTTACATAATAAGCACATAGAAAATTTAAAGTCTCTATCTCAATTTTTTCGGGAGATAGAGCGGTTACAGATAGACAGACAGACGGACGGACGGCAGATTTTTTTTTCTAAAAATATGTTTTTCGGAATCTCCAGTGTCTGAAACGTGTAAATCCGTCAAATTTTTTTTTTTTCGATTTTCAAAACGATTGCAAGACTTACCCTATACTACGTATTATGGGTAAGTAATGATGCAATAATTTATTTTTTTAGAAAAATTGGAGCTTTTTGAGTTCTTAAATTTATACGGAAAACAGATCTCGATTTTTGTGTGATTCGTATTTTCGAGGCGAAGAAGAAATCGTATTAACATGTGTTCATATTGTCATTGATTTTAGAGCAAATTCTTCTATAAATTACAATATAGTGTTAAAAATAAGACATCCGGATACGTTTAATCCTTTCGGGTCTGGTGTACTATTAATAGTACACGACTTTTAAAGGAGTATTATTTTGTTTTAAGAAATACTTTTGCTGCTATTTACGTGTAGTAATGTTAGTATATGTCTATGGATTACATATATCACTTCATTTATGTTTAGGGATTTAGAAATAATAATAATAATTATTTTCTTAATTCTCTTTGCACCTTTTGCGATTCTTTTATGTTAATCATATATTTCACTCATTAAATTTAAAATATATGTTATTTTCCTAAAAGAACCATGTGTAATAAAGCACAAAAAGTATTAGAAAGTTGTAATATAAGTTAAGTCTTATTGTAATTCAGTATTTTAAGGGGTTATCAAAAGGGTTAAGAGAAATAAAGTGAATTTAAAGAAGCAAAATATTATCAGTTCAGAATTTGAAGAAGAAATCTTAAATGTTCTCAGTTCATTCAAACAGAATAACACAATAAATAGCAAAATAAGCAATGCGTGAAATATTATTTTTGGTCGTTCAATTAATTTTAATGTTTTTGAATATTGATTAAATGCAATTTTATCTTTATGCACATTTATTTTTAGTATGATATTTGTTTATTAAAGTATGATTTGTTCATTAATATATAATTTTTAGTTTTCTCTATCTTTATAGGAAGAAAAGATACTACTTGGTTATTCCGTCGACCAAAAAAACTGTCGCCAAATTACAAGATTAATGCCAAAAATGGATGATTGTGAATGTCATATTCAATGACATTAAATACAATACACGTGTTTAAAACGTCATTGAGGGATTTTTATTTCAACTTTTTATTTATATTTATATTAATGTTTTACTAATTTATTTGTTCTTTCTTTATAATTAGGTCAATATGCATAATTTGGCTGTTAGTATGCGATTTGCATAATTTGGCAACATTGGTCGACGGGATAACCAAGTAGTTCCTAAGAAGGTATTAGATTTGTGAAACTTTTTGAATTTCAGTTTTTGACGGATTTACATGTTTTAGGGGCCAAAAGACTCTAAAACCATGTTTTAACAAATTTTCTGTCAGTATCTGTTTGTGACTCTGTTTATCTGTATGTGAGGAAAATTTTGTAGATGATTTATCTCAAGAACTAATGCACGGAATTTCACAAATTTTACATTCAGGTAAATCTTGATACAAACTAGAGCTGATTAGTTTTTTGTTTATACCGCTCAACATGTGGCGCTCCTATTCTGCCTATTCCGCGATTTCCACGGTAGCTCTGTTTCATGAACTACTAAACAGATTTTAATAAATCTTCAGATTCTGTTAGTCCTTGATATAATATGGTGCTGCTTACATTTTGGTGTAAATCAACCAATAGGTGAACTTTTATCCTGATTTTTTTTACGATCTCTGCAATGATTCTATGAAAAACTAACACACAGATTTTCATTAGACTTCAGATTCAATTAAATTTTGACATAAATGATTGCTGATTAGATTTTGATGTGAATCACCTAACCGGTGACTCTGCTATGCTTCATTTTTCTGGTAGTTTTAACACGTATGAAATAGAAGAAAGTTTTGGGATTACCCCATCAGACTAATTAAAAATGCATTAGATAATAAAATAACGTATTTCTATATAAATTTTTATTCTAGTTTAAACGAAGCAGTTTTCATAATTAAAAACACCCAAACGTCTCTTCTAAGAAACAGACGATAATCAAAGAGCTTAAATTTAAAAAAAAAATGTGAAATTTTGTTTACATCATATATACACATAAAAATAATTAAAATATGTTTCAATCATATTGTTTAAAATTCATATACTAATCGGATGTAGCAATCCCAAAACGCTCTTCAATCTTATACATGCTAATACATCCAAAAAATGAAGCACAGTAGCATCACCAGACAGGTAATTAAAATTAAATTCTAATCAACAATAACCTATGTCACGTTTTAACAAAATCCGAAGTTTGATGAAAATCCATGTTTAATTTTTCAGTCAGAATCATTGCAAAAATCCCAAAAAATTTGGATAGAAGCGCCACTTGTTGAGAGGCTTACTTCAAAATCTAAAGAATACTAATTTACATCAGGGACTAATTGATTCTGAACTTTGATGAAAATTCGAGCAATTAGTTCCTGAGACAGAGCTATTGCGGAAATCATGAATAATACCGCGTAGCAGCGCCACCTATTAGACGATTTCAATCAAAGCGCAATCAGCAAAATATTATATCGAAGACTAATGGGTTATGAAGTTTTATGAAAATTCGTGCATCAGTTCCTTAGATAGAACTATTGCGAAGATTATGAATAACGCAGCAAAGAAGTGCCATCTATTGGGTGATTTACATCAAAAATTATAAACATCGTATTATATCAAGCACCATTGGAATCTGAAGTTTTGTGAAAAGTCATCCATTAGTTCTTGAGATATAGATATTGCGGAAATTGTGAAAAAGGCATCATAGCGAAGTCGTTGACCTCAAACAATTCAAAAAACGTTTTTATTTTATTAGTAAAGAAATAGCTCAGGCCATTTCCTTCAAAAACGATTAGAGGTTAACGCTAATCATTTCAATTCCCTTTGAGTGTTTCGTTTCCAAAATTGTAATTCCATTTTCCTTATCAATATGAACGACAATTCATTCGTCCATAAAACATTCTCCTACAAAATACATTAGTCCAAAAAAAAACCGATTTGATATTTGTTTCTGACGGGTACCAAAAATGTCTCTTAAAATTACGAAAGCACTGTTTTTGACATCTACATCTGATTAGGTGCTCAGAAGCTTTGGTGTATTCGAATAATTATTTGGAGCCTTTGGACTTACAGTTGCCTCATGCCAAAAGAGAGGCTGACAAAAAGTGCAAGCCATTTGAGGAATGTTCAACAGTTTTGTCATGAGGGCAATTTGTGCATATATAACCTTTGTTGCCCATCTTGCTTGATGCAGAGCCCCTGGGATCTTGAAATTGAAGTCGTTTTATGACCAACTTCCTAGGTACAGGAGTAAAAATTGTAATGATTCTTTGAAATCTTCTTATGGAGAATTTTCTATGATTTAGGACATTTTGGGAATAGTTAACCGTTTTCACTCATTCCTTTTCTAGAAAGCCTTAAACGGTATTTTCTTCACCCAGAATTTTTGTATATGACCTCTTATGGAGTTAAGAAAACAATCTTTATGGATTTGAATATTAACTTTATAGACAGAAATTGCACTTTTTGTCGTTGAAAACACAAAATATAAAATCTTCCGGGGGAATACATCTCATGCCTCAGGGGGGAGTCCTCACTGGCCACACCCTGAATTTAACACTGGTTTCCTTTGCACTTCGTTTAGTTTAGTACTAATATCTATATCATCATCCGAATCTGTTTCTCTAATTTCCTTGAAATGGGAAACGAAAGGTAAAAGTACTCGTTCCTTTGAAAGGAGCCGAGATTCTAAAGACTCACCACTAGGCACTTTTTCTAGCAACAAAATTCCTCTTTAGGTTTCCATTTTAAATTTCAATTACCTCAAAAGATGAAAGAAATACATGAGATGCGAATTAGTATAGAATTCTAAGTTTTTCAAATCATAATTAAATTCAGACAGCAATAAAGTTTTAGAACTTCTATTATTATTATAAAATATTTACAAAAAAAGAAGATAATTTATAAAATTCTATTTACAATTTAAACCACCATAAGTTTTAGTTATTTATGCACATCACACGCGGGAAGTCATCATCATGGAACATTCTTTTTCCGATCCACAACAACCGTTCCATAAAAAGTTCTCTTTAGCTCACTTCGGCATTTCGCTTGAATTTGATCTAATCCTTTAATCGTCTGCCTTACTGGAGAGCCTTGGTCTCAGAGTTATGGTATGGGGAAGCTACGATACCTATAACAGGCAGGCTAGTGGGAGTAAGAATGTCGCCCCTCCCACATTACAGTAAAACCTCCATAACGGACACTCCCGAATAGCGGACACCTCTATTTAACGGACAGTTCTCCAATCCCCACTCCCAAAATCTAAATTTTGTATGTTTAACCTCTGAATAACGGACATTCCGAATAGCCGACACTTTATTCGGCGATAAAGAATGAAAAAATATGTTTTAAAAAGAAAAAAAAATGAAAAGCAAAGCAAAAAGGCCTTTGAATTTATTAGGACAACGTGTCACAAATTTTGTGATCACAGATAAATGTACATAAAAAGCTGGAGAAAATCCCCCCCCCCACACACACACATATTCAGTGCTAAATTCAGGGTGTTGTCCGGGAGGAATATCTCTCACAGCATTGAAATGTCACCCAAGAATATATTGAGATTTTATGGTTTTAAAGGTCAAAAAGTGCAATCGTTCGCTTCACGCCCGGAACTTTACAATGTCCAATAACATCACATAGAAAAACAAATTACATGTAATCGCAAGCAAAAGTAAACTTTTGTAACAGATTATTTCACGAGAATATAATAAACAATGGATAAAAGTGAGCACGAATTTATTTCATTCTTATTGATTAAAAAATAATTTTAATTTCTGATTAATTATATAATAGAGGTTTTAGGACATATAAAAGTAAATTAATGAAACATTAAGCATTTCTTAGCGGTTTTTGAATCTCGAAGGTTTTGCCAATAGCGGACACCTCCGAATAGCGGACAATTTCTGCGTTCCCGAGGTGTCCGTTATTTAGAGGTTTTACTGTAGTACAAAGCACTCCAATGTTAGAATTTCACTACTTTGAGATAATAGTGATCAAAATGAGCAACTCCTAAATATTATCTAATCTTCTTGAAATTTGGCATACATACCTTTTACAACACTCAGATTTAGAGCGTAATCAATGTCATATATAAATCTCACTTTTGGAAAATAAGAAACACCCTAATTGGCATGGGGAGCCAAGAACCTTGGTTCGAGTCCTTGTCAAGAAAATTTTGGAATAAATCTGAAATAGGCTACTCCGACCTTGAAGATGATTTATCGCGTTGGCAATTTTTTTTCTCGTGTGTGAAGGAACCATATTTTCTCAATATAAATAATTACAAACATAGTCTCCCAAAAAGGTTTTTAACTAGGTATGGAGCTGACATGTCGTTCTTTCTAATACATTGATAAGAACTATACTAGCATTTCTATACATTAAAATATTAATACATATAATGACATATAGAAGTCTAAATATTTAAAAAAATTAATATTATATAAATTTTACTGAAAAAAAGTTTTATATTTACACAGATTTTTTTTTCTTTAACATCCTATCTGAATTTTTTGCAGGAAAAACCCCCCTTTTAATATTGTTTTCTGAGAGAGAGAAAATATTTTTGCAAATCTTATTTCGTAAAAAAAAAATTGTCCTGAGAAAGCGAATATTTCAAATGCAAATTTATTTGTCTTGAATTATAAAACGCATTTCTATGCTTCATGATTCCATATATATGTTACAGAAATCAGAACTTTGGCATAAATCTGAAGGATGCATTGAAAGAGAAATATAGATAGGCGCATCTTGTTATACTACATTGAAAGTTTAATTTATTTTAATGTATTTTCTCTCGACTCATTATATTCGTATGCCTTTATTTCTTGTAGTAGATGTTCGTATAGATAAGAATATACAATTGTGTCATCGAATTTTGCCATCGTAGTTGTAAAACAAGAATATGTAAATATTTTTAGTAACTGGTAGTGTTTTTACAAAAACTTCATGTACATGTATCTAAATATTATTTTTCAATTAGCTAATCTAAATATTATTTTTAATTACTAATATATTAATTTACAATTAACTAAGAGAAACGAACCAGAAACCTCATGCGTCAATGATAGATTATCAAACATTTTTTTAAACATATTTAGACTGTAGTTTAAAAACTTCATAGTTAATTGAACTAAAGATGGTAAAAATGGATAAAAATGAAAAATTCATAAAAATTCAAGTATAAATTTCAGCATTTGGCATTTTTTTCTTTAAAATTATCTCACGTTATATAAGTCCTGTATATGAATGATAGATTTACATATATGCCGCCCACTACGCAAAAATTTAGCTGTGTGTGGAAAAGCATAACACAGTTAAAAATTCTCTTTTAGCAATTTCATTGAATTCAATTCGAATTCTTTTGATAAGGCCTGTACAGGAGCTATAGAATAGAAAAGTTTGTTTAGTTGCAATGCCACAGTTGAAATACACGTCCAGCAATCATTGATCATAAATACAATTGTAAACTAAGAGTGTTATACGTCAATAAAGTGTTATAATGTAATACTGTAAATTATCAATTTATACTATTTACACTCATATGGTATATACAGTGAAACCTCCAAATAAGGGACACTCCGAATAAGGGACACCTCTATTTAAGGGACAAAAGTTGCGGTCCCAAAGATGTCCCTTATTTGGAGGTTTCACTATGTAAGGAACTCCGAATAAGAGACACCTCTATTTAAGGGACGAAAGTTGCGGTCCCATGGGTGTCCCTTATTTGGAGGTTTCACTGTATATGGAATATGGTGTCCCAAAAGTTTCTTTCGTTTTTTGACAAAAAATAATCCATACAAATTTCGAAAACTCGGAGATTTTAATGAAGAATATATGTGCTATTCTATTCAACAAATCTTGTATATTTCCAGGAGTCGAATAATGCATTCTTTGCAAAACATTTTTGATTTTGTTTCAAAATAGTTACCGAGTTGATTTTTAATGTAATTCAAACAGTTAATGTATTTTGGTGAAAAGAATTTTTTTAGAGATAGAAACAAATAGTAATCGGACGGAGCAATGTTCGAATGGTAGGGATGATGGGACAGAATGTCTCAGTCGAATACAAGGAATTTGTTTCTCGTATTTAAATATTCTCCGAAAAGTTTTTTAAAAATTAATGTACTATTTTTAATTCAACAGGCACTACTTTTTCAAATATAAATATTTTACTCACACTGACAAAATTTTCAAAATAAAAATAGGTGCGGGATAGAATAGTATAGAATAGAATAGGTGCGGATAGAATAAAAAAAATTGATGGCGACCTATCTGTTGAAGCGTAAAATTATAGAGCGCTTAATAGCAAAAAATTCTTTTAAGAAAAGATTGCTCCCCATATATGAAAGTTGGATACTTTATAACAACCAAGAATGTAAACAATCCTGATCCGGCTTGAATAATGGTCCCATTCCTGTTGCCAAAGCCGGACTCTTATAGAAGAAAAGGGTATAGCCGGGTTTCTTAGTAAAATATGCCCTTGAGTCAACTACGTCGAGAAAACTATATGTGATTCTACATCACAAGTATTTGTATATGATACACTGTTGATTTGTATGTCATGTGCACTGTAGCCATGACCATTGAACTTCTGACGTAAATTCTGACGTTTTGCAATGATTCCTTGTCATTTCAAATCCCAAATATTTGGATTGAATTGTTAGATAATTTGAAAATAAAAATAAAACAACGTGAAACATAATTAAAATACAACGCGCGGGATTTTTATTTATTTTTTTAATTTCATTTGTAAAAGTTTATTGTCATTTTCCATCTTTGTGTTTATTTGTATATTTTGTTTTTCTGATGATGATTGAGTAAATTCAATCTAAACATGTCAAATTATTAAGATACTTTAATGTATTCTATTAACATTTGACGTCCTTTTTAGCAATTAAATATTTTAATATATATTTTAGGTGTGTTTTAGAAAAAATATATTTTTGAAATGTTTTAAATGGACGTATAAGAGAACCTTTGTTTATAATTTAGTATCGAAAAACCTGCTTAAGATCTGTGCAGGACGGACAGTTTTAGACAGATACCGGGCATGCGAAAAGTAGTACAGTATAGCAGCAACAAATGAACAATGGCCGATTGTTCTATTGCCGTTTGCACATTCGCAGCAATGGCGTGAAGTGCCCGAGATTCTAATCGATTTTGGCATGTAGTCAATGTAATATCGGTACAATTTGTTGCGTATGCACTTGATTTATAAACAAATGTGACATTGGTGCTATAACCCCCCCCCCCCCCGGAATATGTTTTTAATTTTTTCTATGTATGTTGGACCACACGTAGGAAGTTGAAACTGATGGAAAATATGGATCATATCTCGTAGTATTTCATACAAAAAAAGTAAGAGGGCCACTCAAATACTTCAATAGATTTTTAATTGAAATCCAAGAAGTAGTTTCGGTACAATGTGACTTTTTTTCAAAACGGGTATTAAGTTTCATAACCCCCATGGACTTGAGATATAAACTTGAAAGTTGGGAGAAATACATTTCTTTTTAAGGGCTTTCGATTCATGTTGGACTCAATGTGGTTGACTCAAGGGCATATTTTACTAAGAAAACCGGCTATACCCTTTTAAAATAAAATGAAGTTCACATACAAATCTACAGTGCACATCACATACAAATCTACAGCCCATCATATACAAATCTACAGTGCATCATATACAAATACTTATTCACACCTTAATGGAAATTGCTGAAATCGGGATTTGGAATGCGTTATGCGTTTCCCAAAATGCTTCTTTAGATATTATATTTCATCTTATTAATTAAAGTTTTGTATAATTTTCTGAAAATGTTTGAATGTGATTCATAATTTATGTTTGTACCTGATTTTTCGCTCTTATTAATTCATGTTTGCCTTTTTTCTTAACTTATTTAAATGGACATCATGGTAAGAAGAATAATAAATACAGAGTTCGAATTCAGGGTACGTGGAACCTAAAGTGTTAAAAAATTTAAAAGCAGTTTTTATCTAAACTGTTTTTCCATACTTTGTGAAGAAATGATAAATTTTCTTTCTTTGTACATTTAATGGCTTTAAAAGGTTGAATTAATTTAAATTTTATACCGACAAAAGCTATATTTAAAAAGCATTTCTGTACACAAAATAGGTTAATTGTATGCAAAATATTTCCGAAATAATTTATTTCTTGCTTAATAAAAGCAAAGGAAAATAAAATATTTTTAAGTTAAAAGAAAGCGGTCAAAACAGGCCCATTTGCATACTAAACAGTTTAGAGAAAGATTTGCATTTTAAATTTGGAAAAGAAATTTTCTTTAATAATAAATACAATTCGGGGTTTAAAACTCCTAAAACCATTTTACGAGGGAATTTTTTTTTTCTGAAATAAAAAAAGTGCATGTTAATTTCTTACCCCTTAAAAATATTCTATTGTTTTCATTTGTATTTGGTTTACCCCGTTAATGTTGATTGTTTTTTAGCTATTTTTTGAAAAAAAAAAAATCAAAACAGCATTTATTATTCAGTCCAACTTATTTATTTAACTATGAAAAATACGTTTTAAATTTTTCATAAAGAAAAATAAAAATAATAATGCTTGTAAAAGAGCAACGTCTGAGATTAAAAGAAATATTCAATAATAACAAAATGTTTTTATAATATTATTGCATATCTTTCGTTTTGTGTATTTCTTTCCTCTACTAATGATATGTTAAGAATCACGTGATCTAAGATAATCATTTGTATTTGCTTTAATAAATGCACAGTTTGGTATTAGAAATCAGAACAGCATTTAAAAGATATATTTATATAATGATATAATAAAAAATTACATTATTTATTTTATTCAACTTATTTTTCGTAATAAATTGAAATACGAATTGATAAAACATTACAAAAAAGCTTTACTTGGGTTCGCATTATTCAATAACACTAATAAAGTTTTAAAAAATATTTCTATAAAATTTACTTTTACTTACCCATCATACGTAGCATAGGGTAAGTCTTGCAATCGTTTTGAAAATCGAAAATTTTTTTTGACGGATTTACACGTTTCAGATACTGGAGATTGCGAAAAACATATTTTTAGAAAAAAAAAATTGCCGTCCGTTTGTCTGTCTGTCTGTCTGCCTGTAAACGCTCTATCTCCCGAACGAATTGAGATAGAGACTTGAAATTTTGTATGTACTTAGTATGTAAAAATGGGACGAAGCCTATTTAATATCAGTAACCTCGATTATCCGGAACTGTTTTTTTCGGACTCTCGAAAAATTCGTTCTGATGAAAGGTGTATAAAAATTTTCGAATTTTTTTATTTTAAGGAATGATCGTAAAAGGCAATAAAATAACACAAATTTTGCATAAAGAACGAAGTTGACCAAATTATTAGTTGCCGAGATATCTCTAATCCTGTTTTCCACATTCTTCGATTTTTCATGACCCTGTATTTCATTCAAATTTCAATTCAAAGATATATTTTAATTGGAAATGAGACGCTTAATCCGACGCAATAAACTGTTAGTTAATAAGATTATTATTTTTGGAGTTATAAGGATGTTTTTTTTTTCGCAATTCAGTACTACTTGAATAGTTAGGCGTGTTGTATAATTTATCGAAAGAGATTCATCAGCAACTCATTAATACAGCATTACTATGCACAATAAAAATATAAATATACGTTTAAATTTTGTTTTGGAATTGCAATCCATTTTATAAATAGTTTTGAAATCTATTATTTTCATATATTATATATGCATATATATGATGGGTAAGTATTATGGTGGCCCCCAACGACTAGTTTATTATTATGTTTGCATTTTATTTCGCATTACAGTCTCGCTATGCAAAAAGTTAATTTCTTATTTCAAAGAATTCAATTAATTTTCAAATAAGTTTATGATAAATATTAATACAACTGAAAATTTTTTTGACGTTGTAAAATCAGAAAAATCTTTCTCAAGGAAGTCGAAAATCTCCGCAAGATTTTTTTTTTCTAGCTTCAGAAGCTACTTCTGTAAAATAAAACGACCCGTTAGCTTATACTAATTCTATGGAAGAAGTTTATAAAAATATCTTGGTTGCATTTTAATTAATCTAAATGATTTTTTTTTAAATTAAATAGTTGAAATTGATCTGCATGTAGGCCGTATTTTACTTTTTGATTTTGTTGACAGATATTTTTTAGGAGGACGCTTTCATTTTAGGAACCGGTTTTGTTTATTTCTTTCATTTTATTTCATATTACAATGTCATTTTTAAAAAAGTTTTTTTTATTTTCCAGAATTCGTTTAATTTTGAAAAAGATTAACATTAAATATTAATGAAACTGTAAATTTTCTTGACATCAATAAATAAAAGCAGAAAAAGACCTCTCAAGATACTGGAAACTCTAAGCAAGGTACTTTTTTCCAATTTAAACCACATAAAATAAACAAGTTGGAAATTGCACGTGAAGCATAGCAAATGAGGTGTGTTCGTACGATAACGAAGTTTTAAAAATATCACTCTCATATATCAATCTCATAAAACTGTAAATAATTACAATTAAAATGCGCACCAAACAATGTTCTCCCTATACCATTATGCAATGGAATACTTTTGTGTGGCCTTGTAAGTCAATAACAAATATTCTTGGCACCACAGATTATGCAAAATGTATATTATAATATGTACTTCATAGATGCATATCAATTTTATTATGTTCGAATGAGTGTAACACCATTAAAATGCATTTGAAACATTTCCCCCCATTAACCGTAATGTAACGGAATACTTTTGATTGTCCCTGTAATTGATCTATTCATCCGATTTTCATAAAATTCGAAATAACTCGACAAAATTATGTAATAATTATGCATTTAAAATTTCAAACGATTAAAATGCATTTGAAACTTTTTTCCCCATTGACCGTAATGTAACGGAATCCTTTTGATGGTCCCTGTAATTGACCTATGCATCCGATTTTCATAACATTTGGAATGAATCGACAAAATTATGTAATAATTATGTGTTTTAAATTTCAAACGATTCGGTTGGGTAGTTTTTGCATTGTTATATGCGGACGGACAGACAGACGGACTGACTGAACGACAACAATAGGTGCTACGTATTTACATAATTACGAACGCACCAAAAAAAAGGTTAGCAGTTTACTGTTTTGTGTTAATTGCACGCGCTACTTAAGGACGTTAACACTTTCGGGTCTGGTGTATTATTAATAGTACATTTACTTTTATCGAATATTATTTTGTCTTAACAGTCACTTAGTTACTTTCTACATATACAAATTCTAGTATATGGTAATGCCTTTCTTTTTATGAATTCATTTATGTTTTGACATTTAGTAATAATAATAATAATAATAATAAATGTTTTCTTGATTCTCTTTGCACCATTGGCGATGCCTTTATTTTTTGCATACATTTCATACTTTAACTCTCTAAGCGTTTGTCCCGTAATATTCCGTACACTAAGCTCCAGGTTTCACTGCAATATAAGCAATATTTAAGATATTATAATTCTATAAATTTAATGAATTTTCAAAGCATCGAAAAATGATTAAGACTCCCAAGGATTACATTTATATTCCTAAATAAGATTTTTCATGTAATATTGAAAGAATCATATTTTATTAGCACTTAAAACAAAATGCAGAGAAAACAACATTACAATTTTACCCATTTGCAAAACTCTTGGAGGGTTAAATTTA
Organism: Maratus speculifer; assembly: GCA_964019185.1. Taxonomy (NCBI): domain Eukaryota; kingdom Metazoa; phylum Arthropoda; class Arachnida; order Araneae; family Salticidae; genus Maratus; species Maratus speculifer. Next base: position 43,380,605 of record OZ025301.1, read on the forward strand.
TAATATTATCGTATTTACTCGTGTATAAGGCGTACCCCTACTTTACAGGTAAAAATGGCGATTTCTTAAAATCTCGTGTATAAAGCGCACCATAAATTTGATACGCTAATAAAGAATGACCAAATAAATTTCAGTAAAAAAAAAAAAAGTCGAAACAAACATTACACCAGATCAGAAAACAAGACGAAAATTCATTTTTAGACTTCGGGTTGTAAGAGAATGACGGGAAATAGGAATGAGTGACGGTAAAGGGAATTGCTAATTAGCGTTTAGATAATGTCACTAGCTCTGTTGAATAAAAAATTTCAAGGAGTGAAATAAATATGCAGTAATACTTCAATTAAGTAACATTTCCGTGTTTTAATATCCTCTTTGAATAATTTCTTGTTTCATATGTATATCGTTCTACTGCATATAACAATAAAAAATTATTCCGTGTATAAAGCGCACATAGGAGTTTTGCCCTTTTTTTTTTTTTTTTTAAAGCGCGCCTTATACACGAGTAAATACGGTAGTTAATTTTCTGTACGAATCATGTGTGATTAAGCTCAAAAATCATTATAAATTTGTAATACCCTCTCAAATCCTGTTTTAATACATTATTTTACAAATGTCTCCAAAAATTCTTCCTTAGTCTATTTTCATATTAAAATGCATTGAATAGTTCACAAAATAAATACATTCGTTAGATTCAGACTATGAAATAATCTTAAAACTTCAATAAATCTATTTGGATAGCTATGTTTAATGTTATTGAAATAAAAGTTATTTTCTTCTCAAAATTGAAACAGATTTGGACCAGAAAGGGTTATAGACCTGTGCTAGTTAATCGATTAAACCTGACAAATCAACATTTTTATTACCGTATTTACTCGTTACACTTTTATTTCCAAAAAATTAGGGCAAAACTCGTAGGTGCGCCTTATACACGGAATAATTTTTTACTGTTGGATGCAGTCGAGCGATATAAGTATGAAACAAGAAATCATTCAAAGAAGATATTAAAACACGGAAAATGTTACTTAATTGAAGTATTACTGCATATTTATTTCATTCCTTGCAGTTTTTTTATGCAACAGAGCTAATGACATTATCTAAACACAAATTAGCAATTCTCTTTACCGTCACTCATTCCTATTTCCCGTCATTCTCTTACAACCCGAAGTCTAAAAATGAATTTTCGTCTTGTTTTCTAATCTGGTGTAAATGTTTGTTTCGACTTTTTTTTGCTGAAATTCATTTGGTCATTCTTCATCAGCGTATCAAATTTATGGTGCGCGTTATATACGAGATTTTAAGAAATCGCCATTTTTATTTGTAAAGTAGGTGTGCACCTTATACACGCGTGCGCGCTATACACGAGTAAATACGGGAATTTTCATTTATATAGTTATCTTAAAATTAATTCTTGACTTTCGCAAAATCGCGTTCTTCTGAAGCTGATAAAAATAATTCAAATTCGAGCCGAATCCGTCCTGAACAGGGAAAAAAATCCGAGCCATTCTGAAAGGAATTCGATCCACTGCAACCCGATTTTCTTCGAATCGAAAAACCTGTCGGGTTAAACCGGGCTACTTAAATATATGCAGGGCTGTAGTTGGCCTTAAAATGCAGCAATAAAAATGCGTCTTATGTATTCGATAGAAATGTTACGGATATTGGAAAAAATGGACGTTTCGTGAAATTGTCCTTTCGTGCAATTTAACATTGTTTCTAGAACGTCATAGCACAAAATGTATACAGTTGAACACCATTATAACGAAATTCAAGGGACCGAAGTTTATGTTCGCTATATCCGGCGGTTTGCTATATCCAAACCGTTAAAAAATGTCAGAGTTTGCAAAATAAGTATGTTAGTACCCAATAATTAGAAGTTCAATAATGATTCATTAAGGAAAAAAAATATAAAATCTGTTAGATATGATCATTAATGAATTGAATTCACTAAAATTGATTACATTAAACTGACACAATACTAAATAAATTAACTAAAAATGTAGACAAATAGAAATACAGTAAAGCGCCGATTATCTAAACACTCGAGAGATATCCCAGTTCGGATAAATGTTAGGATAAATGAGCAAACAATTTAAGGAACGATCCTTTGCACTATGTTTTACCAATCGGCATGCATTTTCTTATAAAATTAGAGTCTAAATCCTTTTTTCACATCAGTGGAAAAGTAAAGAAAGGAAAAAAAATCATGGTCGAACAGAAAAAAGTTCGTAATAACCGATTCTTAAGATTCCGCAGGTTCACTATAAAAGGATAAAATAGCATTAAATATACAGTCGGCTCTCGTTAATTCGAACTCGTCGGAACCACAAGAAATGTTCGAATTATCCGAAGTTCGAATTATGGAAAATCTGAAATAAAAACAAGCTTAATATGGTACCATTACAAAAGAATTAATGTTATAGTGTTTTTTAAATTTATTTCGTCTGTTATCATTAGAATATGACTTAATATTAAATTAGAATGTATAAATACATAAATTAATTAAAAGATTAAACACAAACACAATGGAAGAAAAATTTAGAGCGTCACTGATGGACAGACGGGGCACTAAGAAAGTGGATATAAAATGCATTGGATTGATTATATGTATACTTCTTCGGAACAATTTTCTCAAAAATCAAAGAAAGAAACTTATTTAAATGATCTGAAATCCGTGAGAAAGAAGCGAAAAATGAAAAATCGGAATTGTCGTTAGTTCGAATTAACCGAAGTCAAGAGAAAATGAGTTCGAATTAATGAAAAATTTTAACGTTATTTTGCCATTGAAAATTTCGGGACTTCATGTTTAGTTAAAATTAAGCGAAGATTCGAATTATCCGATTTCGAATCAACGAGAGTCGGCTGTAATAGGAAAACGATGGGACAAAAATATTTGCTTGTTACATCCGGGAGTTCGTTATAAACCGGGTTCGCTATAACGGGGTTCGACTGTATAGGATTTTTCATGATGTTTTATGATGAAACAATTCTAGGAATAAGTTGAGTTTCAGATCATTTGATCAATTGCAGTAATGAAAGCAAACTTTAAATTTGTAAATTAATAACATTTATTACATTAATCTTATGACCATCATGAAAATTTCACCAGAGATTAATTATTACTGATCACGAGAGCGTAACGAAAATGTGAAGATGATAAATTACTTAATCTCTTTACGTGGAAGTACCTGGATATTTGGACAATCCTTGCATTTAATTAAGTAGACGTCTAGATTGTCAGATAACATGCCTTTTGGGACATTTTTGGCGGTAAAATTAGTAGTTAATTTTTGAAGTTGAGAGTTGCGGCACTCGGTAAGTAATTAGTTTCTTTGATTTAAATTTATACACTTGTGACACAATGTAGAACGCACATTTAACAGGTGGTTTAAATTGTTTAAAACGTCTAAACATAGTGTATATTATTTTTGTTGGAAAAATAGGAATATATTGTAATAAAATCTGACAGTATTTAACAATTGCTCTTCTTCGAATACGGAACTTTAGGTAATAAAATTAGTATTTTTTTGCATATATATCAGGGCTGCGGAGATGAAGTGGGACTCATTTTTGAGCAAAAGAATCGGAATCGTTAAAAGACATGTCGATTTTAGATTTTTTTTTATTAGACAATTTGAAATATATATAGAATAATTATATGTAATTTTAAATCTCTAAAAGGAATTGCCATGCTTGGATTATATCAGCTAACCAAGTTAAATACACCGAATATACTTTCCAGTGTACGCAGTAGACCTAAATCTTTTTTTAATTAACCATCTGAGCGTAATGAAAATGGATAATATTGTAATGTTGTTTTCTCAGCATTTTGTTTTAAACGCTCAGAAAGTATGATTGAGAGTATTAATCATTCTAAAATACATTGAAAATTCGGTACTACTCTGTTATCGCGTCGACCAATATACTGCCAAATTATAAGATTAAATGCCAATAATGGATGATCGTGAATGTCAATTCAATGACATTAAATACGATACACGTGTTTAAAACGTCATTAAGTGATTTTTATTTCGACTTTTTATTTATATTTTTTTAATATTCTACTAATTATTTGTTTTCTAATTATTTAAAATAAAAATTACGTCAATATGTATAATTTGGCTACTAGTTTGGCGATTTGTATAATTTGGCGAAATTGGTCGACGGGATAACAGAGTAGTACCGAAAATTCATTATACCTATAGAATTATCTTATCTTAAATATTGCTTCTATTGCAGTGAAACCTGAAGCTTAGACAACAGAATATTACCTTCCAAAGGCTTAGAGAGCTAGAAACTGTAATAGAGATTGAATTATTCCGGAAACAGTAAAAATTTCATTTTCCTTTCCATCGAAATTTTTCTGTTCTGAAAGGGTAGTAGCTTAATACGTTGTAAGGTCATATCTGAGGTCCAAATAATATTAGGTTGGCCTTATAACTAACTGAAAATATTTAACAAATCTCATAATTTATGAATTTTTAAAAAATGAAACATATCGATATAAAAGCACAAAAGATTAATTCTTTTTTTCCTATCTTTATGTAAACTTATACAAGCTGTTTTCGTATAAAATAAGTACTAAATAATTGCAAAAAATACGACGACAAGTCAGGGACATGCCGAAAGAGTATAGCGCAGGTGCGACAACCTGTGACATGGTGTGGGAGTGTCAGGTTAAACCTCGAAACCCATAGCGTATAAAGAATGAATAGAGTTCATCAGATTGACGTCACAGACAACTCAACCCTGCATTTCTATGGTAACTGGGTCAATACAAACCGAGAGAGTTTAGAGTGTGTTAGACATGCACTATATACCATTAAAAAGGTTTTCAATATGAAATCAGATATCGTTCAAAGGCTGAATTCATTGAACTGGGTGAAGTTTTAAGAGCGATCCGCAAGTGTTTGGACAGAATTGTAACCTGTTTAAATCAGTTTCAGGGTTGAATTTTTAGCTTCACGATAAAACAACACATTTCATCTCTATCTTTTCTGAGCTCTGTGGTTTGTTTTGACCCAATTTCTGGAGTTGTGACTTCCCCACTGATGAGCTCTATAAAGATAAAATGTGGCAAGTAGGCGTGACGCCAAAACTGTAACACTAAAATCCGATATATTAGGTCCAAACCATTGACTTCTCATATAACTGGACTAAGAAATAGGAACCTTTCTTGAAGCCATCATGAACCTCCCCAACATCGCGTGGTGGTGGGGAGAGTGTACGCCAAACCGGTTTTTCCACCAGCCACCAAGACCTTTTTCGACTGCATTACGTGAAGACACCCTTTTGGCGAGGAAAACTCTGGCCAAATCTCGGAGGTTCCAGCTTCAAGAATCCCCGAAGAGAACAAAGGGATCCGTTATCTAGTCATTCTTGATCTAAGGTCCAAACACAACCACGTGCTTTCGCAAAAAGGAAGAAAATTTTAGTAATACAGATTTAATTCCTAATACAATGAAATGCTACTTTGGAATGTTTCAATATAAGCAGATCATTTTCATCCAGAGAAAAAAAAATCACGGCTGATGTCAAACAATTCGGTCCTTGTTCCGCGGGATTGTTTTGTTTGGGCCGAATGAATGCATTTTAATTTCAACAATAACACACATCATATTGCAAACCGTTTTTAACGCATATTGCAGCTCCATCTATTTTATTCCTCCAGGGTCGAAACCCCATGAAAATTGAGCGATATAATTAATGAATGACCTCAATAACAATTTAATCCGTCACATGGTTTTTTTATAAACTTATGTGAAACTGAGTTTTTATTGAAAGTTTACACGTCATTGATAATTTTGAGTCTTTAATGAACCAAGATTTTTAAGAAGGTGTACACATTTAGTATTTTGTCATATTAAGAATTTTGTACAAAATTAAAACACAAATACCATTTTCAAGTTGTACAAAATGCAACGATTTTATGTTTAAAAAATTGCATTTGAAATTCACTATTATAAGTTAGATACATTTAAGAAATGGGAAAAAATATATTTTGAAGTTTTATGTCCTTTATGCAAGAGCAGAATAATTCAAAGGAAAAACGAAAATTAGTATTTGAGGACATTTCTTGGTCATTTTCATTAACAAATATAATTTTATATTTTAAATACTCTTTCCAATATTAATAATTTTGGAAAGAGTATTATATATTCACAAGGAAACGTCTTTTAGAAAATTGTTTTACTATGTGTTCATATTTTTCCTGAAACTTAAATTTTAATCAAAAAATGACCTTGACATTTTTAAAAATAAATATCAGATGTCAAGTTAAAACCTAACGCTTTTTAAGTAATTATTTGTATATTTTTAAATTTATATTCATGACAAGGTGTAAATTTCTTCAAGACAGTTCTATTTAAATACAATGGTCGTTCATATTAAAACTTTTAGCCTGACAAAAAATTTCTTTTTAGGTTAACCGAAATTATTTGATTGCTTTTAAAATTCGGTAATGGAAAATCCAATATAACTTCTTTCCCTTAAAACATGTGATATTTCGATTTTTTAGACTTGAAAAAAAAAGCTTTTAAAGTGAATCGATAACGCCAACGGTTCTTTACCGAAAAAAAATGCATTAAACTTTTTTTAGACATCCTCAAAAAGAAAAAAAATTTTTCAGTGAAATTTAGTAAATATCAGAGATATTTTTAAAAAATAAGAGGTGTTGTTTGGTGAAAAGTTTTAAGCTTTCAAAAAATACTTTAAAAAATTGAAAATTTTTAAATATTTTTGTATAATATCCGAAACCCGCATTTAAAAATTTGCATTATTTATTGAAACAATCTTTTATAGGCAGCTTTACTAAAATACTTTAAAAGAATATTGAAATTTTAGGATGCTTTTACTCGGATTAAATTTTGAGTTTTTGATCATTCTAATTTTCAAATAACACAAGATACGGTTAAAAAAAGTAACCACTTGTGCATTTCTTCCTAATTGACGTGGTAAAATGAAACAAATTAACACATTAAGGTTTTTACATTTTATTGTTGTTAAAAATACGATTATTTTTTCCCTTAATTTTGCATTAAAATTAAACGTTGAAGAATACTTTTGCGTATACTTTAATATTAATTTAGGAATAAAAATGTTACGATACCGTTTTGGTTGATCTTGCGCACAGTATTTAATTATTTTTATTCAGACTATGCTGCATTTAAATATTTTTTGTAAATATTTAAACTTTTATTTGCGTAATGTAAGTAGCAATATATACGGTATATACAGCATATCCACAACAACAGTGTATACACCATATCCACAACAACAGTATGTACAGCATATCCACAACAACAGTGTATACACCATATCCACAAAAACAGTATATGCAGCATATCCACAACAACAGTGTATACACCATATCCACAACAACAGTATATTCAGCATATCCACAACAACAGTGTATGCAGCATATACCACAACAACAGTATGTACAGCATATCCACAACAACAGTGTATACACCATATCCACAGCAACAGTATATGCAGCATATCCACAACAACAGTATATGCAGCATATCCACAACAACAGTGTATACACCATATCCACAACAACAGTATATTCAGCATATCCACAACAACAGTGTATGCAGCATATACCACAACAACAGTATGTACAGCATATCCACAACAACAGTGTATACACCATATCCACAGCAACAGTATATGCAGCATATCCACAACAACAGTGTATACACCATATCCACAACAACAGTATATGCAGCATATCCACAACAACAGTGTATACACCATATCCACAACAACAGTATATGCAGCATATCCACAACAACAGTGTATACATCATATACACAACAACAGTATATACAGCTTTTCCACAACAGCAGTATATAAAGCATATCCACAACAACAGTGTATACACAATATCCACAACAACAGTATATACAACATATCCACAACAACAGTATATAAAATAACAATACATACAGTATATACAATGGATAGAAAGGAAAAAAATTGCTTATTTTTTAAGTTTTTATATTTTAAAAAATAATGTTTTCTATAGTTTCGGTAAGTTCTAAAAGTCCTTGGTGCTTTAAAACTAAACAAGAACGAAAAATTATGCCTCGAAGATACATTATAAAACAATTTACACCACACTCAGGATTTTTAACTAAGTGTCAAAGTTTATTAATATAAAATTCTAAGTAAACAACTCCGAAACGCATAATACATTTGAAAACACGTGTTCTGAAATTACTGTCAATAGTAAAAAAATATTAGATTTTTTTTTACAGGACAGATTTTTTTTGTAGGACCTGGAATCGTCGTTCAGTCCATCTGCCTATATATTCGTCTACCCTCATATTACACAACAAAAACTACCCAACCGAATTATTTAAAATTTTAAATATATAATTCTTACATAATTTTATTAAGGCATTCAAATTTCATGAAAATCGGATGCATAGTTTAATTACAGGGCCAATCAAAAGTATTCCATTGCATGAATCATTGCATTCCATCTATGAAATATATTCTAAAATTCACATTCTGTACAATATGCGATGCAAAGAATATTTGTTATTCATTCACAGGTTTACACAGAAGTATTCCATTATATAAATGGTATAGTGGGAAACATTGCTTGGGGCGCTTTATAATTATATTAAATTGTTTTACATTTTATGAAATTGAAATACGTTGCTGAGGTTTACTACAAGTTAATTTCTGTATAATAGAAAACAGATAATATTTACAAAGACAATTTTTTTTCATATTAAAAGATTTTAAAAAGTCAAATGAATCGAAATTTCTCATCAACAAAAATATACTTAAAAAATTCTGTGTGCAAAATAGATTAATTGTATACAAAATCATTCCCGAAATCATTTTTATTTCTTTTGTTGTAAAAGCGAGTAATGAAACTAAATGCTTTTAAGGTGAATGCAAATGGACAAAAGAAATCAACCTTTTTTAGAATTTAAAGCTGTTTTCACAAAGAAGATTTGCATTTTAAATTTGTAAAGCGCTTTTTCTTTAATGATAAACGCGACTTGGGTTTTAAAATTCTTTTAAAACCATTATGCAAAGGAAATGTTTTTCTACTGAAATAAAAAGAGTGCATATTAGTATAGTCTCTTAGACTGTTTAAAAAGATTCTGTTGTTCGTAAATTGTTTTTAACTGTGTTTTATATCTGCACTCTTGTTTATTTTGAACAGTTATTTTTTTTAAATGAGAAAAAAAAAACTAATGATTTTTCAGTCAAATTTATTTATCATATTACAGAAGTAACATGCTTTAAAAATTGATAGTGAATAAGAATTAAAAAAATGTGCCTGTAAATGCTAATTTTGAGATAATTCTATGAAAACTAAACCAAAATAAAAACTAATCCACAAGATTAACTCAAAATGTTACTTTATAATATTTTTTTGTCTTTTGTACATTTCCTTCTCCTATTCATACTATCATCAAGGGATAAAAATTAGTTACATACATTATTCATAACATATCACCTATTTTGCCGATTGAAACCCTTTGCAATTACTAGTACGCCATTAAAATATATATATATATATTGTACTTATGTTCCGATAAAATTTACAAAATTAGACTATCATAATTTTATTTTATTTGCTTTTTTTCGTAATATTATTGAATGAATAGAAAAAACATGAAAAATGCATTGTCATCGGAAACACGTCTTTCTACTTATTTTTTGAAGTTTTAACATATGAAAAAGTAGATCAAATCAGTAGATCAATTACGAAATTCTAACTTTACAAACACAAAACATGACAAAACTAGTTGGTTGTGCCAATCCAAAACTTTCTTCTATCTCATTCGTAGATTTTAATATTTAAAACAAAAATAGTTACTCATGTTAATGTTTTAATAATTTTAATTCAATACTATACGAACTTTGATTTTCATCTTAAATTTCTGCTTCAGTCAATTAATCAGAGTAATTTCCGTGTCGGTACGAGCCGATGGACAATAGAATGATAGGGAGATTTTTTTTTAATTCAGGGAGGACCATAATTGCCATACCAAAAAATAATCATACTCATAAATGTTAGTTCAGTTTTAGGCATAACTTCATACACTTTTAGGTGGTGCAATATTGAAAGTGGCATAAAAATCACTATTGAAGAGCCCCTTCCGGCAGATTTTTTTCAAATTCAGGGAGGACCAACTAGCCATAGCCAAACACTTACACAAATAATTTGGTTCAATTGTATGCACAACTTCATACAATTTTAGGTGGTACAATATTGAAAATTGCACAAAAATTGCTATTGCAGCGCCCCCTTCCGGTGGATTTTTTTTTTCAAATTCAGGAAGGACCAAGTAGCCATAGCCAAACACTTACACAAAAAATTTGGTTCAATTGTATGCACAATTTCATGCACTTTTAGGTGGTACAATATTGAAAATTGCACAAAAATTGCTATTGCAGCGCTCACCTCCGACGGATTTGTTTTAAATTCAGGGAGGACAAACTAGCTATAGCCATACACTTACACAAAAAATTCGATGCATAACTTCGTATACTTTTGGTCGGTACAATTGAAAATTGCGCAAAAATCGCGATTGTAGCGCCCTCTTCCGGCGAAGTATTTCAAAATTCAAGGAAGACTTGCTTGCCATGGCCAAAAATATTATAAAAAAATTTGGTTCAATTCTATGCATATCTTCATACACTTTTTGATGGTAGAATTTCGATATTCGGACACACAGACACACAGACACAGGGACACAAGGACACACGGACACACGGGCAGACAGACATTTTGTAAAAACATGTGTTTTGGAATCTCTGACCCCTGAAACGTGTAATTCCTTCGAAAAATGGAAGTCGAAAAAATTTCGATTACAATACTTTCTTCTATTGAAGATAGAAGAAAATAAAAAAAAAAAAAAAGGGGGGAAAGTATGTTCTGTGAAATTGTCCTGTTATAAATATTGACATTATTTTTCAAACAAGAAAGAAATACATTATTGTGCGAAAATATATAATTTTAAATTTACTTAGAGAGATATAAAGTGTCAGCAAATTTAGTTGGTAACAATTTTGAAACAAAAATCAGTTTATAATGGTGATTTAGAATTATTTATGTGTATTACTGACCATCATAAAAATTTCATAAGATTAAGAGAGAGATCGAGAGAATAATATGTCAATATTTTTAAATAACGTTTTAATATTTATAGAGTTCATACATTAAAAAATTAATCCAAGATCCCAGAGCCTCCTGACATTACTTATTTTACTTATTTTCTCACAAGTAAAATGTATAGGATAAAGTTGTGTTAGTACGTGCTATGAGCGTAAGGTATTCAAATTTTCAAATTTTGTATTCAAATTTTGGTATGCTATAATTATTTTTAAAATTAAGGGTTAAAATGTTACTTATTTATGTTATGGAAATTTGCCGATCACTTCTCAAACTTTAAAAAAAATCGACCAAACCAGTCCGGATTATCCTTAGATCCGGATTAACGGGTTCCGAATTTGCGGGGTTATACTGTATTTAATTATAATTTGTATAGTTAAAATATGAAGTTTTTTAATGTATTCTGGAAATTTTGAAACACTTTTTATAGCCTATACTTATGCTTATCGTTTTAGGGGTCGTACAACACCTAGGATTTTGCAGATGAAAAATTTCTACAGCACAAATATTTTTTCACAGGAAATCTCTACTTAAAATAAATTTAACTTTTTCAAAAAAAATGTATAACCGACTCCAAAGAAAAGCGCTAAAAAGAATTAAATAACTCTATAAAATTCTCTAATGACAAACCGTTATCCAATAACCACACATTAACTATCATGTACCGGTATAAAACGGTTAAATTTAATATATAGAATTTAATATATACCAAACATAGATTTTCCAGAGAATATTTTTTACAAGAGATTAATTTACATATTTTTGATTTAATTTTTGAATATATACATATAAAAAGTAATGAATTACTTTTTGAAGTTGGTGCCAAACAATCATAATCGATAGTGATTTCCCCATTTTATTTATGGCACTAGACATAATATATCCACAATTCTTACTATACTTAAGATAGTTTGGCACCAACTTCAAAAAGTAATTCATTACTTTTTATATGTATATATTCAAAAATTAAATCAAAAATATGTAAATTAATCTCTTGTAAAAAATATTCTCTGGAAAATCTATGTTTGGTAGATATTAAATTCTATATATTAAATTTAACCGTTTTATACCGGTACATGATAGTTAATGTGTGGTTATTGGATAACGGTTTGTCATTAGAGAATTTTATAGAGTTATTTAATTCTTTTTAGCGCTTTTCTTTGGAGTCGGTTATACATTTTTTTTGAAAAAGTTAAATTTATTTCCTACTTTTTAGTTATTTATACCGTAATACATAATTATGTGTACTGACATATGATGGCTCTTTGCAACGCATTACTAATGATCGCACTTTACTGAATTCTGATGTATTCGCTTTACTTATCACTGTTTGATTGTCAACTTTTCAAAAGACACTTACAATATCGGTTAGTATCGTTGTGAATCTTTAGGTTTTCTGGATGTGGTAACTTCTTCAGATGTGGCACGACGAAAAGCTACCGCATTCATGAAATCTTAAAGTCAACATCTAATCGTACGGACATCGGAAGTGGTTATCGAAAGGTGACAATGCCTCAAGTAAAGTGTCCTTACACAAGCGCGCGGCAAAGCGCTTCCATATATGAGTAAACAGCAAAATGACTCCATGTATCAATAAATAGTAAAATGCTTTTCTAGTGTGGTCAAAAGTACTCCCCCTTCAGTCAGAAAAAGCAAAAAGAAAGATTTTAACAAAAATCGTTATATGTTTCAATAGATAAACAACAATCTAATTCCTATAAATGCAGTAAAGACATCGGAAATGAGCGGTAATGATTCGACGAGGAATCCGAAAATCATAACCTGTACTCGGCTGCATCTATAAGAGAGTGACAGCATTCGATGCCCAAATACTTTTTTCACGGACGCTTTTGTCCCAACTAAACTGTTAAAAATGTCACTCTTTTGCTGTATCGTCACTCTACCGCTTTTACGGAAAACGATTATTTCAGCCTATCATGGAGCATTCTCATGGGTCAAAAAGCAAATATCTTATAAAAGCGGGGGTGTGACGATGCAGCAAAAGGGTAAATTTTTTTTTTTACAATGTATGTATGAGATATTCCATAAAAGGGATGGAGTGATGATGCAGCAAAAGTTAAATTTTTAACAATGTATAGCAATGCTAGGCATTTTCTATTATAAAATTTGATGATAATTTCCTGGTAGCATTCGATTGTACGCCGAATGATCCTTTATTTCTACACAGACATAAATGCATAATCCATATTATTTTACAAATTTGTGGACATACAAGGACAAGATAGCGCATGGAAATATTATGACACAAGAAAAGTACAACCGGGAGCTACACATAAAGAGTATGTGCAACGGAGCCAGTGGGATTCGAACCCACAATCTCCTACGCTCTCAAGAGATTAGCAGCGTGGTGTCTTAACCACTCGGCCACAAGGACCCCCCTTGATGACTCATTTTTGTCCAGAATCTTTTCAATCAATCGTATACTGTGCTCCATGTGTCGTCATACTCACATCGAGGAATCCTACATGAACAAAATCTGAAATCATTCTGGTGTCTAATCCGGTAACCAAATCTGAATCTAAAGATAATTTTGTTACACATATCTATGAACTTTATTTTCCATTGATATGTAGAGATAATTTTTTCCTCCTGAGCAAAATATATACTAAAGGATTTTCATCTTTTCAACAACTTAAGGATGTCGATTGGTATCGATGTCTATTTCCGCTTTAGTGGATGCGAGAACTTGTCCATTTAAGCTTTAACATTTCGGAAATTTATCGCATCCAGCAAACTTTAAGGCCACACACTAGGCACAGAAAAAGACCCGGATGATAATGTGAAGTCTATGGGGGCGTTCTTTTCAAATATCTCGCTCAAATTTTAAAATTTTTACGTGATTTTTTTTTTTTTTTTTTTTTGCATAGGATAGCTGAGGATATTCCACAACCGGCTTAGTTTTTACTTTTTCAATTTTGGTTTCAGATTAAAAAAAATATATTTTAAATTTCAAAACCGGTTTAAACGGGTCTGATATTGAAACTATCATTATATTAAACATACATAAGCAAAACCGAAGAAGTACAAACTAGGCCGGTTGTAGATCATCCTCGGCTATCCTAAAATCATGTAAATATATTAAAATTAACATCAGGGTCTTTTTCTGAGACTAGTGTAGTGCCTTAAGGTCCACATTGAAATCTACAGACTTCGTAATTGGGCATTGAAAAGCTGACAATCCATCCGTACACGTTAAAATTATTAAGAGTTTATTTATTTGAACAACATACATCTGATTGTGTGCTCGACATGAAAGTCTGCTTATAAGTCATCGTCAATATACAAGGACGAGATAGCACAAGGAAATTTACATCCCAAGCGAAATACAACCAGGAGCTCCACACAAAGTGTGTGTGCAATGGAGCCAGCGGGAATCGAACCCACAACCTTTAGCGTAGCAGAGCGGCGTCTTAACCACTCGGCCACGTTAAAATTATAGTGAAAAATTACCTTTGTTTTTAAAGCTATCTATTTTCTGACTAATGAGAGCGATCTAAAAACGTCTATGGAGCGTTTTCATTGGTCAGAAAATAGATAGTCTTTAAAAACAGAGGTAATTTTTTACGATATTTTAAACAGGGTACACTGTTAAAATTTGACCCTTTTGCTGCATCGTCCCTCCACCGCTAATATAGAAAACGATTACTTCAGCATATTATGGAGCATTCTCATGGATCAAAAGTGAGATATTCTATAAAAGCGGGGTAGTGACGATGCAGCAAAAGGGTCAGATTTTTTTTCAGTTTAAAGTACGCGGACACAATCAGAGCGCGTCAAGTTGCTTCTATGATTCAATGCATAGCAAAGTAATTCTAAATGTTCGTATGTATTAAATACTCTTTTCAGTCATAAAAACTAAAAAGGAAGATATTATCAAAATCACACCATGATTCAACATACGTCTATATGAAAGTAGTAATATTTGAAGTTAAGAATATTCTTTGATAAACGCGGTTTTCCAAAGTACAGAAAATTTAAGAATTTTTATTCCAGAATTTGGCGGTAGTCGCCTGAACGAGTTTGTTTTATGGGTGAAAGAAGTTAACTAGCTTAACTTTAATGGTAAGCTTATCAAAATTTTTCGTCATTTATATTTGTCCAAATGTAAATCTAGCACATAGCAATGTACTTTAATCACTTTGTGAATCCGACATAACAAGCAACCTGATACACAGACACTCTTGCTTTAACGTCTAAGGCTCTTTAGAGATGAATTTTCAGCTTTTCGATATCGAATTCTCATGTCTGGATCGATGTGGATCTTTCGCTTTGGTGGATACGAGAATCGTTCCAGCTAAGATTTCGTACTTTGGGAAAAAAACTAGCATCTCTGCAACAGTGGTTAGGATCCGGAAGGATTTTTTGCTGTTAAGCAAAACAAGATTGACCAATCATAAGCCTTCATTTTTGAGAACTTTTCATTGTTCGAAGGAGAATCTAGAATACATGGAGTGAAAATCTGCTATCGACACTGTAAAAAATTTCACGCTTTTGCTGCATCTTTACCCCATCGCTTTTATAGAATTTCTTTGTTTTGACCAATGAGAATGCTCCATAACAGAGCGAAGTAATCGTTTCCTATAAAAGCGATGGAATGACGATGCAGCAAAAGGGTTCAATTTTTTGCAATGCAAGCAATGCTAAAAATTTGTATCCTTTAAATGTGCAACGATGCTAATAAATTCCAAAGTGTCGATCACAGCGACATCTGCGGCATTTTCGTGATACATTATCTAGACTAGCAATAATTCTTGCATTTTTAGAAAATGTCCTGCAGATGTCGCTTCTATCTTTAAATTTCATTAGCATTGTTGCACATTTAAAGAATAGAACATTTTAGCGCTTTTTTTAAGTGTTACAGAGGGCGTGTTCAACACAACTTACCGGTTACTTACCGATTGTAGAAAAGTACGAAATGAAAATCAAAGCGAAGTGTGACGTCAGCGACAATTCAACACAATAGTTTTCATTGATGCCACAATTTGCTTTCGTACTGCCCTACAATCGGTAGGTAACATTGGTTACTTTTGTAAGTTGCTCTGAACACACCCTGAGATAGCCGATTTCCACACTATATCCCCTAGATGCTATATTTCCGGTTTCTTGCATAAGAGAACTTGTCCGGAATCCAGGTAGAATTTGCGCTGTTAGCGAAACCAGATTAACGAATCAGAAGCCTGAATTTTAGCAAATTTTTCAATGTTTTAAATAAATTTCCTTGTTAATAAATCTCGTTTCGCAAACAGCGCAAAATTTATGTGAATCCTGGCCCTCGTCCAGTTAGGATTTTGCACTTTGAACACTTAAAAATTTGAAACTTTTACTTTATCGTCAATCAATCGCTTTTATAGAAAATGATTACTTCATTGTATTATGGTGAATTCTCATTGGTCAAAATAGAGATATTCCATAAAAGCGGTGGAGTGACGATGCAGCAAAAACTTCAAACTTTTAACAGTGAAAAGATCGTGTGTCTATGTAAGTGTAACATAAAAGCATGCAAAATGAACACTTCTAATTGGTCGATTGCTTCAAAATGAATTTGAAATTTAAAGTTTTTATTTTTAAAAAAGTTCTAATTATCAGATTTTTATGAAATTTGAATGGGACCACATGGGCTTCATATGCTTTCAAACAAAAAAAGAATTATCAAAATCGGTTCATATTTGCAAAAGTTATGCGTGAACAACAAATACATACAGGTCGAAATCATAACCTCCTCTTTGAAGTCGGTTAAAAAGGCAAAACTTTGCTCATTTAGCTAAGATTTCTTTCATAAATAAAAAACAGTGGCAACTCTAATGAAAATGTCCCGTATCAACGTGTCACTTGATTCTTATTTTGTCTCTTTTACTGGCATTATAAGAATAAAAAATACATTAAATTCCTATTCATGGTGCAAGGATTGTTAAACATGCAAAAACTGTTCTATCGTAGTTGTATAATTTAATATTTTTTCTGAAAAAAAAATTATATATGAATATATCTATCTGTATATAAGGTACCCTGGGGTAATAACGCCACGTTAAGGTTCTACCAATTTTCACGGCTCAGTTTTAGATTGTATTTTTCAAACAAATATATGGTTTGATACAGCAATTCATTGACTATCTATATAAAAAAATAATTTAACAGATATGTATTTATAAAATGTAATGGCGTGATTTCTTGACCAATGCTATTTGGCGTTATTACCCACCTATATGGGTAATAACGCCATGCAAACAAAACTATGGAATAAGATGGAATATTTGCATGTAGATTGCCCAATTCTAAATATACAAACTCTACAAACTTAGAAATTGGCAAATTGCATTCTAAGCTATTGAAAATGTTCAATTTTTTGTGAAAGAGTAAGAAAAATAAAGGTGTAGTGTTGGGGGGGGGGGGGGAGAGGCAAAAGAATATCAGACCGTAAGCTTCTTTTTGCTTAAAAAGGACCGCTTAAATAGAATTATTAGAAACATTGCACAGTGTTAACTGTGTTTATTTGAATCAGTATTTAGGATGTAGCTCGGCCATTGTAGGGAATCAATCGGGGTATTAATGCCAAGGATTGGCGTTATTACCCCATTATAGTTATTGCGCTGTACATTTTAAATTACAAATTATCTCGAGAAGATATCCAAAATCTTCAACAACATTTTGAAAGTCCATGAAATGTACTACAAATTTATGCAATTAACAAAGTATTTCCGGATATAAAAAATAGTCTTCATATCACAAAACGTATCTCGCAAATTTTAGATCAAGCGTTAATTTTAGTTGCTTGTAAAAACAATAAGACCTAAAAATGAAAAAAATTAACTTGAAGCTGTTTTTTGCGATTTATATGACTCAAAACCCTTCTGCGCAGAGCACATGGGTGTCATTTACCAGATTATTTCATAATTATGCATAATATAAGCACATGGCGTTATTACCCTATACAACCTTATATATACCTATATATAAGAAGGCGTAGAGATGTAATTTTAAAATTCTAAATTAAAATAATGTTTCAGCAGCTTTAATCGATAAAAGTCGTGAAAAGAACTCAATTTGTAATTCAGGTATTGTGTTGATTTATTACATTATTATAACCCTCACGATGAAAAGTTAGCCAGGAATTAATTACTAGAGAGCTTGAAAAAATAATATAAAGGTGAAAATAATAAATGACTAATCTTTTTAAGTCTAAGCAGCTTAATATCTCAGAGCCATTGCAGTTAATTAAGTGGGTGTTCGGTTTGTCATATGAGGCGCCTTTTAGAATACTGAACATTGTAAAAAAAACTACTTATAGTAAACTGGGATTCTTAGAACTTTTCATGCAAAGTTAACAGCAAAAATTTCTGTAAAATGTTATATGAGTTTCAATTCTTCATTAATATTAATTATGTTATATAAATTTTTACTGGTATTCAATACTTAAAAATGTCTAGGGATCCCAGTAACCTACAAACAGTGTAGTAAATTTACAGGGTTTTTTTATCGTGTAGGCGGTAAAAGCAATTTTCCGAGAGTTGTTACACTCGGTAAGAAATTATTTTTCTTGTCATTTAAGTAAATCATAATCAATAACAATTTTAACCGGTAGTTTAAATTACTTAAATTTAGAAACTAATAAATATATTTTGTTGATATCTATCTGAATCTGTTATATTAAAATTTACCTTTTGTACTTCACTATTCCTTCTAAATTTTCTACAATAGGGATATTTCGAAGGTGAAATTTAATACAGTTATTAGTATTTATCGGAGAATGGCAGAAAATTCCTTTTCTCAAAATTTAAAATAATGAAAAAATTTTGAATATACTTATTTAGAAAGAGAAAAAAAAGGCGATAGGGTCATTCTCAAATGTAGGGAAATTTTGGTTTTGAAAATGATAAAATTTTATTATTTCAGTTTCCTATTGTTATTTCAAGTTTAGAAAGATTTTAAAATGAGAGTTTTTGCTGAAGAATAGCAATGGCTTCTTAAAGTTCAAACTTATTATCAAGTTCCTGACATCATAAATTGAATAAGCTTTGCTAATGAAAATGGTAATGGTATTTTTAACATTAACCACACTTTGAAAACAATCATACATTTTCTTTATAATTGATTCCCCAAAGTTAAATCATTGAATATGTATTTAAGCAATAAAGAACTTCATAATGACTCATATTAAGCAAACAAATAAATGGAATGCTAAATTCATCTTTAAAAAGATAAACTTAAAATTACACATGCAAATTACATAAAAAAGTGTCAAAAATTATTAAAAAGATCTTAAATTACTTTAATTCTCAATAGTTTCAACTGTAAACACAGCCTTCATCAGAGAATAAAAAAAATCTGTTTTTAAATATTTATTTTGCAAATGTCACGTAGTTGGTGTCGAAACGTGTGAAAGTCAATTTTTAGATTCGGAAAACTTTGGAAAAATAAAATATAGATATTGAGGAAAGTGGAATATTACTTGTTTTAAGATTTTTTAAGAAAACTAATCCAAATCTTGTGCATTTTGTAGAATAAAACGACATTAAAAACAGTACTTTATTTAGTAATAAATTGAGAATCAAAGAAAATTATTACTAAAAATATTATTTGTAATGTAACGTTATTTTTAGTTGTATTGTTAGTTTAACCTTAAATTTTATGCATAGAAATTTCAATCATTTTATATGTACGGTAACCTAGCACAAACAATTTACGTAAAATCTGTATTCTAGCAAAAAGTATATTAGCATGCTATTCTTAGAATACATCGATCTAAACTTTTAAAATTGCCTTATAGATGCGTTTTTAATTCTTCCCATAATTAAAGTTAAAATATGTTTATGGATATTTCTGTTGATCCCGGAACATAATTAACACTCCAAATAACATATAAGCGGAAAATTTAAGCGAATACTAATTAACTAATCTCAGAAGAGAAAGAATGAATTTTTTTTTAAAGATCATTATATTATCATTAATGTGTAATGATTCACTTGGAATCTTGATCAATATAAAGTAATTACCAGTAGAATTACACAGCATGTATTTTTTACATTTGATTGCTGAACAACTAAATTTTCAGCGAATGAACAGTTAATTTTTCATCAAATGTTTAAAAAAAATCACAATACAAAGTGGTTGAGTTTAAAATCTTTCGAGAAATTATTTTGAAAATAAAAACATTTGATACACTTAATGAATATTTAAAAAAAATTCCTTCATTGTAATCATAAAATTTCTCGTACTCTTTAATAAATTCTTTTAATGCAATAGAATTAATATGTTGTTTATGAAAGCCTGAAATAATTTTAATACGTTTCACATACACTTAAAACGATTCTTAATGTAGAAGAGGAAATTCACACTTAAAATTTCTTGTTCTGTATGAGATGGCTGGCAAAATCTACGACACGTAGATAGGTGAAAATTGCGAATATATTCCAAGGCCGCTCTTAATGCACTCGTCAATAATAATTTTAAATAATTATCTGCATTATAAAAGAAAAACGCATTTCTTTAACCCCTTGAGGGGCAAAGCACTTCTGCTACTAAAATGTTAAAATGATTGATTGACACCGGTATTTATAAACAATTTTATATGAAAAAAAGTAAAAGCTTTTCTCCGAGTATATCATATGAAACAAAAATTGATTCTTAAATTTTGGTGTCAATGTGGCATTTGGGAATTAAAATTAAGTGGTATATAACATATACCGGTGCCCTTCAAGGGGTTAAGGAATTTTGCAAGAAAATAATTGAGTTACATATTTGCTGATTAGTCAACTACTGCATAAGTGTCGTTAACTGGCAATTTCACTCTATTCATTCTTATGTCCCCAACTCTCCCCTGCCAACAAAATCAATGTAACCCGGATTGATAAAAAGAATCAATACACTTTAAAAAATACTTCGAAAATGAGGGACATCAAAGTATACTTTCTTTTTATAATTTCTTCTTTATATTTTGAAATTATAGCTCCTCCTTATGTTTCCGAAATGGTAAATAATAGACAGTCATCGATTAAGTACAGTCATTTGAATTGGTGAATCGTAATCATAAGACCCCCCTAGAAAAAAAGTTTAGTATAAAAATAACATAATTACAAAAGAATTAAAACATTAAACATTACTCCATTGAACAACATTGTAATAAATGAATGGAATGTAAATAAAAGGAGGTGAAGTTCTGAAAATCTTGTTTACTGTTAAAAATAAACGTGATAAACCAGTTGCATTTGGTGCCCAGGGGTGAAAAGCAGTTACCATTTGACAAAGGCGAGATTGAAAATGTGTTTGGGGCGCCATTTGATCCCGCACTGGGTGATTCGCGCTAATTAGGGTGCCGCGCAATGCATACTGTTAGAAGATTTTCACCCCTTAGTCATTTGCGCATGCTATGTGACGTGTGTCCTTCCCCTTCAACTCCCGTCACTGGTGGATCAAAACAGCAATTTCTCCCTACGAAGACTATCACCGCGCATGCGCTATCCCAATTTCGTTTAGAACTTTGGATGGCTAACTTTTGGCGAGCTTTTTCTATAAAGCATCCTTTAAATTTCAGGACATTTCAACATTTCAAAGAGACTTAGAAGGTGAGCTCGATGGTCGAACGGTTAGGGCGTTGAGCTTGCAATCAGACATTGTAGGTTCGATTCCTTCGCGGGCGAAAGTCGTTTTTATAATTTATTTTTATTATTTAGTACTGTGGATTAGGGGTGCCATTTCTCCCCTTAATTAAAGGTGCCATTCTGTCTCCTGTAGAGGTGTCACCATTGAGACAAGCCTTTCACCACTAAAAGGTGCAAAGTGTAACCTGTAGTTTTAGCAGTGTGATTTTAAAATCTAATGGTGACATTTTGTATTTTATTATTGTTATGATTATAGTTAATTATTAGAATGGAACCGAAACATGTTAATGTTATTTATTTTTAATTTTTGTAACATCTTTCTCAAGTAATAAAAATTGTTTATAGTAAAATGTTTATATAAAAGATAGAGTTGTGAAAATCTTGTGATTTAAAAATGAAATGGATTAAATAAACTTTTTATAAAAAAAAATCGTTTTTTCCTGAACATGTATTCGATTTTTTGTGCGCTGGAGAAAAGCTTTTCTAAAGTAAATCGATAACGCAACGGTTTTTAAAACCGGAACGTACAGAACATTTTCATCCAAGATGTAAAAGAGAAAAAGAATTTTTTTTAGTAAAAATCAGTAAATAATCAAGTTGTTTTACAGTTGTTAACGTGTACAGTTTGGTGGAAAATGTTTTATGCCTTATTATTCATTCATGACTACCTCTCGCAAAAGCTAAATCTCTGGGCGTGTGATGCATAATTAATGTGTCTAACTTTGCTTCTATATACTCTTAAAAGGATGTCCCTTTTTTCCATAATTTGGCAATTTCTATAATACATTGTTTTGTATGAAGGGTTGAATTATTACTGACAAAGCGTCCGATTTTAACACATAGAAAATTAAACATAAATTTTTGACATACACTGTTAAAACTAATGGTGACACATTGCACCTTTTAGGGGTGAAAGGCTTGTCTCACTGGTGACACCCCTAGAGGAGCCGGAATGGCACCTTTAATTAGCGTCAAAAGATGGCACCCTTAATCCAGAATACCCAATAAAAAAAATTATATGAACCGACTTTTATCCCCAGAAGGATTCGAATACACAACGTCTAATTGCAAATTTAACGCTCTAACCACTCGGCTATCGAGCTCATTTTCAAAGCCTCCCTGAAATGTTCAAATGTCCTGAAATTCAAAGGTTGCTTCATATAAACAAGCTCGCCAAAAGTTAGCTATCCGAAGTTCTAAACGAAATTGGGATAGTCATCGTTAGCTTGCATAGCGGTGATAGTCATCGTAGGGAGAAAATGCTATTTTGATCTACCAGTGGCGGCGAGTTGAATTGAAAGGATACATGTCGCAGAGTATGCTCAAATAACTAAGGGGTGAAAATCTTCCAACGGTATGCATTGTGTGGCACCCTAATTAGCGTGAATCATCCAGTGATAGATCAGCACCCCAAACACATTTTTAAGCCCGCGTGTGTCAAATGGTAACACCGTTTCACCCCTGGGCGCCAAATGCTACTGGTTTGTCACCTTTATTTTTAACAGTGTACTTTAAAAATTAAGAGAAAAGAAGATATCGTTTAAGGAGAATGTGCTGAAGAAAGCTACAAATATTAACATTTAGAGGCGATATTTTAATTATTCAAATACACTATCCTTACTGGTTTAAAATTAGCGAGGGAAAATGTAAGTTGACTGACTATAACAGACAGTGTAAGACGCACAGAACCTTTAAAATTTAAAAATAATAATTTAGCAGAATACAACCATTTAGAAAAAGCTTTTTTCAAAAGAATAAATAAATACATATATATATATTTAAAAATACCCGTACTTTTTTTAAAACAATACATGTTTAATTAACTGTTAAAGTTAAATAAAGGTAAAACATCTCGAAGAGATTATCATTTATACAATCATTTTCTCATTGAGGATTATTTTTTTAAAACAAAATAAAGAAGCCATACCGTTTCTTTCTTTCTGAATTCATTCAATTTTGTATACAATTATAATTACTTAATCTATATTATAAAAGACAAAAGCATCTGCGAATGGCATCAGTTTCAAATTTTAAATGAAATTTTAATTTTACAGTGTTGCAAATTTTGAAACTTCTAAACATTGCATATTTTCAATTTTTACACCCTCGTATAGCTAGAAAAAAGTACTATGTTTGAAAGCTGTATCTTTGTTTGTTTTTGAGTTATTATTTTTTTTGTAGTTTAAAACTTTTTTTGTCATTCTGATAACAGATATATTACAAAAATGCGGACACCACAAGGATTCAGACATGTCTTAGATTTCTATTCTGGGCCCATTCTGGACACCCATTTTCCAAATGGTTACTAAATTTTCGGATGATTCTAGATCGGTAAACATTTCTAAACACGGAAGATACTGCATTCAAAAACGTGAATTATTTCTTAATATACAATGAATTTCAGATTATAGATTTTGCATGAACATTTTCAGAGGATACTTAAACTGTAGGATGTATTTTCTCGCATTAGAAACTTGAGTTTGCTCGCATTATTATTTAAAAATTTACAAACCTCGTGTGCATTTCCTCATTCTCTACATGCTAAAAGCAAAACAAACTGATACCTGTTTTTCATAAACAAGAGTTCTATATGACACATGCACACAAAAAGGTGTGTTAAAATTAAATCTTAAGACTTTGCGTCTCTAAATAATTTAATTTTACATGTATTAAGTAGACATACATGTATTATGATTCTATTTTGGTTAAAAATTATTTTCAATATGGTGAATCTATGTAAGCTAATATACTTAATTCTATATATTTAATAGTTTTGCCATGCGCGGTTAATGATGATGATTTTAATGATTTTAATTTTGTTGATTCAATTTCTCATGATATCATTTCACTATTACTGATATGAAATTTTAAAATTTAAGTGATTTTTGTATTTAAAACTTATTTTTCCGTGAAATTTTAGGGACAGGATCTAACGTCATATACGCTAATGGCAGCTGGTTCGTTAAAAATCCGTCGTGGTCTAAAATCATAAGTTACAAATTGTACTCGAAAGGTGCCTAGACAGGCGAAGGTTTCGTCACTTGACCAAAACTCTAAATTATGAGACCAACTCGCGTACGGAGATGTGCATGCAGCGAGAATTTTAGAAGTAAATTCACTTTAAGTTGCCGGCCAACATGTAACAAAAACAAAGTTAAATAGCGTTCCCATTAAGACGGTATCAGTGCTCCTAAATCAGATAACGATTACGTGGCGGTCAGGCGATTTTGCCCGTATCCAGGTAATAAAACTCGCAAAACTGGGTTATTACGTGATTGATAGTTATGAGCCTGGCCAGCGCTTAGAAAGAAAGACAGGGTATACCGAATATGACCATCGAAAATAAACCGTCTAAATACAAGTATTACTCGCATACAGAGGATTCCATACAAGAAATATATAAATTAATGATTGGGCAGTGCATTAAACAAATATATTGTTAAAAGTTATCATCTAGAATTTAAAATCCGAGGGCACTTAGAGTATGCCTTAGAGTTGAGGACATCTACAGTTACTTTCTATATAGAGAAATGATAGTATATGTTTATGTCTTTCTTATTATGATTTCATTTATATTTTGACATTAGTAACAACAATATTAAAAGTTCTCTTAATTATCTTCGCGCCTTTTGATTCCCTTTTTTATACAGATATTTTACTCTTTAAAATCAAAATATGGGTTACATTTTTGAACGAATCATGTGCGATAAAACTAAAAAACATTAGAAAATTGTAATATCTGTTAAATCCTGTTGTAATACGATATTTTCAAATGTATCCAAAAGCTCTACTCTATTATCGTATAAATATAAATTGAATAGTACACAAAATAAGTACATTTGGTAAATTTTAGACAACGAGATAATTTTGAAACTTCAGTACGTCTATTTGGACAGCTACAATTAACATTTATTAAAGCAATAATAATTTTGCTCTCAAAATAGAAATAATTTCGGGTTCGAAAGGATTAAAGATCGGCTAATGTGTATTTTTTTCATAAATTTACTTTTAGTAGATTCAAAAATAGAGGGTGAGGGAGCATACTTTTTAATTACATTTTTGATGATAACTCTGAAAATCATCATTAATTGGTGCTACAATCCATGAAGAATTTTGACCTCCCTTAATATACATCATCAGATCTTCCAGTATTTGGACTTTATTTTATAATTTGGTTTTGTGCTAGATCTTTTTCTGCTTCTTGTACGCACCTATACCTGGGTTTTCCAACATTTCTTTTACCTATTAACTTACAATTATACGTTTTCTTGGTGTTTCTGTCATTTCTGATTCAATTGGCTTAACCATTGAATTCTTATTTTTTTAATGGTGTTTATTATGTCTTTTTCACAATAAAGCTGTTCAATTTCCATAATTGATCTGATACGCCAAACATTGTATTCCTCAATCCGTCTAAAAATTTGTCTTATCGCTTTCGGGTCTGAATTTTTTTTTCAATTTTTAGAAAAAAATACTTAATAACATTACTATTAGCTATCCAAATAGATTAATTAGTATTTTTATTATTCAAATCACATTCATATGACAATAGTTTAAGGAAGAAGTTTTGGAGATGTTTAGAAAATATTGCATTACAATAAGATTTAACATATATTACAACATTATAATACTCTTTATGCTTTATTGCCCATGACTCTTTGAGGAAAGTAACCTTTATTTTAAATTTAAAGAGTGAAAAGTATGTTTAAAATAAAAGAATCGCAAACGGTGCAAAGATAATTAAGAAAATAATAATTATTAAGAAATGCACAGACACATACTAATATACTACACGTAAATATTTATTACTACCTGTAAATAGTAGAAAAAGTATTTCTTAAAACCAGATAATATCCCATTAAAAGGCATGTACTATTAATAGTACACCACAACTCTGAAAATATAATACGTAAAACTAAAAGAAATGTATTTTTTAGTTCAATGATATCGCTGCTTTCGAATGATAGTTACAAGACATACTAAGATTTTTTTTCTCAAGTAACTTGATTAGTCCCTCTATATTTGTCCTCAATATAACTGAAAAGGGTTAATAATCTATAAAGTGGTGGGTCAATAGTCTTTATTACTTTTGCCGTTTTGAAATTTTCAATTTCCAGGTTAATGTGACAGACGGATAGACACACGGGATTTTATTCTCTTCAATGGTGTATCCCATAGGATACACATTTTAGAATTCATTTTAACGTATACAAATAACATTAAAAATAAAGAAATTGCCGTGAATGGAGCCTAACAGATAGCCGAACTAAAAATGGCAATTTCTTTCTTAAAGCGCTTTTTAGCAAGTTATCTGTTATATTAAAATGGATTCCAGCAAAAATGTACGAAATTTACAAATATGAAAATGAATTTTTTTTAGTGTTAAGATATCATTTGTAGAGTCCATTAGTAATAAAAAAATATAAAATATATAATTATTTTCTTTATTGTTTTTACGATGTAAAAAGAATGAAATATATAATTCCAAAAATTTGGCAAAACTGTGCTTATTGAGTTTCATGTATAATCAAATGTTATATGCAAATAAACTGAATTTTAATTTTTTGTCTATCAAACGTTATTAGTTTTAAGTTTGCTAATATAAATTCACAACTGAAGTTAAATATATATATATATATATATATATATATATATATATATATGTATATATATATATATATATATATGTATATATATATATGTTACAGGCCAAACCCGATTTTAGGCCAAACTAGTCTATCCTAACGCCCATCGGATAAACTAGTTTTTCCTAGGCCAAACTAGTCTATCCTAACGCCCATCGGAGAAACTAGTTTTTCCTAGGCCAAACTAGTCTATCCGAACGCCCATCGGATAAACTAGTTTTTCCTAGGCCGAACTAATCTATCCGAATGCCCATCGGATAAACTAGATTTTCCTAGGCCAAACTAGTTTGGCCGAACGGTCATTAGTATAAACTAGTTTAGCCTGCTTTTTATTGGTTTGATTTAGTTTATCTCAGGCCGATCTAGATTGTCCTAGGCCAAGTCAATTTGGCGTGATTTTATTGAATCTAAAGACCGCCACGGCGCTAACTTTCTAGTTTTGATCTAATTTATCCTAGGCCAATGCAATTTCACGCAATTTTAGCTCACAGACGATCAAAGCCTGAGAACTAATGTGCTCGCAGATTCTGTGTGTGTGTAACCATGTACGTATATATGTACGTACGTATGTACATAATGCAATAACTTCTGATAGAAATATCCAATTCGCTTCAAATTTTGGACATAGATTTATCCTGATAACGAACTTCCCTGATTAGTTTCAAGTGTTCATTGGATAAGAACAAGGGAAGGGGAACAAAAGGGTAATCCGCTCCCCCTCCCCCATCCTTTAACTAATTAAGTCAGTTTTTCATGCAAAAATATCAGATTTTATTTAAATTTTAGGTATAAGATCATTTTGATATGGCTCCTCTATGATTAGTTGTGGGGGTTCTTTGTTTACGTATAAAGAAAGGAGGAATGTTGGGTAACCCCTTAATTTATGTAGATAGGTTTTTCAAGGAGAATTTACCGATTTGTTTCAAATTTTGGATGTAGGTCCCTTCTGATAAGGCATTTACCTGATTAATTCTGCGGATTCTGAGGTTAAATATAAAAAGAGAACGGATTATTTTTTCAATCGGATAAAAACTTTTGGTTTTATAAAAAGATTTTTGATTCGTAACAGATATTGGTTTTCGCACACATGACTTCACGCGAAATTGTTCATATTAAAAATCTAAATATCAGACCCCTTTTCAAAACAAGAAAAAGTAAAAAATAAAGCATCAAATTTGAAATTTAGGATGGGGGGGGGGGGGTAGAGTAAGTGGACGTTAGAATTTTTTTAAAAAGCTCAACGTATTTTAACGTTTTAGTTGTTAATTAAATATTAACATTATTTGAAACTTTTAGAAACATAATAAAAAATGATGTTAAATATTTAAGAAAAAGAATGCCGCGTCAAATACCACTATTTTCTTTTAGTAATTTTTGTAAAAATGTTAAATTCTTGTTGGAACTGTTTGAAACTTTGTGATAGCTTATGACACATGATAAAAAATTATAAAAAAGTCCCATTACGAAAGGGAACGCACCCTATTATCAACAAAACTGTATCTGAAGATAACTCCGTTAAACAATCTATCAGTGGATATATTACTCGATGTCGCGGCGCTTCAAAACAAAAATTTAAGATTTTCGCAAAAATCTTTATCCGTAAATAGTGGCATTTAACGCGGAACATATTTTTATAAATTTATATCATGTGTCATAAGGTTCCTAATACATCAAACTAGGATTTCCGTTATATTTCCTGATTTTGTTCGCCTCCCTCCTCTCTTTCCCTTATACATATTACATATTTACATAAATTAAGGGGATTACCTCCCGTTCCTCCTTTCTTTATACGTAAACAATGAACACCTACAACTAATCGTAGAGGTGTCTTATCAAAATGATTTTATACCTAAAAATTTATTAAAAACTGATAATTTTGAATGAAATACAGATTTAACTAAATTAAGGAGGGGGGGGGTATGCGGATCAGCCTTTGGTTCCCCTCCCAGTATTCTTATTCTATGAACTCCTTAAACTAATCAGGGAAGTTCGCTATCAAGATAAATCGTTGTCAAAAATTTCAAGCGAATTGGATATTTTGATCAGGAATTATCGCATTACGTACATACATACGTACATATATACGTACATGGTTACATACACACACAGAGAATCTGCGAGCACATTAGTTCTCAGGCTTTGATAGTCTATGAGCTAAAATCACGTTTAATTGCATCGGCCTAGGATAAATGAGATCAAATCTAGAAAGTTAGCGCCGTGGCGCTTTTTACATTCAATAAAACCACGCCAAATTGAATTGGCCTAGGACAATCTAGATGGGCCTAGGATAAACTAGTTCAAACCAATGAATAGCAGTCTAAACTAGTTTATCCTAATGACCGTCCGGCCAAACTAGTTTGGCCAAGGAAAATCTAGTCTATCCGATGGGCGTTCGGATAAACTAGTTTGGCCTAGGAAAAACTAATTTATCCGATGGGCGTTAGGATAGACTAGTTTGGCCTAGGAGAAACTAGTTTATCCGATGGGCGTCAGGATAGACTAGTTTAGCCTAGGCCAATCTAGTTTGGCCTAAAATCGGGTTTGGCCTGTAACATATATATACATATATGTATATAAATCCTGGGATCGAAAGAGGTTATTAGTTCCGCTTTAAGTACAGAACCATAAAAAACACCCTACAGAAAAATTTCACAGAAGTATAGATTTGATTTATAAAAACGTCCATTGACAATTACTATCAGTTTCGTTTTAATCCATTTTGTTTTTACATATGTTATGAAACTGCAAACATTCATGTATATTTTTATGTGTATCAATTAAATATTGAAATGCTAAACAGATCAAAAGGGAGATAAATAAAATCAGAATAAAATATCGATAGAATGAGTATGTTTGAATTATAAGATGCTGATACAAAACAATGTTTTAAAATGTTTGTGTCGCATTTATTTTACATACATAAGATATATGCGAAACTTTTGATAAATGAAAACAAAAATCTAATGTTTATGCAGTATTTTAAGGAAATCAAATTTTAAAGAACTAAAGAATTTATGATAAATGCCCTTTTCCTGAATTATCATATTTCTGTTTCTTTGAATGCATTTTAACAATATAGAAAAATGGAATATTTCGTTCAAGACTTATTTTCGAAAAGAAGTATTATATATTTAAATTCTGCATAGTTTAAATAATGTCATTTTAAATTGCATTGGTGTATATTTTATGGTAGCATAAATTCTGATTTCGATAGTATTGCAATATTATTTAAATATCTTGAATAGAAAAAAATTGAATGTATATGACATCATTGTTCACAAACAACGTGAAAACTGTAGGTTGGATTTGAAAAAATAAATTGAAGTTCTTGTTATTTTTAAAATGGGTATGATATTACAGTAAACTTTTAAAACAAATAACTTGCTTAAACTGTACATTATATATTTAAGGAAGTCCGAGATACAAAAATCTTTAAATTTTCTATAAAACTTATTGCATTAAAACATCTTTTTTTTCCCTTAAAGTGATATTTAAATCATGTTATCTTAACCCCTTCGAGACGGGGGCCTTTTACGAAATTTTTAATGCTCTGTCACCGATTTTAAAAGACAGAAAATTGTGCCCTTTTTAAATCAAGGAAATGGTCCGATTACCTAAGCTAAAATTTACGGTATAATTTTACTGGTGGTCATAAACACGGTTTCTTAAGCCTATTTGTGGCACGTATACATGTCGTTCGTCCCCAAGGGGTTAATTAGAAGAGAAAATATTATTTTTTTCGTTTTGAGTTGTTTTCAAAATCTAGCTTTGAAGCAATCATTGTCATGGAAATGACTTTTTGTGAACATGCGTTTTTCTTCGTTATAAAATTCTTCATAGTTTCTCGGATGCAAACTGTTATAACTCAAATACCGTTAAAAATAAATATTTCATACTTGAAACATCTCTTTTTTGATTATTTACTTTTTTCATTAAAAAAAAACAAACATATATTTACTTTTGAAAATACGGTTTTTTAAAAATAAAAATTACATTTTTAAAAATTTTTACTTTAGTTATTTTTGATTTTTTAAACAAAATTAATATTTTTAAAAATGATGAGACAAAATTAAAATTTAGATACTTCTATTTCTTTAAGTGTAAGGAAAAAATTGGAATCCTACAAATTATTTTGAGTTATATCAATTTTAAACTACCCCACTTTAATGAACTTGTAATTTATTTTTTTTAATTATGTAAAGATTTATAATGTGATTTTGTATACAAATAATGTGGTTAATCGTCACAAAAATTTTCAAAATTTTAACTGGATAAATAAAAATTTTTAAAAGTGTCCCGGATGCATTTTCAGAAAGAATCACGTTTTGAGCACCAGCCTTGGCGAGTTGGCGAAAACGAGAACGTTCAGCTATCTGCATCGCCGAACGGCAATCGTCGTTTTGTTTTGATTTTCAAATCCGAAATGGCGGATGTTCTGTGAAATTTAAAGCATTTTAATCTGAAAAAGCTCTTTGTTTTAAACTGTGTGTTAACTGTAAACAACGGTGAATAACATTTCCTCATATTATATCCTCAGAAAAACAAATGAACAATAAGCACTCTTTACGGAAGGAAGGGTTGCTATTCGCTGGGCGTTTGATGTCACAAACAAGAAATGGTGTGTAGCATTGACTTCATCTCCGCGCCAACAGTTGTTCTGGCGATAAGGTGCTCAAAACATGATTCTTTCTAAAAATGCGTCCCGGATCCCCTTAAAACCTGAAACTTTTAAATAATGCTTATTTGAATCCCAACACTGTAAAGTAGCTCAAAGGCATTTTTGTGCCGACCTTGATACCTTGCACACAGCACCACCTATATCGTTTATCCCTCATGCTTTATTATGTAATTATGATTCCTAACAATGTTCTCTACTTTCTTTACAAGTTTGTATATGGCTTCCGGGGGCACTCTGTACATAATGTTTATTTAAATCCTCATGGCAATTAATAAAGTTTATTACAATTAGCCACTTAATCAGAATCTATAGTTTGAATGTTTTTCGTACAATTGTTTTGATAGGGTTATCCAAAAGATATTTGTTTTTTTATTTCAATTTGTTGACGGTTCCCGATGGTGTTTCGGGTAAAAGATTCTTCGCGGAAATGTATAGCTTGTACTAATATGTTTGCACAATTAGAGTTTCAGGATAATTCCTCAGGTACTTTTCTAGTAATTTAACAAAATGTCTAAAATCGCAAATGGACTGTCATCTTTGGCCATATAGTGTATATATCAAATGGACTTGGTGGCACGAATATCCATCGTTGCTGTTACAATCCGTGAAACGCCCGGTATTTTCAAACATGTCCGCCAATCCATATCGCGTCAGTGTCGTGTGTGCATGGTCACACGGACGTTGCTGACAATTGCGATTTCAAGTTTTAGTTAAAATGATTTTAAAATAATCAAATTTAAATACATTAAAAAAAAATATGAATACGCGGATATGAGAGATGCATGTCTAAATTAATGAAAATATTAAAATGGTTCAGATTTCAAGGGGTTCAGATTGAATTCTATCGCACAATCATGTCAAATTGGACTACATTTTTATTACGAAAGTGGAAAAAATTATCAAAGTGGACTAAATTTTTTATTACGGAATACACTGTAAAAAAAATCTGTAAAGGTACTAAAAATTTTCTAGGAAACTGGGATTCCAAGAAATTTTCATGTAACGCTAACAGGAAAAATCCATGTAACCGATTCTAAAACTTGAGTTTTTGTTGTTACCGTTACAGGAAAAGTTCTTGGAATCCTAGTTTCCTACACTGTAAAAAAAAATCTGTAAAGGTACTACACTTTATGTAGGAAATTGGGGTTCCAAGAACTTTTCCTGTAACGGTAACAACAAAAACTCAAGTTTTAGAATCGGTTACATGAATTTTCCTGTTATCGTTACATGAAAAGTTCTTGGAATCCCAGTTTCCTAGAAAATGTTTAGTAACTTTACAGATTTTTTTTTACAGTGTAGATAAACTGTAATACCTTTACAGATTTTTTTTTACAGTGTACCAAGCATAAGTGCTCAATTGATAACTTCAACATAATAACTGATCTTTTTTATATTTTACTGATTAGTGTACAATTCAAATTTAATTTAAATAATTTGGGCATCTCAGTTTTATAGAAATAGTATTTTGTTAACTTTAGGTTAAAATAACATTTGTTAGAGAGAATGACCAATTTGAGATGCATTTTTATTTGTATCTAATTTTTTAGTCTCATTATAAATAGAAGAAAAAATTGAATTTAAAATAATTTTTAGTCGAAATTCGACGGATTCTTCCCTTTTAATATAAACTAGTTTAGTTTTAGAAATATGACTAAAGAAAAAAAAATAACCTAAAAAATTTTGCTCTAAGTAGGTGATTGTTATCTTCAATTACACGAATTTCTTTTCTCGGATTTTGACAGATAACTCCATTCATACAGATAACTCCATACATTTCCTTCACTGAGGTTGAGGAAATAAATAGCGTTGCTTCATTAAATCATTGACCTACAAATTTATCTAATGTGATTTTACATTAAAGTGAAATGACTGCTTTTATCACAATATATCTGTGTTAAATTTTCCATTTTTTAGAACATTTTATATAAAATGAAATAAATACGTCTTTGATCACATTCTACTATGCTTTAAAACAATTCCACTTAGTGATGAACGCCATGATTGAAAAGAATACTACTTTTTGTTTTTTTTTATGTGAATTAATTTTCTTGACATTGATATAAACTGTTCTTGTTTTTAAACTACAACGCGTGAAGAAAGAGCTATAATGATAGACGTGTGTGATTTATTGTAACACATTTTTTAACAAAATACTCTTCTTGTTTAAAAGAGAAAAAAAATGTATCGTCGTAAACTGTAAGTCGTTGACTTACATGTATATCTAGTATACACTGTTAAACATTTGCTGCATTCTATCAAGTCATTTGATCGTTTTTATCCAAAACGGTTACACAAGCGGAATTTAATGCCATTCTTAAAATACTATTTCCCCTTTTATGGCCATAATCTAATTAAATTACGGTTGTGTAACCGTTTTCGATAAAAAAGGTCAAATGACTGGACAGAATACTGCAAATTTTTAAAAATGTTATTTTACAGAAAAGATAAATTACTGATATCTAAACACAATAAATTTCTGCTGGAGGTGGTCTATTTTTCAGTACTGACATCTATTAACATCGAGTAATAAGTACTGAGAGAGTTGGAAAGGGTTCCTAAAAATAATTCTTTAAAGAATACTTTTTTTGTAATTGAAAGTAATGGAATTAAAACAATTTCTGATGTTATTTTACTACTATTTCAAACAAAATTATCGATTTTTTATGTAAAAAAACAAATTTCAAAACTTTTATATCCGTGTTAAGAGTTTAGTTACGCATGTTATCCTTAGACGAATAAGAGGGCTTTTTTCTAATTTCTCGAATTTTAAAGCTTTTATTTCTGTTTTACAGATGGTCTAATGATCGAAGATGGTCGAATTACAGATGGTCTAGCAATGGTAAAGCTTGTTTTAGGAAAGAAGGGTAATACAATACTAATATTGGATAGAGTAGAAGACTGCGGTGAGTTTTAGGAACGAGGGTGCAGCAGTTTATGTTAGGGCAGCATCAATTATAGAAGGATTGTAACCTCTATCAATCGCTATATATTTGGTGCTTTTTAACGTTGCTTATTTTTGTATTCCATTGCATTGCACCAAGCTCTATCTGAATAATAATTGAAGTTTGTATTATTTTAAATAAGATTTCTCTTATGTCCATAAACAGCTTAATTTTTCCATTCGATATAAAAAACATAACTTCATGCCTTTAAACGCTTTTCATGAAGATGCTAGGAGGTAATTACTTCATAAGAAGCTTACGATATCTCCTTCTTTATAAGTGTTCTTCGAAGCGTTTTATTTCTCTCACTGCATCATAAATAAATCACGGCGCTTTCAGAAAATCCTTTTAAATTGACATGACGCGGCGATTTTTGATTTATTCCTTTTGTAATGCTTTTGTATCTATTTCAGAGTAAAAAATAAATAATTACAAATCGTAACACACTAAATTTAGTACAACGCATGAAGTGCAATTGTTTTACCATTACGAACATGAAAATAATGTATAATTACAAATATATAAATAAAAATTTAATTTTTTTAATAGTAACATAAAAATAAATTTTTTTACAATTAGTGACACGAAACGTTACTTTAACTTATAATCTTAAATTTTTTATTTAATTATTAACATAAAAAAATGCTCTTTAATAAAAAGCTATGTGTTACTGAAGACTGGATTTTTCGTTAATCGTTGTCACAGACTGATTTCTGAAAATTAAACTTTTGAAGTTGCTAAAGTTTTGAAGTTCGGAAAGTAAAGTGTCAGACAAACTGAATTAGAAAGGTAAAAAATTGTATTTTTTTTGGATATAAGTTTCAAATCTAATGATTATGCTGTTTTTCAAATATTCAGTTTCAATAATTACCAATGGAGTACTACAGAGAAACCTTCAAAGTTATGCTTTTTAAATGAATTGGGTAGAAGTTTTTTATTTGAAGTAAAATTCATGCAGTATGAATGATGTCAATAGAAGCATTTTTTGACGATTTATAATAGCGCCAAGTTAACATAAAAGTACTTTATTTTCTGAGTATTAATGAATTGAACAAACGTTTTTTTCAGGTTTGTATGCTTAATTTATTTTTAAAAAGTTAATTTGATAAAAAAAGTATTTTTTCCCTTTTTTTTATTCAAAATTAATTATATTTCAAATTTTATACCATTGAATAAGGAGTGCGTACTTTCAAACGTAAAATGTCTGAAAATTGCATTTTAGAGTACTGACTTTCTATGATTTTTAATCCAAATAGCTCGATTACGGAATAATAGTACATGTTTATTGATATCCATTATTTAAAATTTTAAGGAAATTAAGCATATTTTTTACTGATATACCACATACTGATATACACATTTTCATCGACTTTTATTTATTTATTTTTTAAATAAAAAAACTGAAAGCTAATTTAATTCTTTATATTTATCACATATATAACAAAGAATATGTGCAAAAAAATTTAAATCACAATTCCAATACAAAAAGCCTTGACATGTAAAAATAAACATAGAAGAAATATTAATTAAACAGGCTTTTAAAAACAAAAATCGATTTTTAAAGTCTATTTTTGCGTAAACTGTCCAATTAAATTAATATTAATAAGGCATTTATTTAATGTACAGAATCCTCCGAGTGCGAGCAATGCTCGCACTTGACCGTTTATTGTCAATAAATTTCACCCAAAAAAGGTCAAATCACAATGTTTCAGCCAAACATCTGAATAAGATCACATGAATATATTCATCAAATAGGAAATTTAAGAAATTTGTATTTAAAAAAATAATTCACATTTTTAACTATGGAACTTAATTATTTGAATAATAAGTGTAACTTTATAATATATAAAGACAAAATGATAATGATAATTATTAGAAAATAATGTAATTATTAGAAAAGGCATAAATTCAACAAATAAAATTCATCAATTCTAGTTTATCAACTTTAAAAAATTCATATTTATGACTTCACAAATTAGCCGAAAATAAGCGAATGTTAAAACATGAAAATCTTATAGCATTTTTTGTCAGTATACTCCATTTTATCCAGCAAAGAAATAATAATTTTAGGAAAAATAAAGAAGATTGAATTTATACAGATTATTTATTGTGTAAATAGTTTTTAAACTGAAGTAAAAATGTTACCCTCTTTTGAACTTTACTTGAAAATTCAATATTCATTACAAAATCTTTCTTTTCCTAAATTTTTTACACAGTTTCTTTATAAGGAAACACTATTCCATATACATTTTGTGAACAAAACTAAATTACATTAGCAAATCGCGAAATTAGTTTCAGATTAAAAAGTATTTTAGGATCCACTATATATCATTCGTTGCTAACCTAAAAAAATTTGAATCCACTTCGGAAATTCTAACTATCTAATGTACTTCAATCTCAAATGAATATTGAAAAATTTATTTATGATGCATATTTGCAAAATGTCATGTTCACATTATTTCACGCCTGTATGATCCCCGATTTTTCCTTTATTGACATTTCCATTTTTATGACGATTCATTCAGCCTTAAACACTAGGACTTCCCTCAGAGGGATTAGTCTGAGCGATATTGCTGAGAATACACATTTAATAACTTGCGATAAGTAAAGAAAATGATACGTTACCTTTAATTGGTCATTCATTGTGATAAAATATGATGAAAATAAGCATATTGAATCATAGAATTACAAAATCTTATATATAAAGTTGCATATACTATTTTTATAAAAGAAAAGCAAACCATGCATGGATATAAAATTGGAAATATGCAAAATGTTAAAAGTAATACAGAAAATAAAACACCAAATTTTCCTATATTGGAAATATAACTCTTTGAAATGATGTCATGAGCATAAACAGAAGCTTCGCACCGATTTGAGAAACTATAAATAACATAAACTATTATGTTTGAAGAGAATGGAGTGTATTTTATATGGTGTGAAATCCATCCAAATAGCTTATAATGTTGAATATCTGTTTTCCACGGATGGAATGAGGTTGTCGATAAGAGTTAAGGAATCCTTTTTTAAAAATTTGTCCTAAACGAGCACTTACATCTTATAAGTTACTGTGATGATAAAGTTATAGTTTCTGACCCCAACAGTATCCTAGAAATTGCAATATTTTCAATAAATTGGGTTTAAAAAATTTTCTAGAAAAAAAATGTTTAATTTGTGAAATTAAATTGTCGAATGTTTTAGAAATCGTTCATAACAAGAATATTATATCTTAAAAATTGCCACCAAAAAAAAAAAAAAAAAAAAAGATTTAATTTTTAGTCATATTAACAATAAAGAATTCTCAATTTTAGAACTTTTTTTTACTCGTGCATTCATGGTGATTATTGTTCCTACGCAAAATATAGTATATTTTGCAGCAAAGATGGTTACCAACATTTTTTGGCCCACATTATTTTTTAAATCGGCTAGGTACTCGCAATGATAACGAAAAACACACAAACGTTAATGCTTTATAGCATAGAAATACAGAATCAAAAGCTATTTATCTCCTATTATATACACATAAATTATCTAATTAGTGCTAGCAGATGCATTTTTAAATATACATAGATCAATATAATGCTTCATTTTTCTTTTATTAGTATTTCTTAGTATTCATTTTTCATTTATTTGTATTATTCAATAAAAAACTCACTTTCTTAAGCCCAAATTACGTCAAACATTTTATAAAAGCGCCTAAGTCCATATAACAGCGAAGTATTGTGAAGAGTATTAAATACAAGGTAGTAAGACACTTAGCTAAACGCAGGTAATAAATCGCCAAATATTGTTCTTTTCGCCTTCCCTCGAAATGCATTTTTTCCGTACATTTAAAAAACACGATTTTGAGTCATCTTATTTAAAATTCAAATAAATAAGAGGAAGCAATAATAGAATGAGTCAAAACATTTTATTTCAGCATCAAGGAATTGTATCGTAGTTACACAAGTGGAAAAAAGCTGCTTTTGGCCAAAAAACGTTGTCTTCACTAAATTTGAATCCGATTAAAAAAAGTACCGTGATTAATTAAAATGTATAGGCAGAGCTGCCAAGTCTCCGGCATTTTGGATATTGGTATTTTAATACAGAAAATGTTTTATTAAATTGGAACATTCTGCAGATTTAAAAAATAACTTTTCCTATAAGAAAATTCTGCTGTGCAATAAGCGGGGGCTTGGCATCTCTGTATAGGAATATTTCGTAATCTACTTTTTAACCTTAAAAAAAGCAACGACCATTTTTCGGGTACAAAAAGTATTGCTAATTGTTCCATTTTGCATACAAGGTACTGATTGTAATATTGATACATCTATGGCGATAAATTTCCAATAATTTTTCAAATCCCATTTATTTTATTAAAAAATATAAATATTTTATTCATTTAGTTTAAAATAAATGGTTTTAAACTAATTTCATAATACTTTTGAAATATCACTTTTCATTGGCCATTTTTTTAAAGCATTTAAAAAATGGTTGTTGTTTTCAGTCAAATATAGACTTTGGTTTGTCCGCATTTTATTTTATTATTATTATTTGTAAATGTTGGAGAAATATTCATACTTAATCCATAACGTACATAATATATGACTCTGTTATTACATAAGTCACCTTTTTATTATCATAAAAATTATGTTTTTACTGATTTTTATTAACTCAATAGGAAAAGTTTTGTGCTTTGAGCAATAGATGTCCGCATTTCATTTATTTATTTATTTTAACAATTTTTTTTTTATTTAGAAGAATTTATATTTAAATAGGAAATCCAAATGTCGCTGTTAATAAAGAAGAAATTTACAAAAAAAAAGTTACAAAACGAGTAGACGCATACTATCAAATATGGAAAAACGACGAATCCAAAAAAGACGTCGTATGAAATATCATCTTTTAAAGCAAAAAAACGAGGTCTGATTATCGAGCCTACTGATTACAAAACGTGCTTTACATTAAAAAAAAAAAAAAAAAAAAAAAAAAAAAAAACAAGATGAATGTAGATTCTACCATTGCAGAATTCAGTTTCGCCTCCGATTAGAAAAAAAAAATTCGATAGAAGATTTTTAGAAGGGCGACCCCGTTTAGATTGCAATGAACTAACTTCATTTTTCTTGTGTTTATCAATATAATAGCAAACAGAACGGCGTGAAATACCCAATTGAATAGCAATTTCTCTCTGAGACATTGGAATTGCGGAATAATAAAGAGATACAATTTGACGTGCTACTTCTTCATTGACTAGATTCATCAAAAACGGATTTTTTCTTTAGTTTAAACGCTTTTTTATAGACTCTGAGTAAAAGGAAATGCAATTTAACAATAAAACGAATGGAATCCCGTCGAATTCGACGAATGAAATGTTTAAAAGACCCGATCGATTTCGTTTAAAAAAAAGCAAAAGTAATTACATTATTGAATCAATGTATAATAAATATATTTACAAAGTAAATGTCAAATTTGCCAGTTACAATTTTGCATTCATATATTCGCACATCTACAGTTAAATTTGTAATATGAGTGCCGGCGAAATCCAGAAATTTTATTTTATATGCACTCACAGAAAAATAGCTTTATTTAAAAAAAAAAGAAAAAAATAATAATATCGGGTACTACCCATCGACCCCCTTATCCCATCGACCAAAAAATTATCGCCAAACTATAAGATTAAATGCCAATAATGGATGATCGTGAATGTCACATTTAATGACATTAAATACGATTCATGCGTTTAAAATGTCATTAAGTGATTTTTATTAATATTTTTATTAATATTCTACTAATTATTTATTTTTTCGTTATTTAAAATAGAAATTATGACAATATGTATAGTTTGGCTATTAATGTGGCGATTTGTATAATTTGGCGAAATTGGTCGACGGGATAACAGAGTAGTACCTAATATCGTTATGAGTAAAAATACAATGTTTTAAATAGTGACGTCATTTTCTCTTCAAATGTTCTTTAAAAGTTACTGAGTGGTGAAAAAGGCCTCCATAATAATATTGTAATTCCCTTTTATCTGGTTGCTGAATGACATAATTTTCCTCATTTGAAATTTCTCTTATTTTGATTTAGACATTAATTTTTATCATAAATTATTTTCTGTCATTTTATTTACATTATTAATATTATTTCTCAGTAAATATATATTTTTTTAACTCAATTAGTGCATAATTATACGCAATCATTTTAGAAAATAAATTTTTATTATCGAGAGAAAAGCTAAACTGTGTTGCCACCATTTTGAAGAAATGTCATGAAAAAGCTTTTAAAATTAAAAATAAAATATAAAAATGGAAATAAATAAAAAAATAATTAATATGGGCACAACTACAAATAAATAGCTTTCATTTAAAAAAATCATCATCCAAATCGGTTGACTAGAAAATTCAGGGCTGATGACACGACATTTTTAGCTTGTCTGAAAGAAATAGCATCGGGTGCTAATAAAAAAAAAAAAAAAACTGCAAATATTGATTTTTTTTCTTCTTTTGTGCAGTTTTGGCTTCTAAAGGTGCGCTATGTTGCAAAAAGATATAAGCTACTATGAAAACACACTTGGTAAACGTTCATGCTCAGTTTTACAAATAAATATGGCACATATATGCCCTATACACTACACACCGTGGTACCTAATTGGTACCAAAATGGCGTTCAGTTGCCTAACATGCTGGTTATCATATAAATGTTATAATAAATTGTTTGTTCTAAAATTTATTGATCATTTATTGATTGTTATTTTTTTTATAACAGAAAATGTTTCGTTTATTCCTTTTTTTTTTCATTTTGAAATAAATAAATAACGTGTTATTATGGCATGCTATATGTATCTGGTAATCAAAACGATGTTTTAGCCTAATTGGCATAAAAAATATCGCCAAACCCGGTGCTTATATCTCTAGTATATTATCTCAAGTATTTTATTTATGTATACTATAATTGTTTTTACATACCACTTACTTCTTCTTGTATATTAAAATAGGTAAGTGGCTCCTTTATGCAGTATAAATTGTATAAATCTTTAAAAAATAGCCCCCGTTGCCCCTTTTTGGATCGAATTTAAAAAAAAAATCAATGTCTAATTCCAGTATTGCTCCCAAGTATGCATACATATCCCAAATTTCAAAGTTGTATGCCAATAGGAAATGGATGAAAAATGGGAAAAGATGTCACATATGCACCAGGGTACATAATTGGCGTCAAAATGGCATTATTTTACCTGAGATGGTAACCCGGCTTTATTTATTTATTATTTGTTTATTTACTCATAAAATGTTTATTTACTTTCATTTCTTAATTCGCGTTTGAAATGAAATCGACGCCCTCTCGCGGGCAAAGTCTGAAACGAAATAGAACTGATACCGTGAGCATCTTCCGCTGAAAACAGTGTTTAAAAGGCCGATAAATAAATAAACAGTTCTATAATAAATAAATAAATAAACAGTTCTATAACGCATGCAACGTTGGGTTCTTTGTATTAAAATTATCTAAAATCAAAATTTTATACACAAAGTTTAGATCTATAATATAAAAAAGTACATTTGACTTACTCATGGCAAAATAACATGACAGCTATAAACATCAATTATACTACAGCATGGAACAAACAGCAATACGTAAACAAACGATTATCAGGTCTATACAACGCCACCTTTCGGTCATTACAAACGCGAATTATATAAAATATTTCTTTTTATAATTATTAATTATTATTATTATTATTTTATTTTCTGTAAGTTCTTTTTGAAAATAGAAAATAATTTAAAAATGTGTATGTAAGCGTTATTTGAAAACGGAGTTTTCGCCAAATGGGCTTTGAAAAAAATTGCGCCAAATCTGATGCGCTTGTGGTATCCGTGCCGAAAAATTAGTGACCAGAATCGACTTCCGCACACAAACAAAATATAAGTTAAAAGAAAACATACAATAAAAATAAAGGGAAAATGATGTCATAAAAGAAACTTTTTATTTAAAAACGTAATTGTTTCTAATTTTCACACGCGAAATATATAAAACATTCTTTTAGCGATCAAAAAATGCTATTAAGAGATTATCACAAAATCTCAAAATCAAAGTTTTATGACATTTTTTTTTAATATAAAAAAATAACAGTTTTATTTTCCTGCATGATTAAATTTTAAAATGTTTTATTGCATTCAATATTTCTGCGTGCGTAAATGATTACTATTTACTCCATGTAATGATTCAGTTATCTACGAAAATATCCAGCCGGTGAAAATCACGTTCACCAAATTTCTGTGACGTATGCAAATAAATTGTGCTTTTTTATCAGTTTTTTTAATATAACTTTTAAACTATTTGGAATTAATTTTTAAAAGTAGGTGCATTCACCAGATTACCTTCATAGGTACCTTCTGGTACAAACAGAATCGAAATCCGACAAGTACTTTTTGAGATTTGCTTG
Source organism: Maratus speculifer (assembly GCA_964019185.1). Taxonomy (NCBI): domain Eukaryota; kingdom Metazoa; phylum Arthropoda; class Arachnida; order Araneae; family Salticidae; genus Maratus; species Maratus speculifer. The sequence continues at coordinate 43,424,048 of OZ025301.1, forward strand.
ACGAAAGAATTTTTTTGACTTTTAATAACGTTACGTACTCTGAGTATAAGACTTCGCTACGCTCAGACAATTAGATATGTTCATACATATAGAACAGATCTTTCCTTATTTTTGACATTTATTTCATGTGTGAGACGAATCTAGTCTTATTGCGTCACATTGAAAATAATCAATATGTAAGCGTGCTAGCAACGATTCGAATCTCGGTTGTTTAAACTTATCATAAAATCATGAAAACTTTCTCTTGCACCCATGGTTTATCGGTACACTTTTCATCAGTTTATAAGTTGCTTTTTGCTGCATGTCAACCTATTTTTTATTTGTTGTTATTCAATAAAAATCATCCATGTAAGAGATGGCCTTTTTATGTTTGTGAAATAAACATCGTTTTTACATAAATTAATTATCTTTTTCAATTTTAGCTTAATACACGCAGCCCACTACCACTTTTCATAAGAAAATATTATTCAAAATTTTGTTCGTTAATTCAGTTTTAAACAAATTTCAACAAAATTGGAAGATGTTTCTAAATTGGATTTATTATCATTCATTACATATTCTTGTTGTTAACTCGTATATCAGTATTTTGTCATAAATACTATGTTCGAATTGGAACAATACTTTATCATTGAAAATGGTATAGAGCACTGAGAGGTTAAAAAAAAACTATTTAGCTCTTCCTAAATTAACTATGATGTTTAGTTGATATTTAAAGTTGAAGTTCGTAATTTTACCTGTTCTCTTTTGTTACTTTTAACCATCACCACTGATGTATGGAACCGATTTGGTATAGGCTACCAAAGTATTCACATAGTTTACTTTATTTTATTCATTAATTAAACTTTTCTACTTTCCTCTATCTCCAATAGAGGCAAGTATTGTAATAGAAATTTTTTTACTTCCGTTTTTCGACGTATTTGAACGTTTTAGCGGCCAGAGATTCCAAAAAACACGTTATTACGAAATGTCTATCTGTCCGCATGTTGCCATTGTATCATCGAAAAGTGGATGAAGATATGCATAGAATTGAACCAAATTTCCTGTGTATGTTTTTGGCTGTGGCAAGCAGGTTCGCTTTCAATTTTGAAATATTTCGCCAAAAGGGGATGGTAAAATATTGATTTTTGTGCCATTATGTGCCATTGAACCAAATTTTTTATGTAAGTGTTTGGCTTTGGCTAGTTGGTCCTTCTTGAATTTGTAAAAAATTCGCTGGAAAGGGGCACTGCGATAATAATATTTGTACCATTTTCAATATTGTACTACGAAAAGTGAATGAAGTTACACATAGAGTTGAACCATTTTTTTGTGAGTGGGCTACGGCTAGTTCGTGTTCGATGAATTTGAAAAATTTCCACAGGAAGGGGGAGCTATAATCGCGATATTCATCACTTTCATTACTGTACCATCAAAAAATGGATGAAGTTATGCATAGAATTGGACTAAATTTTTTGCGTGTGACTATTTTTGGGTAGGACAAGCAGGTCCTCCCCGAATTTGAAAAAAATCTGCCTATCGTTCTAATGTCCATCGGCTCGTGCAGATCCGGGAACTCGTGTCCTGTCAAGCCATCTATTTGCAAACAGCTGATGGTAACAATAGAAGGAAAAACTATTTATTTTAGTAAATATCCAGATCCACATTAACTCGTTTTTACTCCGATTAACTGACGGAAGCAGAAATTTAAGATGAAAATCAAAGTTGGTATAATATTGAATTGGGGATATTAAAGTATTAACATGCCTAATTAATTTTTGAAATATTAAAATGTATGTATAACATAGAAGAAAGTTTTGGGATTGGCACATCCAACTAGCTTTTGATAGTTGCAATGTCTGTTATTCTTATTTATAAGACAGACACAATTTTTCGTTTGAATCAAAACAGTTATTATATCGCTTTATAGTTTCATGTTTATTACACTATACTACTGATCTATATTTAATGAATCAAGGATATTGTTAAATGTCGTTATTTAAGCTTTTTAAAAAATGGCACCTAGAGTCTTTTCATGTGCCCATGCTGTTATGCTACTAAGTTCGTCCTCTGCCTTTAAAAGTAAAATTATTCCAAACTTGATATAAAACAACAAAGAACTATTACAATTGTAAAAAATGCTTCCATTCTCAATTTGGCGAATTTTCTGAATAAACCCCTTTTAGCATTTTTCAAAATGCTTTTTCGAATATGTCTGCTTTTAAAATATCATTAAGACTGGTTTTATAATTTTTCTAGTTAGCAACCATCTCCAGGGATTCATCCGGATTCCACGAATTCTCCAAACTGTAATCATGTATTCAGATGCTTTCATTTACATATTTTCAAACTAAATTACCAGATTGTGGCTCGATGAATAATAAATACGTAAAACTTTTCAAAACTTTTGAATTAATTATGCATTTTATTTTGGTTGATTTGTATAAAAATAAAGTTATCACAAAATTAAAAATTTTACTTTTTAATAAACATTATTTTTAGCTGCTAGATTCTTTAAGGTTTAGTTTCTGAAGAAACGAAAACGACACAAGAAAATTTTAGAACATTTTACATATGAAATAAATATTGAAACATATTCAGCGTTAGAAAATGTTTTTGCTAGCTTACATATTTAATCGCTTTGTAGTTATATAACTCTTCTACGCTTGTAAACATGCTTTTATTTTTTTAACAATTCTTTAAAATTTCCGTATAAATAGAAAGGACAATATTCAAGATATTGTAATTATTTACGACATTTACTTCAAATTTGATGATTTTTTGAATTACTTTAAATTTATAAATATACATATAGTACAGGACAAAAACTGGTAAACGTAAAAACAAATATATGTTAGGTAATTAATTGTAATAACATAGATAATATTATTTTCTTCAAGAAACTGAAACTTAATAAATAATTATTAAATAGTAGCTAAAATATGTAATTGTTTATTAACACTTTTCTATGTGTATGAAAAAAATTGCATGAAAATATATATGCTTATGAATTTGATACTCAGGACGTCTAACTAAATGTCTGTGATCTATTTGTATGAATATACTCAGATTTTACTTTCACTGATACATGTTATTAATATATAGAATGAAATGTTCTGTATTGAAAATGAAAGACGCAGCACGTAAAAATTGCAGTAAAATTAGATGTAAATCTTTTTTATTACATCTAATTTTACTGCAATTTTAGCGGCAAAAACTGCTGGTAACATTGCTGCACCGAAAATCAAATGGACTTTTTTTTTACAGTATATACAATTTTAATATTTTAAACTGTTTCGTTTTTATACTATAACGCACCTCAGTTTATATCGGAGCTGTAAATGCTTAACAAATTTCGCAAACAAGACTTCTAAAATAACTAAATTAACAATATATGATTAAAAATCACATTTTCTATAATAATAATCAATGCGAAGTATCGCCATTGAAGTGGAAACGAGGACATATGTATACATTAAAATTATTCGTCAATTTTAAACAAATCATTTCTTTACTCCTTGAAAACAACCTTCTTTTCCTGTTAATTTTTCATTAAAATCTGCAAAAAAGAAGAAGTTTCGTGCATTCCTTGTGCACTGGTTTATAAGCTTTATTAATACCAAAGTTTGATTTTTTTCTTTAAATAAACACTCTAAAATACAGTAAATTAATTTTTCTAATTTTTTTTAAAACAAACAAAGAAAATTTTTTTTTGAATTTAATAAAGTAGCAATTTTCTCACTTATTTAAACTGATGCACATTTTTTAAAGTAATAAAAAATATTCGCATTTCAAATATATTCTAAACGAACACATTTAAAATATATCGAGTCACTGAATCTAGTTTTTAAAAAATCAATTTTATTGTAAAAACCTCGATACACTCCTGTAATTGAAACAAAGCTTTCTGTTATTTCGCAAAATACCGTAGATTTGTAATTTCAGGGTATTTTTTATAATTTTCAGACAAGAAATATACGCAAAGTTCCGTGTCTAAAATGAACAAGTTACATATGTCACAATTGACGCAACACTTCTGTTATTTTATGGAATAGTAGCTTAAGAATTCAAGATTTCGGATAATTAGTAAGGTTTCTGTATTTTTATGTAAAAAAGGCAAAATTTAACTAACGGGAAAAATTTCCCAAACTTTGTCTTAATGAATCATAAAACTGTCGTTAAATAAACAGATTTTTTTTTTATTTTATGGAATACATATACACATAAATTAAAAGGTTATCAATTTTAGACATAACTTAGATCTGCAAATATGTTTTCAAGTGTATTTGATATTACAGTGATATTAAAGCAATTTACGTCACAATTTTTCAAATAATTATCTAAAAGTTAAAAAAAAATTAAATTCTTTTACGGTGTTTGCGTATTTTCAGTTATATTTAGAAAAAATATTCTCTATTCTTTAGCAAATATAACATGTTGGAAAATACACATCAAGCGTAGCAAATGAGTTGCGTTCGTTAAGTTTTTAAAATATTCAAATCTTGTTGATATAGCATAACAGTACTTCGGATACAGCAGAGTGGCCGAAATTTTTGAGTTATAGTGTGTGTGGTGTGGTGAGTTGGAAGAGCCTCCAGTGACGAATAGTAGAGCTGACGTGTGAAGGTAGAGAGCCTCAGTGCCGGAGTTCGGTAAGAGTTAGTTCAGAATAATTTCGCATTGTGGCGATTTAAAATAAAGATTTTGTGCAGCCACAGGCTGTTTATTTATATTCGAATAGTGAGGTTAGTAAAAGTAGTTCGCGACCTGAAGAGAAAAGCCGAATTAGTGATTTGAGCCGGACTTCGTTGTAATGTGAGTACAAGCTAAAAAGTTTATTCTCATAGTAGTATATTTAATTATCGAAAATACCGAACTTTGCTCCACTCCCCGTGGTTATGCAGGAATAAGCTATAAAAATTTGGTGCTTACAGAGGGCTAAAGAACCTTCTTATCTCCGTGTTGAAAAAAAATATATTTGAAACTATCAAATTTGAATGAACAAGAAGGATAAGTAAGTTTTCCATAGGGTAACATAGGATTCCACTTTGTTTCTTTCCTACCAGATTAGTCCCCAAAAGAGCTGACGACTATCTTGACTGAACTGCCTCTCGAATAATCATGTCATGCCCAGGGTTCTCGCTGTTGCTCGCCATTGCAAGTGCGACTAAATTCTTCATTTGGCGAATAAACAAGCCATTAGATTTGCCAAATTACTAGTATTCAATACTTTTTCTTTCTTTTCTTTTTCGTTTTTCATACATACGCATACATACATATTTTTAATATATACATATTTTCAATTATTTGTAGCGGATTGTTGAAATTAGATTAAAAACAATCGTTGCGTCGCAGTTATAAAACTTGGATTATTTTAGAACACATTGAAAAAAAAGGGGAGTATATTATAGAATTACAATTTTTTTTTTTTTTTTTTTTTTTTTTGTGCTACACGGAGATTTTATTTGGCTAATATTTTTTTCATTTGGCGAATGTTTTTTTATTTTTAACTAGCCAAATTACTAACGTTGGTCAAATATCAGCGAGAACACTGGTCATGCCCACTACAAAACTTCAGCCTATACATACGTACTACAAATGATAAATTTAACTTAAGGGCGATTGCCGTAAAAATGGAAGTTCTTTTCGAATGTTAATCTATCTGCTGTTCGAATACTTTTTTTTTGTTTGTTGGAGATTTTGGGTACATCAATAAGATTAAAAAAAATATATGGATGTCGCAAACACAAAACTTTCTTCTATCTCATATATGTTAATACTTCCAGAAAAAAAATGAAGCATAACAACATCACCGGTTAGGATATTTACACAAAAATTAAATCAGCAGCAATTTTGTGACGTTTTAACTGAATCTGAAGTTTGAAGAAAATCTCTCTTTTAGTTTTTGACATCGAATCATTCCAGAAAATCTGGACAAAAGCATCATCTCTTCAGCAATTTACTTCAAAAACTAGAGAATACTAATTATATCAGGGACTATCAGAATCTGAAGTTTGATAAAAATTCGTTCATTAGTTTCTGAGATAGAGCTTTGGCGATAATTATGAATGATGCTGCATACCAGCATCACCTGTCAGGCGATTTACACCGAAATGTAATCAGCCCCATCATCCCCCATTAGCCCCATTTATGGATTAAAAGGCTATGAAGTTTTATAAAAAAAAATCTTCAATTAGTTCTTGTGATATAGCCACTGCCGAAATCATGAAAAAAAGGCACCACACTGTACAAAAATCTGCAAAGTTACTAAGATTTATCTAGTAGACATGTATTCCAAGAACTTTTCATGTAACGGTAACAGCAAAAAGTCATGTAACCTTTTTTGGTTACACGAAATTTCGCTGTTATCGCTAGATGAAACGTTCTTGTGGAATACATATTTAGAAGGAAAATTTTAGTAACTTCGCAAATAATTTGTGCCAAACCATTTTCATGCAAATATTTAATAAGGTTTGCCTCTATTAAGTTTGAGATTGTCGAGTTTTGCGGGGATTATTTTAGATTTAATATTTTCTAAAATATATTTATGTTTTAATACTATCATGCATGAAATATATTTATATTTTAATATTATCATGGATAAAATATATCTATATTTAAATATTATCATGGATAAAATACATCTATATTTTAATATTATCATGGATAAAATATATATCCAATCATCTAAGATACACAAAAATATAAAAACTGATTAAGAAAGATTTTTGAGTTTAAAAATAACTGTATGTAGATATTTTTTAACTTGTTCCGATAACGAAAAAATAAAAAAAATTGCTACCAGCTTAATGTAAATTTTACTGTATGTACGACCTATATATTCTTTCATTTAAATTTCGAACACATATTGAACAATCTGTATCCAGAATCGGTAAAATGAAATGCAGCATCTGAAATAAGACAATAAAGTTCAAGTTTTTCTTTTCTTTTTATTTTAAAGTTCTATTTTAAGACATGAAATTTTCTTTGATCTTTTCTTCAAATTTTCTTTGCATGCTGGGATGTCACGAGTTACATTTGTGTATATCAATAAGCAGAGAGAATAAGAATAACAACTGTTAGAAATAATTCTCGAGAAATCAAAATTTTGCTAGAGCCATGTACTTTTTCGATAATAAAAGAAATGGCTAAAATTTTATTTCTACATTCTATGGATTCTTATTTTATTTCCTACACGTGCCAATTATTATTTTATCGAAAGTAGGATATTTCTCTTTGGGCATAGAATGCAACATAATAAAGTTTCAGATTTTCGCTTAGTAATTTTTCCTTGGAAGTTACATTTATTTATACAATAAAATTTAAATTTTTGTTCTACACTTTATAAATGTTTTGAAAAATGGGCATTATAATTATTGTATTTATAGGGTTCACTCTATGAATAATTTTGATAAAATTAACGATTTTGGCGTTTTTCCCTTTCAATGAATATTTTAATATTCACATCATTATGTTATTGTCATTTTTATACCCGTGTAAATTGTATCAAATAGAAAATTATATAAGCTACATTCTGTTGTAATTGTCTCTGTTCTCTGCCATTTTCGAATAAAAATATTATAAAAAAAGTTTAAAATTAAAAACTATGAAACTTTTTAAGAAATTAATGTTTTATCGTTAGATTTTAATTATAGTAAGAACAATACGAAAGATTAGTATTTTTAAATTTTTGAATTAAATTCTTCTGAACTACGCTTCAAAATTCAAGCTGTCTGTGTGTCCTGTATTGAAAGATACCAATCTGTTAAGATTTTTAACCAGTTATTTAGGTCGAACGTTATAGTATGAAAATAAACAGCATAGATAATAATTTTCTACAAATTGATCATATAATAGTTCTTAATTTATTTTAATAATACGTAAGCATCATTTAACTGTCACGAAACCGATTTACTTGGTTTCTGTGTTTCAAATATGGACGACACATATAGACGACATACATGTCTGATGTTATGTGTTTTTAATAAATTGAACATCTGTTAACAATAAACTGTCGTAATACCATTATATACCACAACTTAAAAATGTTTTTTCTGACAACGAAGATGTCGAGTTTTATGCCAAATAAACAGCGTTTGCGGGAAGTTTTGTTTATGTGATTTAATCTAAAAAAATTGCAGCTAAAAGATGTCATTTTTAAGTAAGCCTATTGCGAACATGCACCATCAAAAACTACCTGTGAAGATGTGTTTAAATGTTATAGAAGTGGTAATTGCTCCGTCAAATCAAAACAATCAAAGATGCCGATCTGCAAGCGTTATTGTAGGTAGAAGATAACAACAACAATAAAAGATTAACTTGGGGAAGCATTAAATATAACTCACCAAAGTATTTCCAAATCCGTACATATCATGGGAAAAATTTTAAAGGAAGGAAAATGGGTGCCGCATGAGTTGACTGAAAGACAGATGAAAAATGTAATAGTCATTATGGAAATTTTGCTTTTTTTTCACATGGGAAAGTTTCCTGTATCGAATTATTATTGGCGATGAGAAGTAGATATATTTCGAGAATCCCGAATGCAAAGAATTGCGTCTTTCACCTAGCGAAACATCAACATCGAACGGCATTACCAAATCGTTAAAGAAAGAAGACAATGCCCTGCGTTTGGTGAGACCAGAAATGAATTGTGTACTATGAGCTACTGAAACTGGGTGAAACTGACAATAGGCATCGCTATCGACAAAAACTGATTAATTTGAACCATGCATTGGTCGAACAACAGCCAGATTGGAACAGGAAATACAAACGAGTGATATTGCAGAACGACAGTGTTCCATGCTATCGATTTCCATTATTCAGGACACGACGAAAACGCTGAAACAGGGTCTGCTACCGCACCCGCTATATTTGTCAGACCTGGCCTTTTCTGATTATCACTTGTTCTGGTCGATAGCGCTTGTCTTAGCTGGGATACACTTGGTTAATTTCAAAGACGTGCAAAATTGATTGATTAAATGATTTTGCTCCACGCGTCGTTTTATCGTCATGGTATTCATGTATTATCAGAGAGATAACAAAAATATATAGCTGTCGAGGAACATACTTTCAATAAACCATTTTTTTTTGTATTCCTCTTGAAATTTTTCATTTTTCATTGATAAAAAAACCCCTAGAAACTTAGTTGCATACCAAATATATGTCCGTATTTTTCTATCATCCAATCAACTGACAAATAAATTAAACTTTTTAAACACTTTGAAAAATAATTAAAAAGGATTTATGAATTCTGTTTGTTTTTCTGGATGACTGTCTGCCTGTTCGTACTCCAACTAGCATAAATATATTCGGATACTCATGTAATTCATATATGTTATTTAGACTTATCATGACATATTCGGATTCTCATGCAATTCAAATATGTTATTCAGATTTAGCATTACATATTCGGTATTATAAAGGGAGTGCGTACTGTTTATAATTAGATAACAAGAATACTCAAAAATACATTTTTTTAATTTACAGGCGATGAGGAAAATTCTTTTTCAGCCATTTTATTAGCGTTACACAATTTCAAACATAAAGAAATTAATATTCCTCACTCAAGTGGACAGCATGTTTTTAATACAGACTAGAATATGTGGAAAATATAGTTCTTTTTACAGTTAGATTCAAAAGTATTTTCTTATTTCTCAGTCAATAAAGACAAATTATTTGCAGTGTATTTTAAGAATGTTACACTGTTCTAATGAAATTTATGTTTATTACTATGCTCACTAAAGCATGATTTCTACAAATTATCGAGTACATAAAATTTTTGGCTTATATAAATAAGCAAACATAAGCGATATTAAGATACATTGAAAATAGATCGATTATATTAATGATACATAAGTGCTTAATGTGAGCTTTCATCTGTAATTTGCATATTAAAACTTAACTAATACAAAAAACATTTTAATATGACACGTGTAGAAATAGATGATTTGCAATGTTGAAAAAAGAACTCATGGACGATACGGGGTATCGACAGCAATCGCTGAAAATCAATATTTACAGTGTTTTATTTTTATTTAAAATGATTATTTAAATGTTTACAATCAATTGTATAAACGAAAATGAAATTTCTTAAAAAATATTTCGACTGTACAGTAACGTGTTTCGTAATCTATAGTTTGAAGTATGGTATTTCGTTCTTGTTTTACATGGACAATGTTAATCAGTGGTTATAAGTCTGATGATTACTATATTAATGAAACTTAATGTTGATAGGCAAAATAAAATACAGGGTTATTCTAAATGATAAACCCATTTTCAAAACATTGCATTTATTAAAGTACAAATCCAAAATGAACAATCTTTATACCAATAAAAAAGCATGTTTCAAAGTTCTTTTTTTAAGACAATTTACATGTTTAATGTGTCTACCATTTACTGCACGGCAAACATCTAAGCGATAGCCAAACTCGTCTAACACACCGTTGGATCCACAGTGGCCATCTCACTCACAATGGGCAAAGAAACGCAATCGTCTACTGCCGCCTGACTTCTACGGCCGCTTCTGGAAGAGTCACCGCTTTGAAAGCCGTACACTCTGTAACAGCAGATGCACTTTCTCGTGTTTCTCGTGTGCGAGGAATTTGGGTATTGCGTAGATGCAGCCAAAGATCTAAGGCTGCGAGCAAACAGTACTACTTTTTATTACACTAAAAGAGCAATCAATCAATCTTTGTTTCCGAACGGAACAATGGTGAAACCTCTTTAAATGATTTTTGAGGGACTGACCCTACCAAATTGCAAAGGAAGGGGAACTTTTATCTACCCCATCTTCAGTCGTAAAGCTGTCAACTAATTTCGCGTTAGATTCCTCTCTTGAAGTTCAGATTCAGTGCACTAAAAAAGCAGTTTTAGATCAAAGCGCCGACACGAAAGATCAAAGATAGCGCAAGAAGTTAGTGCTATGTACGTGGACCTTAACACACCGTTGGATCCACAGTGGCCATCTCACTCACAATGGGCCGTGAAACAAAATCGTGTCCTACTGCCGCCTGACTTCTACGGCCGCTTCTGGAAGAGTCACCGCTTTGAAAGCCGTACACTCTGTAACAGCAGATGCACTTTCTCGTGTTTCTCGTGTGCGAGGAATTTGGTTATTGCGTAAATGCAGCCAAAGATCTAAGGCTGCGAGCAAACAGTACTACTTTTTATTACACTAAAAGAGCAATAAATCTATCTTTGTTTCCAAACGGAACAAAGGTGAAACCTCTTTAAATGATTTTTGAGGGACTGACCCTACCAAATTGACAAAGTAAGGGAAAGTTTTATCTACCCCATCTTCAGTCGTAAAACTGTCAACTGATTTCGAGTTCGATTTCGCTCTTGAAGTTCAAAAAAGTTCACTGAAAAAGCAATTTATACATCAAAGCGCCGACACGAAAGATCAAAAATAGCGACGCCTGACCGCAAGAAGTTAGTGCTATGTGCCTGGTCCTTTAGAGCGAAAGATGGGAAGGCTTTGTAGGCGTAACGTGAATCCCCCACTGCCAGCGGAACAGTGCAAACATCTAAGCCGTAGAAGTGGCATTCAGGAGCAAAAGGTGAAATCAGGCTCACTTGGCGTGCTTTGGTGGGGTCGCCAATAAAGATATCAAAATAAGGATCAAAATAAGGAGTCATGCTGTGATCACCGCTATCCGCGTGAAAGTAGAGTGTCCCCTCCCCCGCCCCTTTCGTGGAGGGAGTAAAAACCCCTTCCCCGAGAGTTTGGTCAAAGATCATACGATACGTTACGTTACGCTATAAAAAATTTAACCCTTTTGCTGCATCATCGCTCCACCGCTTTTATAGAAAACGATTACTTCACCCAGTTATGGAGCATTCTCATGGATCAAAAGAGAGATATTCTATAAAAGCTGGGGAGTGAGGATGCAGCAAAAGGGTCAAATTTTTTACAGTGTAGGGTTAGAAGATTAGATGAATCTGTTTGTTGTTATGTTAGTTTTCGAGTGAAAGTGGAACTTCCGATATATAAAATTTATTATTTAACAAGTTCAGCATTACTGAAGACTTTTCAATTTTACGTGTTCTTTGGCTATCTATTTGCAGTGTATAAAATATATCACAACAAACACATCATATTAAAAAATCTCCCACAATCTTTAAGTCTCAAGACGAACTGCCAAAAGAAATGGCGTTTTGAATTTTCGCGTGGGAGTTGGCGCAAGGAGATTTACTAGAAAATATTTGGCGAATCGGTGGATGCAATGAACCAGCCTACGATTGGATCTGTCCCTTTGAGCGTGTTTCCTAGCAGAGCAGTTTGCACTGTTTCAGTTGGTTACGGTTTCCAAAGCCTTCCCATCTTTTCCTCTAAGATCTTTGGAGGCAGCAATCGATGGGCACATTAAACATTTATGATATATTAAAAAAAACTTTGTAACTTACTCTTTTCATCGTTATAAAGATTGTTCATTATGGATTTGTACTTTAATAAATACAATCTGTTGAAAATGGGTCCATCATTCGGAATAACCCTGTAATTTAAGGAAAATATGTAATTGGAACTATTATATCTCCCGTTCTATTTCATCGTTCTTCCTGTCTGTAGCTTGTGATTTTTTAGAGAAAATTGATCGAAACATCTTCAAATCTTTATCATTCTCTGAATCATTGAATTTTATCACTTTCCAAGAAATAATTATGTATAATCTTATAAAACACTTAAAAAATTGACTCAAATTGATCTGGTTTAATTGCCGCGGTATTAGAAATTCATTTTTTTAACGGTCTGCTGAAAAATAAATATAAACAGTCAAGTGTGAGAATACTCCCTCTCAGAGATTTCCATACAATAAGTATAATAATTATTATATGTATATTAAAAAAATCATTGCTAAAAGGATAATAAGGCAGGGCTTGAAAATTCTAAAAATTTTAAGGTTCTCAGCTGGGAACCTACATGAAAAATATAGGTTCCCAGATGAAAAGTGTAAGTTCCCCCAAAATTTTTTATGTATGGGTATTTTAACGAAATTTGCCGTTTTTTCGCGATTTTTTAACGAAATGTGCCGTTTTTTCGCGATTCTTTGACGACATTTACCGTTTTATCGCGATGTTTTAATAAAAACTGGCGTTTTATCGCGATATTTTAACGAAATCTGTCGTTTTTCAATTTTTTTTTCGAGATTTGCCATTTTTGCGATTTTTTAATGAAATTTGTGTTGTGTCGCACAATTTTTTCAGACATTTTCGCGATCTCTTGATGAAATCTATTGTATTTTCGCTATTTTTAGACAAAATTTGCAGTTTTTTCGCAATTTTTTAACGAAATCTGCCGTTTTATCGCGATGTTTTAACGAAGCTTGTCACTTTTCAAAAGAAAATCTTTACGAAATTTGCCGTTTTTTGCGATATTTTAATGAAATTTGCGTTGCTTCACACGATTTTTTTAACGAAAGCTGTTGTCTTTTAGCTACTTTTAGACGAAATTTACCGTTTTTTCGCGATATTTTAACAAAATTTGTTGTTTTTCATGATTTTTTAACGAAATGTGCCGTTTTTTCGCGATTTCTTAAATTTTTTTCGCGATTTTTTGAAGAAATCTCATATTTTAACGAAAACTGTTGTTTTTCAAGATTTTTTGACGAAATATGCCATTTTTTACTATCTTTTAATGAAATTTTCGTTTCTTCCGCGATTTCTTAACGTTTTTTGAAGAAATCTGATGTTTTATTGCTATGTTTTAACGAAAACTGTTGTTTTTCAAGATTTTCTGACGAAATAAGCCGTTTTTACTATCTTTTAACGAAATTTGCGTTGCTTCTGCGATTCCTTTGTTGAAATTCGGTCTTTTCCCGTAATATTTCGTCGAAATTACGCATCCCCCGGGCCGCTTAAGAGCTATATTTTTGCGTCCCGTCTCCGATTTTTTGCTTAATTTATGCGTTATAATGCGTCCGCGGCATTGGTAATGGACAAGGCGAAAGGTTAGGTTCCCGGCCGGGAACCTGAGTGAAAAAATATGCGTTCCCGGAAAGGATTTCTGGGTTCCCCGGGATCCCGGGAACGCTATTTTTCGAGCCCTGAATAAGGCATTGCAAAAAACTGTACAGCATAACGTAGGTTTGGGTAATATACATGTTTCGTACGGGTTTTACTATCACCCCTCAAAGTTTGCCGGTCTGGTAATGAAACACCCTGTATAGACACATATGTATATGTACACAGAGAGAGATTTTCAAAATGTAATTGAAAAAAGATCCATTATAATTGAAATTAACAAAAAATAAAAATTAGATAGATTTCGTAAAATATAAGTACATTTTTAACTGGAAATATTTGCCAGTTTAAATACTTCATAAAAAATAGGATACAAATAATATACCAATTTATATTTCTAGAGAATAAAAACTTTTGGTGAAACGGTATTTAAAATTGTTTGAATACATATGGATAACTAAATATTTTTAACGAGAGATAAATTAAAATAAGTAGTCTACGGTTTTTAAATTCATATTGTTCCAAAAATTAGCATTTCGAGTGTTATTTGTTAAATGTAATCTCCAGCAATTTATTCGAAATTCATGTATTTCACATTTGATAAAAAAAAAATACATTTCAAAGAAATATTATTTTAAATTTAGAAACATCAATACACAATTTAAAATGATTGTAATAAATTTGACTTTTCTGGTCCTCATATTTATGAAATTTTCTCAATTTTATATCAGAAGAGACACGTCAATTTTAATAATATATAATACAAAGAGATATGTTCGAAATAGTAAACCATCAAAAGTTTTCTCTTTTTATACTTTATTATATCCTTTATATTAGATTTCGTATCGTGCATTATAAATTTTGAAGAAATTGGATTTCTTCTTTCTGAGTACTTTATTTGAAAACGAGTCTAATTCAATCAAAAGTCGTCGGAACTCAGAATATATTTTACATGTACGCATGCTTCAAATTTTGACATTTTAATTTTTAAAAAAATCCGTTTTATCGCAGTTTCCAGAAATTATTAAATTTTAATTAGGTTTTCATATTTGTTTTATATAAGCGTAAAAGAGAAAAAATGCAAATTGAAATGAGCCATGGGCCGTGTTCCGTACATAAGAAGCGCTGTATTAGAGCGCCATCTGTGAAAAAAGAAGAACCGTCTTGGTTCGAGAGTTTCGAACAGAGTTGTTTTTTGGTGTGTGAAAAGTGGCGATATGAAATCGCATTATGAGTTTGAGTTTATGTAGCGAAATAAATAATATTTTTGTGTGTGACAGTCCACTAAATGAGTGAGTTTTGTGATTTCTTCAAGCTATCGTCGACATCTGGTCCGGCGTCGAGCCGGAGAAATATTTTCGCAATAATTCCAATTTTTTTACTTGGAATAAACAACAGATCGTTTGAATGGAACACCTGCAACATTTGAAAGAAATTAAGTAAGAGTATGAGTTTTGTTGGTTCATTTACCCCATAATATAGTAGTTTTTTATTTATGTTATGTATTTTATTGTTTTATTTTGAGTTAAAGTGTTAATTGTTTTGAGTTTTGTAAATTTGTTCTTAAAATGTTTAAAGACGCGCGTAAGTCAGATTTGCTGATTGCTGCCGCGGAATTAGGGGAAAAAGTAAACGATAAAGCTACGAAAGCAGAGTTAATTAATATTATAAAAAACACAGAGAAATTTAAAAGTGACTCTGAATTTGTATCTAATTTAATAGACGGTATAATTGAGGAACGTAAAGAAGAATTTGAGCGGCTCGAGAAAAGTAAAAAATTAGAATTGCAGTTAGAGCAAATTAAATTGGAAAGAGCTAAAGCCGAATTAGAATTATCTCGTATGCAAACAAATTCTAAAACTAATGACAGCGATTCAGAAAGTAAAATTGATTCCCTGGACTCTTTAATAAAAAGTATTAAAACTCTAACAATTAGAATTCCGAGCCGCCCAGAAGGTTGGGGTCTTTTTTTTGCTTCCTTGGAAAGATCATTTATAACAAAAAATGTACCCGATAAATTTAAAGCTGAGAATCTTTTGAATTTATTAGGGGAGAAAGCTTCAAATGTAATTTCTTACATAAGCGATAATGAGTTGGGTGATTATGATAAAGTAAAGAGAATTGTTCTTAGAGAATTTGAACCAACACCCCAATGTTGTCTTGAGCAATTCAGAAAAACTGTTAGGCAGTCGAATGAAACACATATGCAGTTTGCATCACGTTTAATAACTAGCTTTGATTATTATTTAAAATTGAGAGAAGTGTCCGATTTTGAGAAACTGAAACAATTAATTGTATCAGACAAATTATTTCAATGTTTAGATAAAGATACAGCAGCTCATATTAGTGTTAAACAATCGGATTCATGGTTCGATCCCGTGACGTTAGCGAAGGAAGCAGATTTATTTTTTGTGTCATTCGGTAAATCATTAACTGAGAATAACAATCAAAAATCTATGAGAAATGTGTCTAAAGTATTTTTATCTGATTGTAAGAGTATAAAATGTATGATTTGCTTTGAAAGCCACCCAATACACAAATGTAAGAGATACATGGCTTTATCTGTTTCGGAAAGGATAGAGGTAATTAAGAAAAATAATTGTTGCTTTAATTGCTTAGGCAAACATTTAGTTAATAACTGTAAATCAAAATTTTCGTGCTCCTTATGTAAGCGAGAAGGTAGACTAAGAGACATCATTTTTCATTGCATTTTCCGAGAAATGAGATATTGCGCAATGCAAATGTGAATGGTGAAAATGGGGGGAAGCGCCTTTCCCCACCGTAAGAGTAAGTGAATCAAATCTCTCGGCAGATTCGCCAATATTTGAAACTAATCAAAACAGTAGAAATAATAATTCCGTACTTTCCACGAGAGTAATAAATCAAACAAAAACTGTTTTGTTAAGTACAGTAAATTGTTTATTGAGAGATGAGGCGGGAAATTACTATAGAGTACGTGCGGTTTTGGATCAAGGGGCAATGAATAATTTTATGACGGTAGATTGTGCAAATAGCCTCAAATTAAAAAAGGAAAGAACTAATTTCGCAGTTTGTGGTATTGGTGACACATTCACAAAAATTAAATCTGTTGTTACCGCAACAATTTCCAATTTAGAAAGAAATTTTGAAAAAGAGTTAGATTTTTTGATTGTATCTAAAATTACGGATTTCATGCCATCAAAAATGTTTAATATTAATATGCCAGAGTTAAAACATGTAAAACTAGCGGATGAAGACTTTAACAAACCAGGTCGCATAGATTTACTTTTAAGTGCTGAGATATTTTATGAGCTGTTACGGCCAGGTCAAATTTGCCCAGTTAATAGTAATTTGATTTTTCAAAATACAGTTTTTGGTTATGTAGCAAGTGGAAGTGTTCCCATTCAAAGTCAGGGGAGGGTACATTGCGGTTTCATTCAGGATAATACTCTTTTAAACGAAACCATAGAGAAATTTTGGAAAATAGAAGATGTTCAGATTGAAGTACCCAAAAATAAAGAAGCAATAATTTGCGAAGAACACTTTGAGAAAAACGTTAAAAGAGATCGTACAGAGAGATATATTGTTAAAATGCCGTTAAAAGAGGATCCGATTTGCTTAGGAAAATCCAGAGATATTGCCCTAAAAAAGTTAAATTCGCTTTGGAATCGATTCTTAAAAGAACATGAATATTTAACATTGTATAGAGAATTTTTACGCGATTATGAAAGATTGGGTCACATGACAGAGATTTCGGAAAGGGGGGAAGAAGTAGGAACTTATTATATACCGCATTTAGGAGTATACCGCCCTGATAAAAGTACAACAAAACTTCGTGTAGTTTTTAACGCGTCTTCGAAAACAACCTTAGGAAACTCTCTTAATTACTTACAGTATAACGGTGGGGTTATTCAGGAAGATATTTTTTAAAAAATGACAAGATTTCGTAAACATATTTATGCATTCGTAGCTGACATTAAACAAATGTATAGAATGATTTTAATTGATCCGAGTCAAACTAAACTTCAGAGAATTCTTTGGAGGGAGGGGGTGAATGAACCAGTTAAAACTTATGAGCTGAAAACTCTTACATATGGAACAGTGAGCGCCCCATATTTAGCTACTAGAGTTTTGCTTCAACTATCGAGAGACGAGCAAAACAACTTTCCCTTAGCATCCCCAGTTTTAGAAAGAGATTTTTATATGGATGATGTGTTGAGCGGCGCAGCCACTCTATTCGAAGCTAAAGAGCTGCAGTCAGAGTTAGTAGAGGCTCTCAAGAGAGCAGGAATGCATCTGCACAAGTGGCATAGTAATAATTTTGAGTTAAAAACAGAACATGACTGTGATTACAATTTTAGAGAAGAGACAAAAACGCTTGGTGTGATGTGGAATCCTAGTAGTGACAGTTTTACCTTTCAAATACAAGTAGAAAGTGTAGTTTCGCCAACGAAAAGAAACGTGCTATCAACAATCGCAAGAATTTTCGATCCACTTGGCCTCTTAGGGCCTGTTGTTACCAAAGCTAAAATTCTCATGCAAAACTTGTGGTGTTTGAATCTAAATTGGAGTGATCCGCTTCCTGAAAGAGAAGCACAAGAATGGCAAAGCTTTATCGAGTCCCTGCCAGTGGTGAACAATGTTAGTGTTAAGAGGTGCATACTAATTGAGAAACCTGTTAAGATCGAGCTTCATGGTTTTTCTGATGCATCCGAATCTGCCTATGGATGCGTTATTTATTGCAAATCAGCGTCAAGTGATGGAGCCTTTAAAGTAAATTTGGTTTGCAGCAAATCCCGAATAGCACCCCTTAAGCGTCTTACTATTCCAAGATTGGAGCTTTCTGCAGCCGTTCTCTTAGCAAAACTGTTATCCAAAGTAAAAAGTGCCTTACAACTAGAGACTACTGACATTTATTTATGGAGCGATTCGATGATCGTACTTTCCTGGTTACGAAAAGAACCATATCTTATGAAAACTTTTGTTGCTAACCGTGTAGCGGCAATACAGGACTTGACAAAAGTTCAACAGTGGCGTCATGTGTCTTCTGAGAACAATCCAGCAGATCTCATTTCAAGAGGAATGGATCCTGAGAAACTGGTTAAAAATGAACTGTGGTTCAAAGATCCGATGTTTCTGACTCAACGGGACTATCCTAATCGTGAAATTCCTACGTCCATCATTAGAGACGAATTTTCACAAGAACTAAAAAATTTAGATCAAGACTTATCTGTTTTTTGTGTAGCTTCCAATCCTTTTATTGAAGTGTTATTTGATATTACTAACTGTTATTCTAAACTATTGCATGTTCTAAGTTATCTTTTCAGGTTTATTCACAATTTGAAGAATCCAACAGAAAAGAGGTTTGGTCCTTTGACAACACAAGAAATATTAAAAAGTGAGATATTAATTATTAAAGAGGTCCAAAACAACGAGTTTTCTGAGGAAATTAAGTACTTAATTCACCAAAAGAATGTTCCAGGTAAAAGTAAGATAAAATGTTTAAATCCTTTTTTAGATAGGGATGGAATAATAAGGGTAAATGGTAGAATAAAAAATTCTGAGTTAAGTTTAAACAGTAAATTCCCAATTATTCTACCTAAGAGTCATAAATTAACTAAGTTAATTTTAGAGGCATATCATAAGAGATATTTTCATTTAGGCCCCACTGCCCTATTACATTACATAAGACAGAAGTATTGGCCAGTTCAGGGTAAAGCAACATGTAGAAAAGTCGTGCATGATTGCATTAAATGTTTTAGGTTTAAACCTGTAGGTGTTGAACAGTTAATGGGTGATTTACCAAAAGAGAGGGTAACTCCTGATTTTCCGTTTAATTGTTCAGGGGTTGACTTTTGTGGGCCATTCCTTATTAAGTATAGAAATCAAAGAAAAGGAATTTTCCACAAAATATATGTGTGCATATTTGTATGCTTAGTCACAAAAGCCATTCATCTTGAAATTGTAACTGATTTAACATCGGAGGCCTTTGTGGCATGTTTAAAGAGATTTGTGGCTCGCAGAGGTTTGTGTTCGAAATTATATTCGGACAATGCGACAAATTTTATAGGAGCTAATAAAGAGCTTTCTAAATTACATAACTTAGTTTTAAATCCAGATGAGAGACTTTCAAATTATTTGTCAACTGAGGGAATTGACTGGAATTTCCTTCCTCCAAGAGCACCTAATTTTGGTGGCCTCTGGGAAAGTGGTGTAAAATCATTTAAATATCATTTTAAAAGAGTTTTAGGTAATTCTAGGTTGACATATGAAGAATTCTTAACGGTTATTACTCAAATAGAAGGAATTTTAAATTCCACACCACTTGTACCTCTGTCATCAGATACTGATGTGTATGATGTGTTAACCCCTGCCCATTTCCTAATTGGCAGACCCTTAAATGCCATTGTTGAGCCAAATTTAACTGAGATTAAAGATAATCGGTTGTCTAACTGGAAAAAACTAACAAAAATAATTAAAATTTTTTGGAAGAAATGGCATATTCAGTATCTCAACAATTTGCAACAGAGGTCCAAGTGGATGGTAGAAAAAGATAATGTAAAAGTTAATGAGTTAGTGCTTCTTAAAGATGAAAATCTACCCCCTCAAAAATGGGCATTGGGTAGAATAATATAAGTTTATTTTGGTGAAGATAAACGGGTCAGAGTTGTTAAAATAAAAACTCAATCTGGAGTTTATAAAAGACCAATATCAAAAATTTGTATTTTGCCTCTAAATCTGTAATCTTGTGTATATTTTTTCTGAGTGTATATTTTCTGTGTGTTTTTCTTCTAATTATATATTTTCTGTGTTTTAATATTATCAATATATTGTTACTATTTTATATTTGCATTTGTAAAGACTATAATTTAATGGTTGAATGTAACCATTGCAACGTGGGGCGGAATGTTCCGTACATAATAAGAAGCGCTGTATTAGAGCGCCATCTGTGAAAAAAGAAGAACCGTCTTGGTTCGAGAGTTTCGAACAGAGTTGTTTTTTGGTGTGTGAAAAGTGGCGATATGAAATCGCATTATGAGTTTGAGTTTATGTAGCGAAATAAATAATATTTTTGTGTGTGACAGTCCACTAAATGAGTGAGTTTTGTGATTTCTTCAAGCTATCGTCGACAGGCCGAAATATTAAGTGATTTCGTTACCGTGTAAGTTTTATAAATTTGTATATTTTCTCAAGATTTTATATATTTGATGGTAAATTGTCGGAAAATATGGAAATATATTTAAGTGATCATTGAGAACAGTATTGACGTTTGGATGGATACGTTTATTATGAATTGAATCGACCCCCTTTCAATTGAAATGTGTTTAATGTAATCTAATTCTACTTTGAGTAGACTATTGACATTATTTCTATGTGGAAGATTATCGTATACGGAATAATTCTAACATCTTGCATAAAATGTCCAGTTCTTGAAATTTTCCTAAAGACCAGTTTCCATTTCTATAGGACATTCATTTCCATTCTTCCGTTTTTTTAGGTGCGTTTGTAATTATGTAAATACGTAGCAGCTGTAGTCGTCGTTCAGTACGCCGGTCTGTTCGTCTCTCTGTCTGTCCGCATATAACAACGCAAAAACTACCCAATGGAATTGTTTGAAATTTAAAATACATAATTATTAATAATTTTGTCGAGTCATTTCAAATTTTATGAAAATCGGATGCATAAATCAATTACACGGACAATCAAAAGGATTCCGTTACATTAAGGTCAATGGGGAAAAAAGTTTCAAATGCATTTTAATAGTTTGAAATTTAAAATACATAATTATTACATAATTTTGTCGAGTTATTTCGAATTTTATCAAAATTGGATGCATAGTTCAAATATACGGACAATCAAAAGTTTTCCGTTACGTTACGGTCAATGGGGGAAAAATGTTTAAAATTTATTTTAATGGGCATGGTTACACTTATTCGAACTTGATAAAATTGATATGCATCTATAAAATACATTTTATAATGTACGTTTTGCATAGTCTGTGGTTCAAAGAACATTTGCTATTGATTTACAAAGCCACACAAAAGTGCTCCTTTATATAATGGTATAGAGAGAACATTGTTTGGTGCGCATTTTAATTGTAATTAACTATTTACAATTTTATGAGATTGATATATGATAGTGATATTTTGAAAATTTCGTTATCGTACGAACCCACCTTATTTGCTACGCATCACGTACAATTTCCAACTTGTTTTTAGGTGCGTTTGTAATTATGTAAATACGCAGCAACTGTAGTCGTCGTTCAGTCCTTCCGTCTGCCCGCATAAAACAGAGCAAAAACCACTCAACCGAATCATTTGAAATTTAAAATGTATAATTATTAAATTATTTTGTCGAATTATTTCAAATTTCATTGAAATCGGATGCACAGTTTAATGACAGGGACAATCAAAAGTATTCCTATGCGCAACGGCCAATAGGGGAAAATAGTTTCAAATGCTTTTAAATGATACTACACTTTTTCGAAAATAATAAAATTAAAAAACATCTATGAAATATATAGTAAAATAAACATTCTGTATAATGTGTGGTGCAAATATTATTTGTTTTTTATTTACAGAGCTAAACAAAAGTATTGCATTTCATAATAGTATGGAAGTAAACATTGTTTTTGGTGCGTTTTAAAAATATTAAACCATTTCACATTTTGTGAAATGGATATACATTGCTGAAGTTTACTGCAAGTTACTTTCCGTTTAATAGAAATCAGACAGTATTTTCAGGGATACACAAAAGATTTTCGATACTCTACTGTAACCGAAGTACAGTCGACTCTCGTTAATTCGAAATCGGATAATTCGAATCTTCGCTTAATTCGAACTAAACATGAAGTCCCGAAATTGTCAATGGCAGAATAACGTTAAAAACTTTCATTTATTCGAACTCATTTTCTCTTGAATTCGTTTAATTCGTACAAACGGGAATTTCTATTTTTCATTTTTTTTTCTGTCTCACGGATTTTGGATCATTTGAACACCTTTCTTTCTTTCATTTTTGTGATAGTTGTTTCGAACGAGTATACATATAATCCAATGCATTTAATATCCACTTTTATAGTGCTCCGTCTGTCCATCAGTGACGCTTCAAATTTTTTTTCCATTGTGCTTGTTTCTAATCTTTTAATTAGTTTATGTATTTATGCATTCTTCTAATTTAATATTAAGTCATATTCTATTTGATAACAGACGAAATAAATTTAAAAAACACTGTAACACTAATTCCTTTATAATAGTACCATATTAAGCATGATTTTATTTCGTACATTCCATAATTCGAACTCCGGATAATTCGAACATTTCTTGCGGTCCCGACGAGTTCGAATTAACGAGAGCCGACTGTATTATATATTGATAGATTAAGATCTTATTATTTTAAAAATGTCCTTATAGCAAGATTACAATATCATTTCCTTCGCTTGACGTGCAATTTCTGTTAAGCTCTTCCACAATGGATAAAACCTACTCATTGGTCGCCTAGAGTACGCAGGAATGATTCAGTCTTCTGTCATTTTTCAACACTTGCCACTATTTTTCAAATAGCCCTAAAGCCCCGGGGTACGTTATTCATACGTTTCTATGTTTTAAGCAATTTAAATATTTTCACTATTTATTTATCTTTATAAACTCCAAATTAGGTATATGCACCCTTTTGTACACTCAAATTTACACTTTGTACTATTTTAACGCTATTCTTTTATTTCGCAATAGTTTCTGGTATTTTTAAAGATGAATGTTTTTAAGAATCATGGAAAATTCGGAACAGTTTATAGGGTATTTTTCTTTGCACAAATATGTTTTTTATAGATTAGGAAACATTTACCGTTTATTATAATGCACACGAAACATATATCTAAGATTGTTTCAAACTTTAATTACGAATGCGTTAGTCCTGCCGCATTATGATTATTTTTAATGTGTGAGAAAATGTTTTGTTACAACCATGATTTTATTAAGCGTACCTTATACATATCCCTGTGACATATTTTCAAAATAATTTCTGGAAAGATTTCGAATACTACCAATTTTTATTTCTCTAGCATCTGAACAAAATTTAGTTAACTATGGCATTGTTCAATAATCAAATAATGGAATTCTTCTGGTAATTACTTCATAATGATCTAGACACAAGTGAATCATTCCACTTAATGATAATATAATATTTTGGGAAAATTTGCATCCATTTTTTTCTTTGCTATTATTATTCAATTAATTTTGTGAATGTAATGTATTAGGAGTGCTAATTATGTTTTAAGATCACCATAAGATCACCATATCAATATTTCTAAACTTACATCTGCCAAAACTCTTACCGGAAGGAAGACAAGACCTGAAAGATAATATTCTTAAGTTTTATCTGCCGCAATCAATTCAAAGAAATTATCGCGTTTATCCTTCGAAAAAAAAAAAAGTCAAGTATTTTTTTCCGAAAATATTTTACCCTTATTGCAGTGCTACGAACAATTTTTACGTTATCAAAAAACCAAAAGAAATTTATTTGAATATCTTATTCTTAAAGATGAAACATTTTCCGAAACGAGAATATAATTAGTGTTAAAATACATAAATTTTAACTTATTCAAATACACCGCCGAACGCAGGCCACTTCGCGGATCATGGAGATGATATCTATTCTACGTTAAAGGTAACTTTTACTTTTATTTTGCCTGATGAACCTGTAAAACAATGCACGTTACCTAAAATTTACCTTTGATTATGATCGCATACCTTAAATAAAAAAAAATATTTTTTTATTACTTACCCATCATACGTAGTATAGGGTAAGTCTTGCAATTGTTTTGAAAATCGAAAAAAATTTTTGACGGATTTACACGTTTTAGATAGTGGAGATTCCGAAAAACATATTTTTAGAAAAAATTTTTTGCCGTCCGTCTGTCTGTGTGTCTGTCAGTCTGTCTGTCTGTCAGTCTGTCTGTCTGTAAACGCTCTATCTCCCGAACAAATTGAGATAGAGACTTGAAATTTTGTATGTAGTTAGTATGTAAGAATGGGACGAACCCTATTTAATATCAGCAACCTCGATTATCCGGAACTATTTTTTTCGGACTCTTGAAAAATTCGTTCTGATGAAAGGTGTATAAAAATTTTCGAATTTTTTTGTTCTAAGGAATGGACGTAAAGGCAATAAAATACCACACATTTTGCTTATGAAACGAAGTCGATCGGATTATTAGTTGCCGAGATATTTGTAATCTTGTTTTCCACATTCTTCGATTTTTCATGACCCTGTATTTCATTCAAATTTCAATTCAGAAGTATTTTTTAATTGGAAATGAGACACTTAATCCGACGCAGTTAATTGTTAGTTAATAGAATTATTATTTTTGGAGTTATAAGGATGTTTCTTTTACGCAGTTCGGTACTACTTGAGTAGTACCGAATTGTAATGCATTGAATAAATAGTTTCACATGTTTTATTTTCATATACATATCCATGATGGGTAAGTATTACGGTGGCCCCCAACGACTAGTTTAATGTATGCGACCAAAAGGTTCTTAGAATACAGTTAAAGACTTTTACATGAAAAATAAATACATAATAATTAACATATTTATTTTCTCATACTTTACACTCAGTCTGAAACATTCATTCACAAGATCATTGTTATTTAACACTGAAAAATATTTTTCGAAATTTTTAGTAAGAGAAAACTGTTGTGTTTGACATTGTGCATTTTTCCTTTTTTATGGAAAACAATAATAAATCCATCCCAATCGCCTCCCTCTCAAAGAATATATTTTCTGTGAAATTGAAATAAATTGCTATGACAGGAAACTTTTTGCGCTACATTTATTATTTACGCTATTTTATGACTTGCATAAAAGTTCCATTTAGAAAACAAATGTTCCGATAATCCAGATGCACATTTTTTTCATGCTGACTATCGTAGATATTCACATAAATTCTATTGATGCTCAAAAAAGAGAAAAAAGAAATCCATTAAAGTATCGCTTTTATTTTCTGAGCATAGATGCATAGATTACATAAAATAGTAAGAGGGAATCCATTGAAAAGTTTAGAAATATAATTTCTGAAAGGGTACGTAGTGTAGTAGTATAGGGTAAGTCTTGCAATAGTTTTGTTTAATTTTTTTGACGGGTTTACACGTTTCGGACACTGGAGATTCCGAAAAACATATTTTTAGAAAAAAAATTTGCCGTCCGTCCGTCTGTGTGTCTGGTCTGTCTGTCTGTCTGTCTGTAACCGCGCTATCTCCCGAAGAAATTGAGATCGAGACTTGAAATTTCGTATGTGCTTAGTATGTAAGAACGGGACGAAGCCTATTTAATATCAGTAACCTCGATTATCCGGAACTATTTTTTTCGGACTCTCGAAAAATTCGTTCTGATAAAAGGTATATAGAAATTTTCGAATTTTTTAATTTTAAGGAGGACGTAAACGGCAATAAATTAACACAAATTTTGCATAAAAAACGAAGTAGATCGGATTATTAGTTGTTGAGATATTTTTAATTCTGTTTTCCACATTCTTTGATTTTTCATGACCCTGTATTTCATTCAAATTTCAATTCAAAGATATATTTTAATTGGAAATGAGACACTTAATTTGATGCAAGAAACCGTTAGTGAAAATGATAATTATTTTTAGAGTTATAAGGATGTTTCTTTTATGCAGTTCAGTGCTACTTGAATAGTTTGGCGTTTCATACAATTTATCGAAATTGGTTCATCAGAAATTCATTAATAGAGCATGATGATGTGTTAAAAATACTTAAATATACGTTTATATTTTGTTTTGGAATTGTAGTGCATTTTATAAATTGTTTACATATGTTATGTTTTCATATAATGTGTTATGCATATCCATGATGGGTAAGTATTACGGTGGCCTCCAACAACTAGTTTTTGATCGGAGGACTTATTTTGTTAAAATTCAGAAAACTATTGCATACAAAAATATGAAAATGGGGGTATTATAGAGAAATATTTTGTAAATACTCGGATGCTGACAGTTTTAAGTCGAAAAATATTTTAAGAGATACTTAATGTTAAATTTGGTCAAAATCTTCCCATTAAAAAATAGGTTATAGAAGCAAAACCTATGCATTGGAATTTAAACATTTTAAGGTCATTTTACACATTAGAAATTCCAGGTGTGCAGACATAAGTATTTTCTTTTTAATTTGACATTTATGAGGATTTATTTCCATTTTAAATTCAAATTTCAGCATTTATAGTGATATTTTTTACATATTTTTTTAAAAAAAAGTATTGATTTAAATTTTTGCCAATTTGTAAAAACAGCTCAAGGATTAATATAATCTTCATTGTAAAAACTTATTTACATGCTATTGCACATGTTATTACATGCTATATTATTACAAATAAAAAAAATTCAAATTGAAATTACATGATTCGCACTAGAAGCAGGAAAATATTAAAAATTACGGCATAAAACTATATTTACACGTGAATTTTAAAGTAGAAAGAAAACTGAAAAATAATAAATTTGTTACATTAACATACGTTAAAAGTTGTAAAATGAGAAAATTAGGTTAAATTACAAACTATACTATTAAAACAAATCAAATTGAAATGGCATGATTGCGCATTAGAAGCAGGAAAATATTTACGTTAAAAGTTAAAAGAGAAAATTAGGTCATATTTAATGTGGCCAATTAATTATATTGCCAGACAATAAAAAAATATATTTACATGTAAACGAGAGATTTGTTTTTATTATTTTGAGATAATCTTTTTAACAGTTTTTTCCGATTTTAACACAGCGTAAATAATAACGTTTCTTTTCTAACAATAAAAGTATTCTCGCATGAATATCACAAGAAATAACAGTTTGGTGAAAATTACCTTACTTTTCAAACGTTACATTTAACCCTTTGAATACTGCTGACTGAAATAGAAATAATTTAAGATCAAAATCATAACTGCTGTAGTATTAAATTAATAATATTTGTACATTGACATGCATAAATATTTTTTTAAATATTAAAATGTTCGTATGAGATAAAAGAAAGTTTGGTATTGGCAGATCCAACTAGTTTTCACTTAATATTTGTCTCTGGCATAGACTTTTTGTATTTTATACGAGCCAAAAAATGGAAGTCTTAATTTTAACTTTGTATCAAAATGAGTTCATTCAATGGCCGCCAGGTCACCAATTCTGCATTTAGACGCTTTTTATTCTTTTTTTATACATAAGTCCTTTTATTTACGGCTTTAATTTGAATGGAAGAATGTGCTATTAATACATCCCAATCAATGCTGTTTTTAAATTATTTCTTTGTTATTCAAACTCATTCCTTGATCATTTCTGTCATTGCGTGCAGCAACACTAGAAAAAGTATGGTTTACAGGACTCAAACCAAAACTCCTCGTTGATCCTATAGCAGTAATCAGGTTGCTTTTAAATTCCTCCTTACTTAATTTTTTGAAGGTAGTATTATATTTGTCTTTTCTTATTTTAACCTGATTTCATGAACTGATAAAAAATATATCGTCAGTTTTTATTCTCTCCAGAAGAACAGTTGGCTTCCATCTAGGATCTGAATATGGATTTAATAAAAAGTCATGAATATTCTTGATACATGAACATTTATCTCCCATTCTAGTATCGAAGTCCTTAAGGATTTTAATAATTTTCATAAGGTTCTGACGTTTACTATTTTCATTAAAAAAATTTCAAATGGGAAATCATTAAACTCAAGAATATGTCCAAGTATGTCTTGACTCTTTGTTAGCCAATGTCAAAACTGAACTTTATACAAAGGCCGGATACTTTTTGTTTTTTGAATTTGTCCTCGTGTGTCTGGTTTAACTCCAAGTTTGCAACTTTTCCTCTCTCTAACACTATTCCATCAGAACATCAGCACAATGCATTCTTTAGTACCGTATTTTCGGGTGTATAGCCCGCACTCCTAAATCGAGCAGTGCAGTAAAAAAAGTTCGTGTATAAGCCGCGGAGATGCATCGGTGTATAGTCCGCGGGCTATACACCATTTATGAACGTATATTTCGATCAGGGTTCGAAGTTACAAGCCATTAAAGTATATACGCGCGTATAAGTCGAGAAATTTTAGACAAAAGAAGAATTTCAAAGTGGAGGGGGGGGTCGACTTAAACGCGAGACCTAAAAAAATCTATGAATAAAATATCGGAAAATAGTTTGCTAGTGAATCAATGCTGCAGCACCCCTTTGTATTTGTAAAGTACAAAATCCAAAATCTGGAACCTTTCCTCCCTTGACAATTTTTAGTTTAAGATCATTTTTAGTTTATTTAAAAAAAATAATAATCTACCCTGCCCAGTTGCAAAGACCAAAAAAAAGTGTGGGATTTACGCCATTTCGGAACGATTCAGAGGAGTCGGTCTTTTTTGGAACGGTTCCGAGAAATCCTTCCTTTTCAGAGTCGTTTCATTACGGAACGAGTAATAGGAATTGCTCCTTTTCGGAACGAGTCCGAGGAATCGAACCTTTTCGCAGTTGTTTCATTTCGGAACGAGTCCAAGGATTTTGCCCTTTTCGAAGTTTCGGACCGAAATCGTGATCTCGTTCCTTTTCTGATTAGTTCCTTTAGTTCCACTGCCGGAACCGCTCCTTTTGAATTGTTCCTAAAAAAATGACACATAACTACTAAAAAACTGATTTCAGTTAAGGGGTGTCAGGAGTTTTAAATTTAACGCACTTCATGAAAATGTGCTTCCGCTTCGAGTTCGCGTAACTTCATAAATATTCAAAGTATTTACTTAGTTTTTTGTGGTATATTTGGGATAGGGTTTAGGTCTAGTAATATCACAAAATAAAGACTCACAACAGACTAAAAAAAATATAGCAAGAACATTTAAGTAATGAAATTTTCATGTATTTTTTATCACTATCCGTAAGATAACTAAACTTTGAGTAGACCTATAAACTTCATTCATAGACCAAAATGATCTCTAAACTCTATTTTATAGAATGAATTAAGGATATAGACATTGCTTGAAATTAACTACTTTAAAATGGCATCTGAATTTGAAAATTTGAAAAATCGTTAAAATTAGAATTACTTAATCATTAAAAAATTAATTAAATTTTAAATTATCTTTACAAAATTAATTCATTTTATAGGGAATGTT
This sequence comes from Maratus speculifer, assembly GCA_964019185.1. NCBI lineage: Eukaryota > Metazoa > Arthropoda > Arachnida > Araneae > Salticidae > Maratus > Maratus speculifer. The sequence goes on from OZ025301.1 coordinate 43,454,098, forward strand.
AATATAAACATATGTGAGAAATTTCCAGATGATACTTCAAACAGATTTTTTTTAATCTTGCGGATTGTTTTTAAAAATACATGAAAATTTCATTACTTAAATGTTCTTGCTATATTTTTTTTAGTCTGTTGTGAGTCTTTATTTTATGATATTATTAGACCTAAACCCTATCCCAAATATACCACAAAAAATTAAGTAAATACTTTGAATATTTATGAAGTTACGCGAACTCGAAGCGGAAGCACATTTTCATGAAGTGCGTTAAATTTAAAACTCCTGACACCCCTTAACGTTAAAACGACTTATTCAGCAAAAAGTTTAAAATAAGTAACATGTTATGCTATTGTTTTTTACCCTCTCAAATCAAGAGCAAACTGCGTTCGAGCGTCATTATTTCTCGCTGACGGTTAGTGCAGTACTTGGCGATAGTTGCGACAGTTCTTCCAAATCCAGAAATAACTGTATTTAAACAACAACAACAACAATAATAATAATAAAAGCTTTTACACACATGAAGAGAACTCTCTATATTTCGCGGCATAGCGAAAAAAAATTACAAATTTCGATGTTTTTTTTCAAATTTTTCGAGGTTTAAAAATTAGAAAAAATATCACGATTTCCAATTTTTTTTTTAAATTTTTGTATAACCCGCACCGTGTATAAGTCGCAGCGGCTTTTTCGAAGATTTTTTTCGTTATAAGCCGCGCTATACACCCGAAAATATTGTATGTTAATTTTATTATTATTACGTCATAATTCAGTTGACTTCTGGTTTCGAGAGTAATCAGAGTAGTTTGAGAGTAACGTCAGGGCACAAGAAAGGCTGCTCTTCCTTATTTTCCTTTTCCTTTTTAATATTCGCCCAATGTTGGCTGAGAATTGCTCTATTATTTAATTAATTTAGTATGAAATTATTTTGCAGGAAGAAGATTATTTTTAAATGATTTGGCAGCCAAGTTTAACGAAAGGACTTTGCTCAATCTTATGATTTTATACCAGGACTGCATTTGTTTTTGAACTGTAATTCGTTATTCTTTATATTCGTTTATTTTCTGTATGTGAAAATAAATGTAAGACAACTTCAAGATGTATTGTTCTTTTTAATTTTCTTTATATAATAAAATCCGTCATACGAATATAATCATAATCATAGCAGTGCAATCTCACTCATACGAAGTAATCCCTTGGGGACGATCGACCGGCATACGTACTGTTTAAAGTAGACAGAGTCTTTGATTATTCTCACCAGTAAAATTGTACTGTAAATTTTGCATGCTTTAATCAGAGCATTTTCATTAGATAAGGTTTTCTGTTTTTAAATTGGTGATAAAAGATTAAAAATTTTATAAAAGGCGCTCGTTCCAAAAGGATTAATTAATAATATTGGACACATAAACATAAGCAAAATAGTGGCAATACACTTCAATAAGTTTATTTTGCTTCCAATGATTTTCAGGAACATTTTTATTTTATTTTAATTAAATTTTTCATCTTGGAATATAGGTCTTTTGGATTCTTTTATGAAAATAAATAATTCATGTTTTAGAATTTAATTGTTACCAATTTTTGAACCATTGAAATATTTTCTAAAAATATTTAATAATTAGAACAAAATTATGTAAATAATGAAATTTTGTAAAATTTTACTTTATCTTCTCCTCTTTAGAAGTAATCTTAAATTTCATATCATAGGGACACGAAATCAATAGCATCTATCCAATCTCTGCAAAAATAAATGGGGCTATAAAAAGCCTTATCATCGGGCTCAATATTGTGCTTGAAAAATTTATGACATAAATTATGTTTGACTTCAGAATATAATGAGAGCCAATTTATTTTTCTAGAACTCCGTTTTAAAATAACGACCTCGAGATTTTTTTTTCTAACAATTAGCATTTCACAAAGAGTCTTGATATTAAATTAGGGCGCTTCTAATTTCAGAATTTTTGAGAAACTTAATAATATGATTTCATATATATCTTTATGGAAGTTTTATAGTCTATTGTATCAAATATGTTAATCAAGTCGAGAATACCTCTTTTGAACAACAGTTTGTAGCATTGCTATTAAAGCCTTCATTAGATAACCAGGCCGACTTACTTGATAGAAAAGTATCCAAAGTATACAGCTTAAATATCACAAATATTGTAACACGCACACATATATAGATGTGGGTATAATATGTTTACCTTTATTATATATACCGGGTGTCCTGAAAAGGACTGAACGATTTTAAAAATCAATAACTTGCAAACTTTTACAGATATTTAAAAAATTCTTGCACGAGAGTCATCTAAAAGGTCAAAAGTTTTTTCCTGCGATTCTGGATTTTAGTTCGAATTACAAACAATAGATGGCGCTGAGAGCACTAGGTGCTGTGTTGAGATGGATATTGACGTCACTTGGTACTGAAGCAAAATAAGGAGGTTTAGGCTATGGAGTGGATCTCGTTTGACAATGCAATCTTGCTCTTAGGGCCCGATTTTGAACTTTTGTTTATTTGTTTTTATTGAACAACATACATTTGACCTGTGTACTCGACATGAAGCCCGATTTTGGACTCAGTCGGTATCATTTCAATAACATGTGTTGTTGTCATGGAAATAATAAATCCTTTTATGTAATAGCAGCGATTGAAACTGGGCATGAATTTAACGAGCAGCATACGAGTTTTGCAGACGATTTTACATTTAAAAAAGCTGTATTTTCTCGGATTAAATTACTTTTTATCATCTAATTTAAAGAATATTTTGAGCATCATATTGTAAAACAAAATGAAACGATTTAGTAGTTTTTTTTTGTTGTTGTTAAAAATTAATCAATTTTGCTATTTTAAAAAGAAATTGTTATATTCTAAGAAATGCTAGTTCTTTTAAAGAAATTCTTCAGTAGAGTTTTATGTATGTTGTAAAAAAATTGCGGAAATGGTTTATTCTTTAGAACAAAGAATATTTATAGTAAAAACATTGAAAACTTGATGTAATAGCTGTTGCACTCTTTTGAAAAAAATACCTAAATAGAAAATGTATTACGACTATATATATTAAATTCATGGTAATAGGGAAATAATACTACCTCCATCTTAAATGAGCCATAATCTTTATGACAACCTAGAATCATCACCTATCATTGGATATCATTGAATTAGTCAGGCATGTTAGGTTTTAATAGAATGAAGAAAACATTTATTAATATCCTTTTAAGATTTGATTCGCTTTTCATAAAACTTTAAATGAGTAACGAAAATTCTGCAACGAGTATATATATTATAATTCAATGCATTATGTTGGGTAGTTTTTGCGCTATTATATGCGGACAGATAAAAGAACATTCAAGATGACGAATATAGGTGCTACATATATAATTATCCTCACAGAACGTAATGTAATGGAATAGTTTTGAGTGTCTGTGTAAATGAATCATGAATTATGCATAGTTTGTTTACAATACACTACACGGCATAATAAATCTCATTAACATATATCACTTACAGACCAATTCAATTATTTCAACGCAAGTTAGAGTTTGGAAAGACAGACAGGCAGACGGCTAACTAAACAGAAATCATAAACACTTTCAACTATGTTGAAAGCGTTAAAAACACATTTTAAGTTGAAATTTGACATTTAGCAATTTATATAAATAGACGGAAGCATATTTGAACTCTTTTGTATAGCCTTGTATTTACCTACTATCTTTAAATACACGCCATTATTTAGCTAAAATCCATTTAAAACCGAAACATGCTTTAAACTAATCAAATCACACTTCCAGAGATTACCATCCAGAGCCGGCTATTAATCCAATTTTTGAGTGCCTCTGTATATCATTTCATTTTTACTCTTTAAACATATTGTAATATACTTAAAGCTGTTGAACGTAAAAAATGCATAACTCATTTACAAACCACCCTTAATATATTTACTTACAAAATTAGTAAGGAGTTCGAATTCTTTTGTGTAGCCCTGTATATGATTTGAACCAATTATATATACAGCGTAACATGCAAAAATTTAGTGAAATTAAAAAAGAAAACATATCAAAACTAAAAACTTCAAGCAATTATCATTAGCGTACAGTAGTTTTGATTCAGCATAGTTTCCGAAATCTTTTGTGTGTCCCTGTAAATACTTCGTATTTTCTATTACACAGTAAATAACTCGTAGTAAATCTAAGCAGCTTATAACAATTTTATTATATGTGTAACAAAATTAAAATATGGCGCAAAGTATGTTCCGTTCTATAGCGTTATGTTACATAATTATTTTGTGTGGCCCTGTAAATGAATAATAACTATTCTCTGTGCAGCATATTCGACATCATTTGTATTTTAATTTAATTCATAAATGCATATTAATTTCATTATCTTCGGATGGGTGTAATATCTTCAAAAAGCACTTGAAACTTTTTCCCCCGTCTCCCATAATGTAACGGAATACTTTTGACTGTCCCTGTATTAGAAATACACATCTGATTTTCATAAATTTTTAAATAACTGGACAAAATTCTTCAAAAAATATACTTTTAAAATTTCAAACTATTCGACAGAGTAATTTTTGCACTGTATATGGGGACAGACAGACGGACGGACGGACCAGAGACGAGTATAGGTGATACGCATTTATATAATTACTAACGTATCTAAAAACAGTTAAATTTAAAAGCGCATGCCGAAATTGAAAACGCATTTCCAACAATTATTACTTAAAGACAGTACAGGAACCGATTTATTTTTGTGTGACCCTGTAAATGAATGTTAAATGCTGTAAATACCAAATACACTATTCTATCAAAATCATCTTATACTGAAATTCAGTGATTTATATCGGTTTCAATAAATTTGAAATAGTCTACTTCATTAATATACACTGCAAGCGATTTTCCCCCATAGACTATGATGTGATGCAATCTTTTGTGTGTACCTGTAAATGAACTGTTTATCCCATATACTTAATATACAATACAGGACATGACAGGTGACATAAAAAAAGTTTTAAAACATACCCAGATAAATAAATAGATAAATAAGATATCCTGTTCGCAAAAGTACTTACATTCTTGGTATGTAAAAAAATAAATAAATAAATAAAATAAAATAAAAGTCGGCAATTCGAACGTTCTTGCTTCACGCATTTCGATTTCAAAGGAGTTGTACCCATGAAAAGAATATTTTTCTCTATTATTGCGCTGACGCCAGCAAAATCAAAATCATATGGATTGCATTCAAAATCGGACGGTGAAAGCAAAAGTTCATTTTCGAATAAGATCCACTCCACAGCCTTAACCTCCTTATTTTGCATCAGTGCCAAGTGACGTCAATATCCGTCTCAACGCAGCACCTAGCGCTCTCAGCGCCATCTATTGTTTGTAATTCGAACTAAAATCCAGAATCACAGGAAAAAAACTTTTGACCTTCTAGATGACTCTCGTGCAAGAATTTTTGAAATATCTGTAAAAGTTTGCAAGTTATTGATTTTTAAAATCGTTCAGTCCTTTTCAGGACACCCGGTATGTATGGCACATATATCTAAGCATTCCGTTATATATAAAGTAATGTTACGAAAGATGCATTATATTTATGTAGTATATATAATGAACGTTTTCTAAATTGCACAGATCTATAATGACATTACCCTATTTCTGCTCATATTCGATGATATAAACTTTTTTTTCGGTCATAAAAGCCAACCGAAACAATCAAACAACAATTTCAAAACATTTTTATGGGCTACAAAACTAAAACTAAATGTTGATGATAAAGATTTGAACCTTTTGCAAGGGAATGGTATAACAAAAAATTGCTTTCTTATTTGAAAATATAAATAACCGTAATAACTGTATGTCATTTATCGCATTAGGAACCTTTTACTGGAACCAATTTTTTTTCTTTGATGAGTGAAAAATAATTGTATCAGATTCTAGTCAGTCTGGATTATTATAGCACGGAAAAATTGTCTCTTAAAATTTACTTGTAAAGAGAAAACAACGTTAAATATCAATAATCATATAAAAACACCCCTGACTTTCTTGTTGAATGTGTTATATTAAAAAAATTTGGAAATTGAAATACATTTCGGAACATACAAGTTGGATGCATTTGCTCAAACTCTCGTAAATATATTTGGATCTCAATGACATTTTTATATGTTATTAAAGTTTACTACAGAATGTTTGGTACAAAAATGAATTGACGAACATTCCGGAGTCGTCAAAAAGAATAGAGTTGCATTATTATGAATGAGGGAAAAATCACCTATGATATATTTTTATGATGTTACATTATTTTGAATATATGAAAATGATATGTATTAATAAGGTGGACTAAACAATACCTTTTCAAGAGTATATTATAATTAGCATTTATAGATCGTTCACAGAGAAGCACAAAGCAAATTAGGTTTCATTTGAATGTATGAGAGAAAATCGTTTGGAAAATAATTTAATGATGTTATCATACCTTAAATATAACGCAATTGAAAAGGATAACTGATATACATTTCAACATGTGTTCTAAAGGAGAAAGAGTGCGTATAAATTATCGTCATTTACAGAGATGCACAAAATTATTCTGTTATTCAATTTTTCGAAAGAATGAAATTTTATAATAACATTTTGGGAATGTTGGGAAGTGTTTTAGAATCCATGATTTTTCCTTCTTGATTATATAATTTAATTACATTTCTTAAAATATATTAAAATTGCTCAAAATAGACAGCCGAGATTTAACATTCAATAATTTTTAATGATATTACTATAAAAGTTTAATGAAATTCATATTCATGACTGAATTCAATTATATTGGGTTCAATAAATTTAAAAATAGTCCACCTTTATGTTATACATTGCCGAAACTAAACCGTAATAATGCTGAAGCTCTTGAATTACAACTACTTTTATTACATTCTAATTATATTTCTGGTTAAATAAAATATAAAAAATATTGATTACACTGATCACGTCATTTTAAGCTATTCTTACATATTCCAAGCGCCAGTTAAATTTCGAAATTTCAAATTATTGGGCATAAAACTAACTAGATACGCTATTAACATTCCTTGTATTAGTTCTTAAATTTTGTTATAATCAATTATACATACAATCTTTAATTTCGGAATAATTTCGGATTTTAAAATGTCTTCATGGTTCATTTTTCTTTTTTTTAAAGGACCAGATTTTAAATGCCTTATGTTCGAAATTAATAATCGTAAAAATTACGTAAAATTCAATACCCTAGTGCTTAAAATTCGGTTAACCGTTTTTATGAACATCTTACTTGTCTGCAAATGTAAGATAATGTAAGCTGTTGAAAAAATGGAATAATTTAAATATCTTTGAAAAAACGACTGGAGCAGTTAATTTTAATAGAACAATCTATCTGTTCCTTCATTTCTTCCAATACTGTTATCCCTAACCACATCCATTATCATTAGTGGTTATTTAACTGGCACGAAAAAACTTCTGCTTGTTAAACCTTAAGTACAGGAAATGTTAACTTCAAAATGCTACCTTTTAAATGAGTGCAAAACATATATCTCTACGAAAAATGTTTAATACAGACTAAGTATTAACAGAAAAAAAACTGCATTGGTCTTTTTGCGTTGTTCATTAAATGTTCCCAGAATTCGTTGTATGAGAAATAAGTTAAAGAATTGAGGAATTTTATGTTAAAAAAAGATTTGTTAATGTAGGAATAATTTAGTCACTTTAAAAACTGTTGAAATAAATTGAATTTAAAAATACAGTCGAGTCTCTATATAACGAAATCCACCGTTCTAGTAAAAAAATTCGTTATATAGAGAAATTTGATGTATAGAGAATGATGTTAAAAATCGTATTTAATATGTGAAATTTGAACAAATATTATTTTTGATCTTTTGAATTAAGAATTTGAAGTGTGTAAAAGTAAATATTAACCTAACATTTTATTTCTTAATTATTTAAGCTGTTTCGAAAAAAATAACAGGCATTTATTTGAAAGCTTAATGAAAATCAAATAAAAAAGACTTGCATTAATTTCAGACGAAGAAATCTGTAACCTTTTGTTTTTTTTTATTTTAAAATTGTTACGCTCTCAAAAAATTACTCAATTTTAGCAAAGAATGAAAAATTGTAGTTAACATTTTCCTCCATTAACATTTTACAAGGCCTCTCTTATGTGCATCTCATTGATTCCTCTCTTACGTGTGTATCAGTCCAATTGACACTGTTTTGAGAAGGATGTGGAAAGGCGTGTGGGAGGTTGGATGAATTCCTTGGATTTAAAGAACAAGGAGAGAAGTAATAAAAAAAAAAACCTCAGCACTGACAATAAATCAAAAATAAGTGATGGAAAAGCGATTCCATATGATTTCGAAGCTTTTTTAAAACTGAATAAATTAAGGCCAATTCATGAAAAAATTCCTTATATGAAGATAGATATTTCGCTATATAGAGACTGTTTTTAATGTAATCATGCGAAAAGGGGACCGTTCATACTAAAAATTCGTTATACAGAGAAATTCGATGTATGGAGTTCCGTTATAGAGCGACTCGACAGTTTATACTTTCCTTTGTACTATTGCAACTCTAAATCGCATTCATTGCTATTAGGGCTGTTTAGATTAATATTCTGTTTATTCTGTTGATAATATTGCATTGGTTTCTGATTGAAAGTAAATTCCAAAGAAATGTATGAATGGAGATACAAAAACACCCTTAAAATGAAGAGCCTTAAGACATAAATATAACTAGAAGAGAAAAAAAAGTGTTGGATTTTTTGCCTAGTTCATTTCTCAGATAGTTCTCAGACAGATTTTAAATTTAGTTTAGTGTTCTTAAGTGAATTTTAAATGCATTCAATGAATGTGTTCAATGGGTATTTTTGAATGTATGCACAAGTAAAATGGTATTTCAAACATGAATAACTTAGTTACTTAAAAAAATATATACTTAAAGGCTTAGTGAAAAGCTTTAATTTTTCACTCTTCCCAATGCCATTACATATACCACATCAATTGCTTCAGTTCTCTTATGTAACTGTTTAGACAAATATCTTACGTATTCTATCTTCTCTTAAAATTCTTTAAATTTCATTTCAAGGAAAATGTATCGTTTGAAAAGAGATTTGTTTTATGCTAAAGCCAACATACATCATTACACAAATGTATTCCAAATTATAGGTTCACACTGATATTTTAAGTTACAAGTAAATTGTACGAGGCTAATTGACTCTTCAAAATATTCAAAGTCGTTGTCACCAAGATTAACGCTGTTTTGTAGACGAGTTATCCAAAGATTAAATCAATCAAGCTATTCATTTATTGAAATTAAAAAAATATGCTTCTTTAGTCTCAACAATTTTATCTTCGGGAAAAGAACGACGTCAACGTAGTTATTTTAAAGATTTTAAGTCACACAGAGCATCATTAGGTAAATATGGTTGATATTTTACCAATTTTAATACTTTTTTTCAAGAAAATTCTGTAATCCTTGATGAATACAAAGATTGGTTACATGATTCTAATGTTGAAATATTAAGGATTTTCTGGAAGAAAGTGTTGTATCAATTATCTGTAACTGTCTTTTGATCCTCGAGCTTTATGGTTTTGATCAGTTCTGTACTGAAATACGGCATAATTTATTTTTTTCATTGTCTGTTGTCTTTTTTCAATTGTTGGTTTGGAGTCATCCATAAAAAAAGACTTGTTTTACTTTTTAAACATACCGGAACATCAAAATTGTAATAAAATATATGTCAAAAATATGCTTGATAACCAGCTATGATTTCAGAAATAAAGCGATGTGCCTATCTTCAGAAAGAAATTTTGGAGTTTTACCAATTCTGTCACATTTCATTTTATGGTAGTGTGGGGGATACAAAGTCAAATCGAATTTTAATTCTGCATCATATAGTAACCAGGTAAATTGTCATCGCTTAATATGTTTCGTATGACAGGCACTTTTTCTGAGACTACAGTTAATAAATGTATTGTTGTATGCTCTTTGTAATGGAGAGATTTGCGATACTCCTGTACATCAATGAAGGCTAATTCATAATTTACTTGGAAATCTTACACTCAAGAAAATTTTCATCTGTAGAATTATTATATTATACAGGGTGATTAAAAAAAACGTGGACAAACTGATATGGCAAATCAGGCATGCAACAAGGATAAAAACTCCCATAGGGACATAGGGCCGCAAACCATTTATTGAGTCACAAATACAGGGTGTTTCATCCTAACTCGATGTGGGTTGACGGTGATAAATTTCAGAAAACTGAAGTATATAATAAAAAAACATTTAAAAGGCATTCTCACCTTTGTTTTAAATGTGATAACACCAAACAAAAGTGGTAGAAGTTTGCATTATGCAGAGCTGCCAACTTCTACGCCTATTTAAATCTTATAAACATGTCTGGAACCACAAAAATGTTCTAGTAAAATGTATGCCTAATATATTCAACGTTATCTATTACAATACATATTCTTAATTATTTTTTAAAATTTCTTTCTCTAATATATTTATTTCATTTTAAATAGGCGTAGTGGTTGGCAGCTATGCATTATGCGCACCAACAGTATGCACTTGGTACCTCACATTTTGGACTGTGATAATCAGTTTATACGGTATCATCCATTGCTTGAGCAATATTTTTTTCTAGTTCTTTTCGTAACGTTATCATATTTCACACAGAAATAAGGTATATATCGTTGCATTTTCATTACAATGTTTTTATTTTCCTCGAAATTATTACTTTCAAACCAGCTTTAGCTAGAATGAAATACCCTGTATTTGTGATTCAATAAGTAGTTTGCGACCCTATCTTCTTATGTGATTTTTTATGTTTGTTGAATGCTTGATTTGTTATTTCATTTTGTCCACGTTATTTTGAATCCCCCTGTATATGTAATAATAAATTTTTTGCCTTAATGCTATTTTAATTATTTCCAAATTCTTATAATCGTTAACTTTTCACCTTTGATTTTATAATATATTAACATATTTATTTTAATTCTATACCTTTAATCAACACTTTCTTTATTTTACATTATTCTAAAAAACATTAATCTGTCACAACATTTTTTTCTTAAAAAAAACAGTACTTAAATTTATTCTTTTATCTGTTGCATAGTATCTTTTGTATTTACGTTAAAAAAATCAGTTGATTACCTACAATTCTTCTCTAAGCGACAGTAGAAACCAGATTCATCATATAAACAGCCGCGTTAACTCAGAGAATTTTTTCTTTTTCATGGGGTAAAATTTAGCACTGGTTAAAATCATTATTTCTAAATAATTAATTGGCAACTTAGAACTTTGCCATAAAATCCTGTATTTTCGCCTAGAGTTAGACAAAATCTTGTTAAATTGACTTCGGAGTGATATTTCTACTTTTTTTTCTTGTGCTAAAATAACTACTGTCAGCAGCTGAGAAGAATTTATCTGGTGGAATTCTGTGATTAATAACATATTTTACTTATAATGGATGCATTTTACGGTGTGAGGGCAATTGTTTTTCTGTGAAGTGGAATATGAATAAATATGATTAAAAATATTCGACGCTTCTATTTAATTTAAGTGGGAAATACGCTAAAGGAGATTTATTTGTTGCTTTATAACTCAGTGCCACACGACAGGTAAATTGTGATGGAATTTTCCTGCTAAGCGATGTGATTTAGAGTAAAATCTTACATTCTGTCGACAGTATTATACACAATTCCGTTCAGATATTACGCATATTGTAATATTGTTTATATATATTGTCTTCACCTTCATTATATAACTGAGGAAGCAAGTGTTTATGTCCTTTATAAATTAATAAGTCAGTTGGTATTATAAAGCTGTTTCAAAGGGCTAATGCAAAATTGGATAAGAAGTACGTACAGACCCTACAACTTAACAAAAACAGTTTTCCGGTATGATAAATTTGAACAGCAGAAGAAACGTTTTGTTTAAACATTGATCACTGAGTACATTTGAGCAGTTTAGCTAATTGAAAATTTTAAGTGTCATCAAGAAATAGAATGGCGAATTGTTCTTACTTTTCTCCATCAACATTGTCCTTTATGAGAAAAGAGATCTATCACAAAAAAATATTCTTACCTGATTGATTAGTATGATTTGAATAAGAAATTAAGTTACGAAATTATTTAGTTTATGTTTCTTTAATTATTTATATATCTCTATTATGCATTGTGATATAAATAAAAAAATTGATAGCTTTTTTATGATACTGTTATTGTGTTTTAATAAGTTACTGGATGTTTAATTATTCGTATTGAAAAGTAGTATTTGTGTTTGAGTTTTGCCTTAATTTTGCTTATGTTTAGATAACTAGATCCCATATTAATGTATTCTAATAATATACGAGGTGAAACCCGTTGAATTTTGACGAAAAAAAATTGTCTGAGAATGAATTTTTCATTGATTTATAAATTCTATACAATTACAATATTAACATAAAAACAAACAGTTTCAATTAAAAAAAATTTTTGGTTAGTCTAACTTTGACACAAATATTATTTTAACACACATATCTCTGCTTTTCCGTGAAAACATTTTTTTTTATTATTGTAAAACTTTGCGTTTTGTTTCATTATGTTCTTTCTATTGCGTTATTTTAAAAATTAAAACAGTTCCACATGTCCTGTATTACAAAGCCACTGGAATCAAAATGATGGGAGATCAATAAAACTTATTTCAGTTTTAAGACTTCATGCTTTTTTTAATATTTTATGACGTCATTTCCATCTACTGAAAAATTCCACATTTACAATCCTGTTTTGAGCAACTATTAAAAAGTATGCTGGGGAACACTATTGTGGAATAATTTGTGTGTTATTCCGCGCAAAAAAGTGAAGTCGTAAATTAAAAAAAGTAAATAAAATCTTCAATATAATGAATCACATGTCTTCACTTGTTGCTGCCATTAATATGGATAACTAAAATGAAATATTTGCTCATAATAGCTGCATGTTTCATAATTTTCATTCATTTATATTTTTTCAAAGTAGTACGAGATTAAACACAATTTTTTTTTCAGTGTATATAACAAAATGGAAAAAAATAGTAACTTACTACTTTGCTTTTATTTTCTACACAAATAGAATACTTTAGTTATCATCATTACAAAAGTGAACTAAAGATAACAAAAAATTAAAATCTCAAAATTGAATTGATATGCAGTTTGTAAACAAATTGCAATTATGAGTATCATTTCATTATATATTTTATTAATACGTGATTAAATACATTAAATATTAATTAGAAAAATAACGTACATTATTTCCACGGTGAATATATTTAAATATTATTTTTAAATAATAAAACTAAAAATATACGATTATGGCTTTGAAATATATCCATATATTTTTCTTTGTATGAACATCATAAACGGCCGTTAATGCATCTTAGTTCAATACTTTAATGTAATTTTAGGTCGTAACATTTACTGACACAATAGATACATATTAAAATTTCTCTGCACTCTAAAAGAGAATTATGAGAGAACAAATTTCAGCAATCCATTGAAAATGAAACACATTTTATCTGCATTGATTCACGAATACGGAATTTTAAAGAAGATACTTTGCCATTACTATGTGAGTCTAATTTAACTATTTTGTATAATACATTGTAAGGTGCATCCGACGGTATAAATGATTCAATTTTAGGAACTCTAATTGATAATTTATATGTGGATATTAATTTGCTCTGTAATTATAATGGGAGAGTTTTATTTGAATATACTTACCCTTAAAGTATCAACCAACGGTAGGAGCACTTATATATATATATATATATATATATATATATATATACATTAAAATAAATGCACATATTTTTAGTTTAATTTTCATACAGAATGATGATAAAAATAAAATAAAATAAAATAAAATAAAATCCGAGGAATATATTTTTAGCATTTTAGACAAGAACCTCCCTGAAATATAGATTATGAAAAATTTTCATATACATTCAGAATGGTGTACTACAACAAAATATAGGGTGATGTGCCAGTAATGGATCACCTTCCAGTAATGGGCCACTTCATAGTTTTTAGTTTTTAAAAAATAATAAATGTTAGTTAAGTTTTATTATTTTTTTCTTAGCTTCCCCTTGTATGCTCTATAATCTGGATTATTTTTTTACACTTTTCATCAAAACTAGAAAACAATTAGAAAGCAGAAAATAAAGTTTCACAATTTTACTAAAAATCTTATTGAACATGCTAAGAGCTGACTTTACTTACTTAGTTTATATCTTCTTTATTCTCTTGTAAAAATTGAATGTTTTTGTTTGAATAGTAATATAAAACTCTGAATTTCATATACCAATGGTCATTTACAAAATTATATTTATTTTTTAGATTTTAGAGGGGGGGGGGGAGTCCATTACTGGATTGCTTATTTCGTGATTTTCCAGTAATGGACCACCCAAAGTGACCAATACTAAAAATGTAATTTCAGTAGAGATAAAATATTTTGATTTAACTGAAAAGGTAAATAATCAAATTTAATACTTAAATTTTACTCGCTAGAATTTAATAAAAGCAATTTCTTTATAAATAGTTGTTTTTAAGAAGACATCCAAAATTGGCACACAAAACAAACAAAACATTTGACAAAATATACATGTGCCGTTACAAATAAGTTTTTTTAAGTTGGTCCAGAATTGTAGAATCATAGTTGGAAGAAGATATTACTAATACCTTTTTCCAAATTTTAAAGCATACTGGAAGAATTTTCAATGCAGTTAAAACTGGTTTTCTTTTGTGCTCTTAAAACAGGGAAAATTTTGAAACTAAATTCAGTTAAAGATGTGTATTATGTAGTACCGAATAACGAAAAGGAACAAATCACTGTTATGGGATGTTTTTCTGCAAATAGTGAGATTGTTTCATTGGTGATAATATAGTCATATAAGCATATCTCAAGGAAAATTGTGGAATCAATCAGTGCCAAATTGACGGGCTATATGATTATCTGAAAACGGTTGGATAATGCAAAAACATTTACCATTTTAAATTCATTCTAAAATTCCGTATTGAATTGTTTGGACTATCGGAAAATGATGATAAAATTGAAGAATTGCTATTTATATTTCATATTTGCACAGCACATTATTTAGGTGAGGATATGAATGAATGAGTATATGAATGAAGACTTTTATTATTGCCTTATTTTATCTAAACTTGATTTCAGTAAAACATTGTATTTATCTTATAAATCCTTTAAATTTAAATATTTTGTTTTATGTCTTTACAATATAATTTCCTTTAATGTAATAAACTTTTAATAATATCGTTAATATTTTGTTTTATATCAACATTATAAATCCTTGATTTTAATAAATTCATAACTTAAATTTAAATATTTTGTTTTATGTTTTTTCATTGTAAATCCTTTAATGTAATGAATTTCTAACTTAAGTTTTAATATTTTGTATTATTAGTATGCTTTTATTAAGTTCTGGAGCTCAATACAATTCAAAAAACAATTATCTGTTATTTTTTGTAGAGTGGCTCATTACTGGAACATAGGGTGTCCATTACTGGAACAAAGATGGTTCATTACTGGGCTTTTGGGTGTTTAGACGTATTTCTATTATTTAAAATAAAATTTTTATTTCGATTGGGTAATTCGATTGGGAATTTTTATTTCGTAACTATGTAATTAGTTAAATATTGTTAAAAGATTAATATAATATGCAAAAAAATGGAATATAATTATTATAACTATTAATAAAAAAATATTTTTTAAAGACATTCCTTAAAAGGGTCCATTACTGGCACATCCACCTTATAATATGAATTTTGGAAACACAAAATATATAGTATTAACTTTAAAATATTCAGTTTTACTTAAAAGGTGATCAAAATAACCAAAAAGAGATGATAATAGTTAATTTTATTAAAATAGCCTAGTACTATCAAGCCTTAATCAGGCTTTTCCTCAAAGAATATTTTTATAACTATTTTTTGTTTATTTATGCAAATACATGATTTCGTTCTGAAAATGAACTAGACAATTATTACAGTTGAAAGAAGAAAGCTTCTACTTTCAACTGCAATAATTATGCAAATGTTTAGCAGTGTTGATGTAGTAAATGTTTTTGTTTAAATAGATGGCAGGTAATACCACTTTGGGAATCGGTTGATATCGTAGAATACTTCATGTAGTACAAGGCATCAAAATATAACTTGTTATAAACAAATTAAACAAATGTTATAAGACAAATTAATATATCTGCCAAATATTCAATGAAAGTGATACATCATACCATAATCTTAAATTTTTGTAATCTTTAGAATGTTTAGCTATATTGCTGGGTGTACAGAAATATACAAATCATTTCAAAATTCAATTAGATATCTGTACGGAGGTGTACTAAATTAGAATTAAAAAGAAAGTAAACTGTAAATTAAATTGAATGTTTTATTTAGTTAGAGTTGCAGCTTGATGCTGCGTTAAGAGATAGTTTCTCTCAACCAACTGCGTCATAGAACACGGGAGCAGGGTTACACTAAATTGCCGTGTGGCATATAAGCGTGGGGGGGGGGGGTTCGTCGCCAAGGCGATGTTACAGGGTTACAAGTACAGAACATCTAGAATTTTACAGGGGCGGAACATCCCGCCCGGCGTTGAAATACTTTTGTATTTCAAGATATAAATACAATACAAATAATAACTGATTTAACATGATACAGATTATAAGCAAAAAAAAAAAATAATAATGAACACAAATAATACATGATCAATTAATACATAATGAAGCACATTTAAGATTTAGGCTCTATAATGTTGTCCTCAATGGGTAATATACTTATTTTTGAAATAGATCGTTTAAAATTACCCTTAGCGGTGCGAACTTCAAGTACCCTGACTATCCCGTCCGCACCTGGGAATACCTTATTAATGCGGCCTAGTGACCAAATGCCAATGGGCAGTTGTGAGACCTTAAGCAAAACTAGCATTCCTGGCAGAATATTAGGCTTTTTAAATAGCCATTTCTTTCTTTCTTGTAACTGGCTCAGATAATTATTCTGCCTACGATTCCATATTACCTGCATTAATTTTTGATTCCTTTGTCATTTATTTAAGAAATTATCTTTACTTCACTTAAATTGGGTTTATTTTAAAGGTGATTTTGAAATAAATTTTGCGTTTTTAAGTTGAATTGCATTTGGTTTACTATGAAATGTTTGCAGAATATAGATAAAATTATATATAGGATCACGCCAAGAACTGCATATGGTTCGCCTATGGATGATAATTTCTGGAAATGTGAATTAAGTAGTTCTAATGTTTTTTTTTTAATTTTAGCAAAATACTTTCGAGTAATAAAGGTACTAGGAAAACTACAGTGCTGAAAAAGTATTGAAATAAGTGTCCATCTATTAGTATAAATTGCTAAAAGAAAAATTTCAACCAATTAGTTTTTTTTTTTGGGGGGGGGGGGAGCTAAATTAAATTTCTTCATTATATGGTATATATATCAACAGACAAATCAAATACAGGGCTGTTCAAAAGTATTGGAATATATATTTGGTTATGGACAGTAACACTTTGTTTCCCTGAATAACGAAGTTTTGTTAAAGATTTCCGGAAGTGTTGGAAAGAGTTTCATAACCTATGCTTAACGTATGTTTTTTTTTACTTGTTATTATTGTTACTTCTTTTTAAAATCCATTTCAACATTTACTTCAAATAAATCTTTTACGTGGATTCATTTACATATTCAAAAATAATTTATAAATAAGAGAAGAAAAATTAGTAGAATTTAAAATATATACAGTTGTTATATTTTTTATTACGGCTAAATGAAATTTAAAATGTCTAGCTGAAACATTGTAACGCAAAGCCTTAACATTAATTATTTCCTTACATATGATGAGGACCTCCTCCGAAACAAAATCGTTAAAGAATAAATTTGGAAGGTTACTTTAATGGCAAAAAAATGAATGTTGAACACTTTAGCTGCCCTAATGTTTCGCGGATATAAAATTTTGTCGAAGAATTGGCGAACATATTACATGAGTTTATTATAGGCTGTTGAAAAGCGCGCCTAATTAAAATCTTCCGGGATAGAAATTCTGGGGACATTACTAGTGCCATAATGTGTTCATAATAATTTGTTCTGCAATTATGACACGGTTAGTTTTATTGAAAAAAGACATTAGTTTGGAGATCTGGAACATACTTTATTCCTTTTGCATTGCTGAATACTATTTTAATATTTTTTTGAATTTATAAATGGAATAATTGTTAATGCTTTAACTTTCTCTTGATTTTTATGATTTCCGTAAATATATAATGATTACTGATATTAAACAATGTTTTCTCTGGTTTGGAGATCCGGAACAAACTTTATTCCTATTACATTGCTGGATAATATTTTAATAATTTTTAGAATTTCTAAATGGAATAATTGTTAATGATTTAACTTTCCCTTCAATTTTATAATTTCTGTAAATATATAATGATTATTGAAATTAAACAAGGGTTTCTCTTTTATCTGCCTATTTTATGAACTAATTATTACTTTCGTTTAAACTTTGTAATCAAACAATCTGAAACGTTTTAAAAACATTTGTAAGCATATCTTCGAAATATTTACGTACGGCTGTTTCATCTCGTTTCTTTAGCCTGAAAGTCCTAAATATAAATAAAAAAATCTTTGTTAATTAATCTTTGTTATTTTAAATTTTTATAATAATTTGTTTTATGAAAGCACGTGGCTTTGCTTGCATAATTGTTGAAATGTGCCAAATGATATTTGTATGTCTAATTTTTATTGGAAAAAATTATTCATTTTAAGAAAAATTACCAAAATTACTTTTAAAAAATACCACAGTTTGTCTAAACTTCATTATTAAATTGCATTGGGCAGAATAATTAATAAATGATTAATTAGGTTTAGCTCTTCTTAAATTAATAGAAAGGACTAAAGTTAATTCTAAATAAACGATAATTTGGAGAATATTTTGAAACTTTAATGGCCAGTTTTTAGGCTTATTTCAGTATTCATATGAAGTCAGGATTTTTTTTAAAACTTTTTTAAAAACTATCTTCTTAGTATGCATTTGCATTTAAAAATTAACCATAATGTCAAATTCCAATCGTATTGCTTAACGGTCTACCATATATGTAAGGGGTAATGACACCAATATAAAGTGGCTTTGTTTTTAAACAGGGACTGTTGCCCTTATTTTAACAACATTAATTTTGAAATAGATTCGGTATTTCCTCATATTTGATAGAAACATAAATTATAACGTTCTAAAAGGCTTTTTGAAGGATTGTTGTTACTCACAACCCCAGGTGGTATCGGAGATTATAATCATTGATTCGTTACTTTTCTAATCGATTTAATATCTCCAAGATTGAATAGCAATTATAATTTACGAATTTTTTAGAAATGAATTTTTTATGATTTTTTTCGCTCTTATCCTTCGCTTCACAACTTTTAGATTTCGAATTTACATTTGACTGTACTTAGATATCAATCATATTTTATAACAAACTAGCAGCCTTCGCCCGCTACGCTGGTCAGTTTTTTTTTTTCTTCTTAAGAAACTTTGAATCAAATGAAATTTTTATATCATAGTAATTTTTAGTTTTATATCGTACTTTAGACTGTCTGTCATCGGTGAAAAATCAGTCATCTAAACGGAAAGTTCAATGTTAGTCACGAATGAATGACGTAGCGCTCAACATGTTAACAATTTTAATCACATAAAAATTCATTCAGCGGAACTTTTAAAATAAAGCCAAACTTTTGTAATTGGGTTCCTCTGATAAAAAAAAAAACATTTCCTAAGTATACAATTAAACAACGTAGAATGCTATATTTTATTTGTTACAAAATTTCTGAAAAATTATCAAACTAACAATGTAAAATCCATTAAAATCTATCTTGTAGAAAATATTTGTTTTAAGCGGCCGCAATGAAATTTCACTTTGCGCTTTATACATATTGAGATAATTAAATATAGCTTACATAATCATGTTAACCTGATTATAGAACTCTCTTTCAAAATTATAGGTTCGGCAGATTTTTTGTGCAGTGATTAATACGAAATCTAGACTTTCTTTTATATATATAGATAAGGATTGAAAATTTCAGGTTTTTGCGCCAAAGACACCGCCAAATCAGGAAAATATGAAGTATCTCGCGAACTACTGAACTTAAAAGAATTTGCTTGGTACCATTCGATTCAGCATGAAAAAATACACTAAAATGTGTTATCAGTTGAAAAATAACTACAAAAGCCGATTTTTACGGAATTTTTCAAAACTTCGTTCCTTTTTTTAACCCCCTTAGGGGTGGAATTTTCGAAAATCCCTTCTTAGCGGCACTCGATGTTATCAGAAGCATTTTTACCCCAATTTTCAAGATTTTAGGTTTGGCAGATTTTTTTGTGCTGTGATTAATACGAAATCCAGACTTTCTTTTATATATATAGATTTTTACCCCAATTTTCAAGATTTTAGGTTTGGCAGATTTTTTTGTGCTGTGATTAATACGAAATCCAGACTTTCTTTTATATATATAGATAAGGATTGAAAATTTCAGCTTTTTGCGCCGAAGACACCTCCAAATCAGGAAAATGTGAAGTATCTCGCGAACTACTGAACTTAAAAGAATTTGATTGGTAGCATTCGATTCAGCATGAAAAATTACACTAAAATGTGTTATCAGTTGAAAAATAACTACAAAAGCCGATTTTTACGGAATTTTTCAAAACTTCGTTCCTTTTTTTAACCCCCTTAGGGGTGGAATTTTCGAAAATCCCTTCTTAGCGGCACTCGATGTTATCAGAAGCATTTTTACCCCAATTTTCAAGATTTTAGGTTTGGCAGATTTTTTTGTGCTGTGATTAATACGAAATCCAGACTTTCTTTTATATATATAGATTTTTACCCCAATTCTCAAGATTTTAGGTTTGGCAGATTTTTTTGTGCTGTGATTAATACGAAATCCAGACTTTCTTTTATATATATAGATAAGGATTGAAAATTTCAGCTTTTTGCGCCGAAGACACCTCCAAATCAGGAAAATGTGAAGTATCTCGCGAACTACTGAACTTAAAAGAATTTGATTGGTAGCATTCGATTCAGCATGAAAAATTACACTAAAATGTGTTATCAGTTGAAAAATAACTACAAAAGCCGATTTTTACGAAATTTTTCAAAACTTCGTTCCTTTTTTTAACCCACTTAGGGGTGGAATTTTCGAAAATCCCTTCTTAGCGGCACTCGATGTTATCAGAAGTATTTTTACCCCAATTTTCAAGATTTTAGGTTTGGCAGATTTTTTTGTGCTGTGATTAATACGAAATCCAGACTTTCTTTTATATATATAGATAAGGATTGAAAATTTCAGCTTTTTGCGCCGAAGACACCGCCAAATCAGGAAAATGTGAAGTATCTCGCGAACTACTGAACTTAAAAGAATTTGCTTGGTAGCATTCGATTCAGCATGAAAAATTACACTAAAATGTGTTATCAGTTGAAAAATAACTACAAAAGCCGATTTTTACGGAATTTTTCAAAACTTCGTTCCTTTTTTTAACCCACTTAGGGGTGGAATTTTCGAAAATCCCTTCTTAGCGGCACTCGATGTTATCAGAAGTATTTTTACCCCAATTTTCAAGATTTTAGGTTTGGCAGATTTTTTTGTGCTGTGATTAATACGAAATCCAGACTTTCTTTTATATATATAGATAAGGATTGAAAATTTCAGCTTTTTGCGCCGAAGACACCGCCAAATCAGGAAAATGTGAAGTATCTCGCTAACTACTGAACTTAAAAGAATTTGCTTGGTAGCATTCGATTCAGCATGAAAAATTACACTAAAATGTGTTATCAGTTGAAAAATAACTACAAAAGCCGATTTTTACGGAATTTTTCAAAACTTCGTTCCTTTTTTTAACCCACTTAGGGGTGGAATTTTCGAAAATCCCTTCTTAGCGGGACTCGATGTTATCAGAAGTATTTTTACCCCAATTTTCAAGATTTTAAGTTTGGCAGATTTTTTTTGTGCTGTGATTAATACGAAATCCAGACTTTCTTTTATATATATAGATAAGGTTTGAAAATTTCAGCTTTTTGCGCCGAAGACACCGCCAAATCAGGAAAATGTGAAGTATCTCACGAACTACTGAACTTAAAAGAATTTGCTTGGTACCATTGGATTCAGCATGAAAAAATACACTAAAATGTGTTATCAGTTGAAAAATAACTACAAAAGCCGATTTTTACGGAATTTTTCAAAATTTCGTTACTTTTTTTAACCCACTTAGGGGTGGAATTTTCGAAAATCCCTTCTTAGCGGCACTCGATGTTATCAGAAGTATTTTTACCCCAATTTTCAAGATTTTAGGTTTGGCAGATTTTTTTGTGCTGTGATTAATACGAAATCCAGACTTTCTTTTATATATATAGATTAATACGAAATCCAGACTTTCTTTTATATATATAGATTAATACGAAATCCAGACTTTCTTTTATATATATAGATAAGGATTGAAAATTTCAGCTTTTTGCGCCGAAGACACCGCCAAATCAGGAAAATGTGAAGTATCTCGCGAACTACTGAACTTAAAAGAATTTGCTTGGTAGCATTCGATTCAGCATGAAAAATTACACTAAAATGTGTTATCAGTTGAAAAATAACTACAAAAGCCGATTTTTACGGAATTTTTCAAAACTTCGTTCCTTTTTTTAACCCACTTAGGGGTGGAATTTTCGAAAATCCCTTCTTAGCGGCACTCGATGTTATCAGAAGTATTTTTACCCCTATTTTCAAGATTTTAGGTTTGGCAGATTTTTTTGTGCTGTGATTAATACGAAATCAGACTTTCTTTTATATATATAGATAAGGTTTGAAAATTTCAGGTTTTTGCGCCAAAGACACCGCCAAATCGGGAAAATATGAAGTATCTCGCGAACTACTGAACTTAAAAGAATTTGCTTGGTACCATTCGATTCAGCATGAAAAAATACACTAAAATGTGTTATCAGTTGAAAGATAATTACAAAAGCCGATTTTTACGGAATTTTTCAAAACTTCGTTCCTTTTTTTAACCCACTTAGGGGTGGAATTTTCGAAAATCCCTTCTTAGCGGCACTCGATGTTATCAGAAGTATTTTTACCCCAATTTTCAAGATTTTAGGTTTGGCAGATTTTTTTTGTGCTGTGATTAATACGAAATCCAGACTTTCTTTTATATATATAGATAAGGTTTGAAAATTTCAGCTTTTTGCGCCGAAGACACCGCCAAATCAGCAAAATGTGAAGTATCTCGCGAACTACTGAACTTAAAAGAATTTGCTTGGTACCATTCGATTCAGCATGAAAAAATACACTAAAATGTGTTATCAGTTGAAAAATAAATACAAAAGCCGATTTTTACGGAATTTTTCAAAACGTCGTTCTTTTTTTTAACCCACTTAGGGGTGGAATTTTCGAAAATCCCTTCTTAGCGGCACTCGATGTTATCAGAAGTATTTTTACCCCAATTTTCAAGATTTTAGGTTTGGCAGATTTTTTTGTGCTGTGATTAATACGAAATCCAGACTTTCTTTTATATATATAGATAAGGATTGAAAATTTCAGCTTTTTGCGCCGAAGACACCGCCAAATCAGGAAAATGTGAAGTATCTCGCGAACTACTGAACTTAAAAGAATTTGCTTGGTAGCATTCGATTCAGCATGAAAAATTACACTAAAATGTGTTATCAGTTGAAAAATAACTACAAAAGCCGATTTTTACGGAATTTTTCAAAACTTCGTTCCTTTTTTTAACCCATTTAGGGGTGGAATTTTCGAAAATCCCTTCTTAGCGGCACTCGATGTTATCAGAAGTATTTTTACCCCAATTTTCAAGATTTTAGGTTTGGCAGATTTTTTTGTGCTGTGATTAATACGAAATCCAGACTTTCTTTTATATATATAGATTATCATGCCATATTGAAAGTTTCTAGTACGTAAAAAAACACCAATTTAGAAGGATTTATGCTTCTGGAATCCTCTAGCGGTAGTGGCACCGACATAAAATATAGCTTGTTTTTGAACAGGTTCTACCATTAACAATTTGCAACCATATTATTTTGAAATCGGTTTGGTATTTCATATAATATCATAAAAATCGTAATTTAGAATTCTTTTTGTTCACTTCTCCCTTACAAAATTTAGAATTTAGTTTCAACGGTTCCTAGAAACCATTTGCATCGCTTAAGTAATTACCATGACATATTTCAAAATGTTAGACTCGTCAGTCGTACAAAGAAAACACAATTCAGAATATTTTTGTCGCTTGTAACCCGTTGGTGGTAGTGACAACAACCTTTTTAAAAAATATTATATTTTGTGTTCAGTTAACATTAATATATCATAATTAAACTGCATTCATAATTTACTGAAATCGGAATTCCTAAAGGTACCGTTGGAAATAATGACCCATAATGATAGGCCTTTGAAATAAGATTACAATTCATGTGTCTTCATAAAATGTGATAAAAACTGTTAAAAGTTAAGTATGATAAAAGTGACATTTTATGCCAACAGCAAATGTGATAAAAGTTATCATGTTACAAAAACAAATAAGTTTATAATGATTTCGTTTATTTTCATGATATTAAATTATCATAAAATATACTCATGACGTTAGTGACCTGTGAATATTAACGCCTTCGCAGTGTGAACAAGTTTTAATATTTTATCACTTTTAAATTTTAAATATAAATTATTGTTTAATTCAGTACAAAAATACATATATATATATTCACATATACACACATGTTCACACACAAGATCACATACGCAAACATACATTTAAACTCTTTATAACAAAATTCGTGCATTAGCATATGATAAATCGCTTTCATAAGGCATTTAGAAAAAAAAATGGTAGAAAAGAAAGCTGTTAAAGAAAATAAAGTTACGGGGAGGTTTTTGATGGGCAACGTGGAGGGAAATAAATTTTTACAATCTTCAAAAGTTTATGAATGAGATGTATACCCTTTTTATCGGGCCAAAAAACGGAAATCTATTTATCACGGGTAAATGTTAACTATTTTATTATAAATGGGGAGAAATATTTTTTCGTTTTATGACGCGTATAAACGAATTAAAAGAAACAAATTTTGCCAATAAAATTTTTGTTACTTTACAAACTCTAAATAAATATCATTTAACTAGTTTAATTATTTCAAATGTTAAATGTTTCAGAGAAATGTTGTATATTAGAAATAAAAATTAGTGTGTGTCAAAAGATATATTAATATATAAAAATGACTGGAATATCCGATGTTTTGTTAAACCCCAAATGAGAACTTGTCAGTGTTTATTACTATTTTGTAGAATTATGAAGCCACATGTTAATGTAGCTAACATAGTTTTATTTTGTGAACGTGTGATTTGGAATATTCAAATGCATTTGTACAAAATTTGTTTGAATACCTTTTTTGTGCTATAGAATAAGGTAGTAGAAATAAAAATTGCAGCAAAATAGGTGTAATAAAAAAATACGTCTAACTGAACGGTAATTTTTGCGGCAAAAACAGCTGGCAACATTGCTGTCTCCAGTTTTTGCCGTAAATGTAAGGGATTTTGTTAACAGTGTGAAGCGAATTGCAAGTGTAGGGAAACTGTCTCGCCTTTCGATTGACGATAACCTGCTTCCTTGCTGATTCCTGGTTTGATTGTCTCCGCCGCAAATCTTTAAAAATGTTCTAAAAATAATTTACCTTAGAAATCGCCGATAATACGCACAAAGTATTAGCCCAATGATTCTGTAAATGTTTTTATTTTCTAAAATTAAATATTAAACTGCATAAATATATCACATTAGTCAGTGTATTTACAATTATTTTCTTCATTTAAAAAGTACAAAAACTTTATAACATACAATCATAAAAAATGCAAATGGAGTGCGTAGTAAAAAAATTTGAACTTAAAGGTAAAAAACTTTTTTAAGGGCATCGCAATACATAAATGTTTATGTTTACGTACCAAAAAATAATTCACATGCATATTTTAGTAACTTATATTCTAGAATGTTTGATTTAAAAACCTTCTGAGATTTCGTGTAAAAATAAACAAATATTTAAAAATTGAATCCCCTTTCATATTTTTTAAATATGTCATTGGATGGTCTTGCAGTGCCTTTTGATATTTTATACCGCATACATAAAATGCGTGAGACGAAGAGGAATCACATTAAGCAGATTAAACTACCAAATAAGTTGGAATATTTTCTGGAAAATACCGATTTCTCACGGCTCAATGGCTGAAATATTCAGAGAACGATTTCGGAAAAATCTGAAAAAAAATGCATTCGTATATTGAAAAACAAGTTTTAGAATCTGAGGTTAAACATTTATATGTTTATAGTTTTTGATAGAAAAAGTACGAGTCATTTCAGCTGATATGTATTTTCTTTTGTTAAAAGAATACAATGCATGTATGTGCCATTAAATTGATAAAAAAGAGCATTAAGAAATTAATATATATATTTATATGTGCTGTATGGGCGTAGTTATCTCATCTCACTACAATAGTATAAAGTGAATTATTAGTGTAGGGTAACTGGCTCCGTCTTTCGATTGACGCCAACGAGCTAAATTACTAATCCCTAGTTCGATTGCTGCTGCAACCAACTCTTAAAAAATGCTCAGAAAATAATTTTGTCTCAGAAAAGTTAAGTAATTCTCACAATGTAATAGCACAATTATTCCACATATATATATTTTTTTCAAAAATTAAATATTATATCCTGCATTACATTAGTCAATGTAATTACATTTATTTTCTTCGATTAAAATAAAGTACAAAAAAGTGTGATTTAGATCATACAATCATAAAAAATGCCAAAAGAAGTCTGCAATGGAAAATTTAAACTAATATATATGAAGACCCCAGAAGCCAAGGGGTACAAGTGACAAAATTTTGATTTGGAGTAAATTGAGTTTAAAGATAATTGATGTTAAATTCGAACATCATTATCAATTGAGTGAATTGAAATAGGAAATTTCTGCTTGTTGCATTCTAGTTTTTGAACTCTTATTTCAATAACTGTTAAAAAATAAAGTACAATTTTCTTTAAATGTATAATTAATCAATATTGTTTGTTTTTCGAAAAACGTGGTTTGCCTCTATAACTCCGCAAATAATAAGAAAATCACTTATATTTCTTTACCTGAAATGAAAAAAAGCATATTTTTAGGTCGTCTGTGTATTTAGTTTATTTTTTTTAATTTTGTCACTTATACCCCTTGGCTTCTGGGGTCCTCATATATAACGTATTTTTATTTATTTTTTAAGAGCATATTAAAATTTAAATGTATATGTTTATGTACCAAAAACTACTTCACATACTTTATTTTAGTAACTCGTATTCCAGAATGTTTGATTTAAAATCCTTTAAAATTTAAGAGATGACTTTTATAAATATATAAATATTTAAAAATTCTATCCCCTTTCAGAAATGATATGTATTTTAAATGTTCTTGCAATGCCATTTGATGTTTTATAAAGCTTTCATAAAATGCGTGAGATGAAAAGTAATCGCATTAAAGAGATCAAACTATCCAATGAGCTGGAATATTTTGTGAAAAAACACCGACTCCTTAAGGCTAAATGTTAAAATATTCAACGAACGATTTCGGCGAAATCTAAAGAAATGCATTAATACATTGAAAAGCAAGTTTTAGAGTCTGATCTTGAACATTTCTATGTTTATAGTTTTTGTTGGAAAAAAGGGCGAACCAATTAAGTTTATATGCATTTTATTTTATTCAAAAAACTACACTGAATATATGCGCCAAAAGAGCATTAAGAAGTTAATATATGCACTGATCCATGCTGTATGATCATTTTAAAACAACACTTATTTATATTATACAAACTCGATAACTTCTTTCGACTCAAGGCCCCACCAATGGCCGAGAGGTACGGACCTCTCAACTGGTAGACGGCAGGTGCTGGGTTCGAACCCAATCGCGGCTGTCGGCCTAACCGTTCGGAGTTTTCGTGGTTTTCTTCGAACCTTGCGTAAATACGGGTTAGGTTCCCTTAGAAAGACCCCCACGAAGGGCACTCCCCCTGGTCCTATATCCCCAGTGTAGGTAATCGGACGACAAAAAATACACCATACACCATCTTTCGGCTCAAATTACCTTAATTCGGGAAATTTATTTCACAAAAAATTTACGATTTCTGTATTCTAAACGTAATCTAGATCCTGTATAAAAGGAATCCTGTATAAAAATAATATTTCATACATTTTTTTAAAAATTCTAATTTGAATCTTATACTGTAATCTTGTTTATTTGTAACAGACATAATTACCAAGAAAAGACATTTACACAATTTAGATAGAGAATTCTTTTTTGTTAGTTTCTGTATATAATTACCATTTACATTTGGCTGAAATCCAAAGGAAACATTTCCAAAATATTATGGTCTAATTTTACAGATCATGACCCCTTCCACAAGACCCATAAACATTTTTAATTCAAATGTTGATTTACACTTATTCACATACTTTATTTTCCTTCGGTAGTATTCGCGTTTATGCACCATTTCGGATACGACTGAGCAAATGTACAGCATTTACCAAACTCTCGATCGAGGTTGTTGGCATATCTATTCTCTCTCTTGTATAAAAATTGACGGCCAGTTATAAATTCCCATTCATTAATATACAAAAAATAAGAAATCCAAAAAGTTTTATTTTTCTTGTATTCTGACTTAATGCAAAGATTACAAAATATTCTTTCCAGCAAAGTTGAAAAGCGATGATGCATTCGGTTTGTCTGGCCGTCTGTTCGTCTGTCCACGTTTTACAACCCGTAAATATATTCAGATTTTCGTGCAACTGATAAATTTTATTTAGGGTCACCTAGGAATGTTTGGTATTGAATTACTATGGGATTAATTCATAAATGCCTTTTGAATTTCGACATGTGCTTTTAAATTTAACTGTTTTTTAGGTGCGTTCTAAATTATGTAAATACGCAGCACCTATTGCGTCGTCTGATCCATCCGCGTGTCTGCATATAAGATTACAAAAACTACCCAACTTGACAAACTACCCCAATGTCATTTACAGGGGCATCCAAAAGAATTTCATTACATGCTAGTCAACGGGGAAGATCGTTTGCAGAGTATTTTACTGACATTACGCTATTGAAAATGTATTGAAACTGAAATAAAATAAATCTCTAAATTTCTCTATGATTTCGTTAGAACAAGGCATTCATAGTATGTTTAATCGATTTACAGGGACACACAACAGAAGTACTATACTTGAGTAATAAGTGCTGGAAATGCCTTTTGAATTTCGACATGTGTTTTAAAATTTAACTGTTTTTTAGGTGCGTTCTTAATTATGTAAATACGCAGCACCTATTGCGTCGCCTGATCAATCCCTGTGTCTGCATATAAGAGTGCAAAAACTACCCAATTTGACAAATTATCCCAACCGTTTGACATTTCAAATATATATTTGTTTCAAAAATTTATTGAATCATTCCAAATATTTTGTAAAATCGGATCTATTGTTTAAATACAAGGGCTGTCAAAAGTACTCCGATGAAATAAAATAGTTTCAAGTGCTTTTTAATGATTTTACACCCTTCGAAACATAATGTAATTGATAGGCATTTATGAAGGACATTAAACTATACATTTTGTAGAATATGCCGTTCCAAGAATATTTATTATTAATTTACATTTATATTATGGGATAAAATTGTTTCAAGTGCCTTTTAGTGATGTTACATCTATCGAAACATTATGCAATTGATATACATTTATGAAGGATGTTAAAATATACATTTTGTAGAATATGCTGCCCTAGAATATTTATTATTAATTTAAAGGGCACCACACAATAATTTTGCGATATAATAATGTAGGTGGGGTTGGATATTATTTCGGCACATTTTAATTATGTTTAACTATTTTAAATATAATAAAATTGATATGCTCCTGTGTAACAGAAAATGCTTTTCCATATTTTTGAATTAGATAAAATACTTTATCGCATTAAACGGTGCAGTTTTGTTACATCACTCTGAATGTGTTGGAAATTGTTTCATAAGTATGCTTGACGCATGATATGTTATTTCTTGTTTATTTTGCATTCAGCTAGACATAGTAGTTTAAAATTTTGAGCACTGTCTGTTTTCAGGTTTAAATGATTAAGTTTTTTTTTTATATAAGTTCAAGTAAACGTGGTTTCTCGTAAATTTATTTTAACCCTTTCGGGTCTGGTGTATATGTCTTTTAAATGAGTATTATTTTCTTTTAAGAAATACTTTTGCTACTATTTGCATGTAGTGATGTTAGTATATGTCTAAGCATTTATTATATGATTTCATTTATTTTTACGCATTTAGTAATAATAATAATTATTGTTATTTGCCAGTTCTCTTTGCGCGTTTGCGATTCACTTATTTTAAACATATATTTCACTCTTTGAATTTAAAATAAAAGTTACTTTCTCAAAACATCCTGTATAACAAAGCGTAAAAAATACTAAAAAGATGCTATATAAGTTAAATCTTATTTTAATACAATGTTCTGCAAACATCTCCAAAAATTCTTCCTCAGCGTATTGTCATATGAATATTACTTGAATAGTACGCGAAACAACGACATTCGTCATTTTCCAGCCAATGAAATATTCATTAAACATTAATTAATCTATTTGTATAGCTAGTGTTAATGTTATTAACGTAAAAATAATTTTTTCTAAAAACTGAAAAAAAAATTTGGACACGAAAGGGTTAATTGTTACAACCATTATTGTTACTCTTATTTGTTTAAAACTGCATAGTATTATTTATCAGCATCACATTATTGCTAAGTTTGATGATAGATGAATAATTATCGTCTAATTTGTTGGCAAACATTTCTAATTTGTTGCTATAACTATTGCTCATTTGGCGATAATTGGTAAATTTTTCGAAATTGCCATTTAAATTCCATATTGACGTTTCATACATCTTACCTTCGCGTGTTTTGAAAAAAAATATTTGAGCCCTTTTTTTAGGGGTTTTTTGAGGGTTTTTTAAAGAGTTTTTTTTATAAAAGCCGGGAGGACATTTTTTAATGAATTAATATTTAAATTTTAATAATAAGTGACATACAAATATTCATTGATAAAAAAGCGTACTTAAAAATGTATCACATTTTTATTTTTTATTTATAATTTATTTTTTTGATTGTTAGCTTTTAAAGTGTTGCAGTGTTGCAGTTTGACAGTCATTTGACCTATTTGGTTTATGGGTGCATCACTCAATCTCTTGCTGTTTTAACTCTAATACAATTATATAAGTTAGAAACTTTATATTTCGCAGTTGGTGCCCCATGCGGATCGACAGATAATAAATTAAAATGAAAGTATCACGATATAATTAAGATGTAAAAATATTAACAAATTGCATTGCAATAGTAAAAACATTTGTGAAAACAATTTCTATAATTCTAACCTATCACGACGTGGGTTAAAAATCGATGTCAATATTGCATTGAGAAAACAGCTTAAAATAAATAAAGGAGTTTACAACCGTTATGATTTAGTGAAATATTTTTAATTCTTATAGAAAATTTAAATGGCATCTAATAATAAGCCATGCCGATTCATGGCTGAGCTTTTTTAAAAAATATTTACGACTTTACAGTTATTCCAGTAAATTCATTCTACAACATTCATATTCGAGTAGAAAATGGTTTTAATTTCTATTTCCGGAATCACTCTCTTTTATTCTAATTCTGAGAAAATAAATCGAATATTTTGGTGGATTTTTTTTTTTCTTTTTAAGCGTAACTAGAATTTATGTGGATATTTACGAAAGTCAGCATAAAAAAATATACATTACGATTATTGAAACATTTATTTTCTGAATGGAACTTTTATACAAGACATAAAATATCGTAAATAATACATGTAGCGGCAAATCGTTTCGTTTCGTAGTCATTTATTTCAATTTCACTCAAAATACTTTCTTTTAGAAGGGGGCGTGGAGCGATTTTGGTGTGTATATATATATATGTATTATAAAACAGGGAATATAAAAACAAAAGTTATAGGTAACTATAAATTACGAAAACTATTTTTAAGTGATTAATAACAATGATCTAATTAATGAGTTTTTCAGTCCCGGGTACAAAATATGAAAAAAATGTCATTTATTACATTTCTATTTTTTATGTAAAAATCTAACTGCATTCTAAAATTCTTTTGGAAGGGCAGTTTTAGTTTTTATTAGATTTTCGTTCACCTGACAAAACACTCTTTATCTCAGTCCTCGGTCTGTCTATCCGTCTCAATGTTCGTACACAAAAACTGTGACAGTCAGAGACACAAATGAATACTCAGATTTAAAAAAAAAATATTTTTTCTAAACTATTACACATATCTACATTATAAAGGCCAAACGTATCTGTGCGTAACGCATACGTCAATTTGGGAATGGCAACACTTTCCCTTACAATTTCGATTTTGCAATTTTACATTTATAAACATTGCACATTTTAAATTTTTGCACCGTCCAATAGAGAAAAAACTGTACTTTTAAATAAAATTTGTTTGAAAGCTGTATCTCTATTTATTTTTGAGATATTAATTTTTTTATATTTTGTAGTAGCAATTTTGTCATTGTGGCAAGAGAACCACTCAATTTTCTTTTCAAATTGAAAAGAAAAAAAGTAGAAACTAAAATGCGCAACACTTTCCCATGCAATTTCGGTTTTGCAATTTTCGGTACTGCAAATTTTACACTTCTATACATCGTACATTTAAAATTTTTACACCGTCGTATAGAGAAAAAAATATGCTTTTAAATGCAATTTATTTCAAAGCTGTATCTCAATTTATTGTTGTGTTATTAATTTTTTTATAATTTTTCGTATCAATTTTGTAATTGTGGCAACAGAATCACTCCATTTTCTTTTAAAATTAAAAATAAAATAAAATGCGTATACTATTTTAAAAGTATCGTCTGTTATAAAATCCGGGGAATTTAGGTTTTATTTTGTTTAATAATTTGGATAATTGGGTTTTATAATATTTTGTTAATTTTAGCTTAAAATAATATTTGCTTGAGAGTTAGATTGACGAATATAAGACGCATTTTTTACTGTAACTAAATTTGTAGTTTTAATATAAATCAATGAGACAGTTGTTTCTTAACGATTTTCTTTTGTCAAACTTCGACGGGTTACACCTTTTTATAATAAGTGATATATTAAATAAAGAAGGTCATTCCAAGTTGTTTTTTTTCTTTTTTCAGTTACAAATATTCGGTCTGCGAACCTGGAAGCCTGATTTTAGCAGTACACTCCGTTTTACCATTCTGTTCTCTTGCACCCAAAGGTATGAAAATATGGAGGACTGCGAGCAGGAAAACACAGAGGGTAAACATACGAGTCAACCGCGAAAATTTGGTATTTCTCACCAATATATGACTTGGTAGACCGAATTCATTTTAATATACGAATCGAGTTGCAACTAATTCTTGAATTTCTTGGGGGGATTTTTCTTTGCTGCAATTTCCAAGTTGTTGTTCCAAGCCAGTCCAAGTTTGTTCAAATATGTATCTTAATTACATCCAAAGATGCCATCTTTTAAGGTCACAGCTATTAAGGTTTTCGAATACTGTTTAAAAGTTATTTTTAGCTTTTTCTCAAAATGAAGTTTTTCAGATTTTTTCTATACGCAAAGCAACCTAAAATCAAAACAAGATGCATATAATGCCTCGAAATCTTCTGTACTTCTTTTAAAAAAAAGTCGTTCGAGGGAAGAGACTACAATCATGACATCATATTGAGCAGTCATATATTTACACTTGCATAAATGACAATCTTGAGACAAATTGTATGATTTTTTTTCATTTCGTTAGTACTTTAACTGCCATATCATCTAAGATAGAGATGCAATTGTAATGTGTGTAGTCTAAGTGCTAGAGAAAGTAAAATTTAAATCTGACAGAAAGTAAAAAATCCTTCCAGCCAGTAAAGGGAGGAAGAGGTAGCTTTCATATTCTATACTTTTTTTAAATAAAATTCTAGTTATATTATATAACCATAGAAAGCTCAAATTAGTGGAATACGATAATAGAAGATTCAATACTTGTTTATATCAAAACTGAACATGAATGGGAGTTTCGAGAAATTAATTAACTTTATACAAGTTGGTTTTATGTAAAGCTTATGTATCTTTGATCGCTAAATTCTGCGGTGTCATGAAGTTCCTGCCATTTTAACATCATGATGGGTCAAACTAACCAATGAGCTTGATCGATATCTTAGTAATTCCTGTGTACATGCTCACTTCCACTGAAATCAGTGGATACATGTGAGTGCTATCGCAGGCAAAGAGATTTTTCAAAATGTTACCCACTATAGAAATTCAAACTCTTATATATAAGCAATTTTTTAAGATAAAGACAAAACAAAAAAATACTCCTTAATCCTTGTATCAAGATCAAACACTTCAGAATGAATCTTTATTATATTTCTTTTTCTTTTCTTTTTTTAAAGTTATTTGACAATTTTAAATGACGTAATTTTGAAACAAGATGGTAAATGAAATTGACAAACAAAACTTGGATAAGACATTGGTGCTATGAACACACTAAGGTACATGTAAACTGGTTAAAAAATGTGCATATTATCCCGCAAATGATTTCAAAATGTCAGCCGCGCACTAGAAATTCAAAGTGCTACAGCTCGGCCATTGTTTAAGATATGGACAAAACAAAAAATGATCTGAATTTTTTGCATAAAAAATCTTCTACAAATTCGAATTATTTTTTGCACCTCATTTTAAATTTAAAATGTTTTTAAAAAACTCGAATGGCCTCCATTTTGACATAAGATTGTGGATGAAGTTGTTCAACGAATTCAGTCAAGAAATCTGTGTGAACTAAATACACACCAAGTTAAATTCAAACCAGTTTATTAATACGCTTGTTACCACGTGACAAAAACGTATCATCTCAAAATGTCAGTCACACTAGAAATTCAAAGTGCTATAACTTTTTAAAGATATAGACGAAACAAAAAATGCTCTAAAATCTTTGTATCAAGGTAAAATACATAAGAGATAAATCTCTTTTAATTTCTAATTTTTGTGTATATAATTTAAAATTTTTAAATAAAAAAAATTAAATGGCATTGATTTTGAAACAATATCGCGGATGAAACTGGGCAACGAACTCGGTTCAGACGTCGGTACATACTATGTACAAACCAAGTTACATCCAAACTAGTTCATAAATATGCATGTTATCACATGAGAAAAATCAGACCGTTTGGAAATGTGAGCCACAGTAGAAATTCAAAGTGCTACAATTCAGCCATTTTTTAAGAAAAAAAGTGGTCTGGAATCTTTGTATTAAAGTCAAACAAACAAAAGAAAAATAATTTTCAATTTCTAAATATTTTGTGCTTAATTTCAAATTTAAATTTTTTCAAAAAATTTAAGTGGCCGCCATTTTGAAACAATATGGCGGATGAAGCTCACCAACAAATTCTATCGAGATATCTGTATATAATATGTACATACCAAATTAAATCCAAATCGGTTCATAAATACGTGTGTTATCAAGTGAGAATAATCAGACTGTTTGAAAATGTCGGCCACACTATTAATTAAAAGTGCCATATCTCAGCCATTGTTTAAGATATAGACAAAACAAATATGCTCGAATTCTTCGCATAACAAAAAAAAACTTTTTCAATTTCGATATTTATGTACCTTATTTTAAATTTAATACGTTTTAATAAATTCGTATGGCCTCCATTTTAACACGAGCAGTTAACATGGCGGATTAAATTGGCCAACGAACTTGGTTGAGAAATCTGTGTGCATTATGTACACATCAAGTTACAAATCCAAATCAATTCATTAATATGCTTGCTATCACATGACAAAAACAGATTATTTCAAAATGTCAGTCACACTAGAAATTCAAAGGGCTATGACTTTTTTAAGATATAGTAAAAAAAAATAGTCTGGAATCTTTGTATCAAGGTCAAATACATGGAAGAGAAATAATTCAATTGCTAATATCTTTGTACTTAATTTTAAATTTTAAAATTTTTCAAAAAGTTAAATTATCGCCATTTTAAAACAAAATCTCGGATGAAGCTGGCCAACGAACTCGGTCGATACATTCTTATCTACTATATACACACCAAGTTTCATTCAAATAGGTTCATAAATATGATAGTTAGAGCATGACAAATATCATATATATATATATATATATACAGTGGTGGCCAAAATTATGGGCACTTTTAGGTAGCTTCCATTCCAAAAAGTAAAAACTATCTTTTGAAGCCATCCGGAGGAAAGCAATTCGGGAAATTTTGCTATATTTTCGTTGATCGTGACCCCTAGATTCCAAAACCAACCTCCGACTTACACACACACACACACACACACACATATATATATATATATATATATTTATATATATAAAACTATTAATATTCCAATATATAAACCATTATATAGATATAGATATCTGAATTTTTCCGTGCTGTAACTCTCGATATTTATCAACTGATTTGGATGAAATTCTTTACGTGCATAGTTGAAGTACTAATGTCTCAACCGAGTTTGTTGGCCAGCTTCAACCGCCATCTTGTTTCAGAATGGAGGCCATTTGAATTTGTGGACACCTATATAAATTTTCATGTTTTATAACTTTTTTTAAATGACCTATGTTGTTAATTTACACTGTGTGACTGTTTAATGTTTCTAACAATCTGTTTAAAATGATATATAAGAGTTTGCATTTTGTGAAACGGAACTTTTACTATAAGTATACAAAATTAAAAAAAAACATAAATATTTCAAAAGGATCAAATGGCCACTTTTTTGAAAAAAGATGGTGAATGAAGCTTTCCAACAAACTCGGTCGAGTCATTAGTACTCTTATTATGCATATAAAAAATTTCATCCAAATTGGTTCATAAATTCGAGAGTTGCAGCATGATAAAATTCAGATACATATACACTATATTGCCATTGATTATGGGACACTTGCGATTTTAGACATTTTACTAAATATCTAGAAAAATACATGAGGAATCATCTCGAAACTCTTAGTGTATAAATATAATAGTATACGTCATACATCTCCGTGAAGATTTTTTACCGAAACGCCATAGGGGACCGTCAACAAATTAAAAAGGAATGAATATCTTTTGAATAACCCTGTCAAAACTAATGTAACAAAAGCGCTCAAACTCTAGATTATGATTGAATGCCTTATTGTAATACACTGTGTTCATTTTTATGCAAATAGTATGCACACTCGCAGAGTAATTAAGGTTTTTATAAAAATGGTCCCAAAATTTTTCCAAGTTCTTCCATTATAATTTTCAGAGTTCTTAATATAAAATAATATTTTTTTCAGAAAATATGACAAACAACATTGCTCACAGTACCCTGTAATCAGAATTAAAAAATAATAAAAATTGTATGAAAAATGAGTAGGTTTACTATATAATTTTTTACTGCGCATGCGTCAAAGATATCAAAATTTCATTTGCATATTATGTTACCTAAATGTATAGAGCAACTTTTGTAAAAGTCTCAAAATCATAGCTTGAAAATTCTGAAAGTAATCGTCTATAGAAAAAGGACAAAATCCGTTGTTTCCAAAATGAAGCAAAAAAATGAGGGATTTTATCCAAATGCAGTAGTACATCCCATATTGTGTATTCTATATTGACACTAATCAATGAAAGTATGGATACAACCCCTCTTGTTTTTGCTTCATTTTGAGAATAACGGATTTTCGACTTATTCAATTGACGATTATTGTCAGAATTTTCAAGTTATGATTTTGTGACTTTCACAAAAGTTGCTCTATACATTTAGCTAACATAATATGCAAATGAAATTTTGATATCGTTGACGCATGCGCAGTAAAAAATTATTCAGTAAACCAACTCATTTTTTATACAATTTTCATTATTTTTTAATTCTGATTACAGGGTACTGTGTGCAATGTTGTTTGTCATATTTTCTGAAAAAAATAATATTTTATATTAAGAACTCTGAAAATTATAAGGAAAAAAACTTGGAAAAATTTGGGATCATTTTTATAAAAGCCTTAATTACTCTGCGAGTATGCATGCTATTTGCATAAAAATGAACAAGGCTTATTACAATAAGGCATTCAATTACAATCTAGAGTTTGAGCTCTTTTGCTACATTAGTTTTGACAGGGTTATTGAAAAGATATTCATTCTTTTTTAATTTGTTGACGGCCCCCTTTGGAGTTTCGGGAAAAAATCTTCACGGAGATGTATGACGTGTACTATTATATTTATACAGTAAGAGTTTCGAGATGATTCCTCATGTATTTTTCTAGATATTTAGTAAAATGTCTAAAATCGCAAGTGTCCCATAATCAATGGCAATATAGTGTATATCTATATATGTATATGTATATATCTATAGATACTTTTATAAATACATCCAAAGTTATTCAGACAATACCAATAAAAGAACCAATGAAACCAGTATTTTTACATTCATATTATTAAAAACAGTTGAAGTTTGAAGAGA
Organism: Maratus speculifer; assembly: GCA_964019185.1. NCBI lineage: Eukaryota > Metazoa > Arthropoda > Arachnida > Araneae > Salticidae > Maratus > Maratus speculifer. Next base: position 43,492,685 of record OZ025301.1, read on the forward strand.
AATAGAAGGCAGATTACCAAATTACTAAGAAATATGTGGATAGCATATATACTATATATATATATATAAGACAACATTTCAACGGAGGATGGTTTTGTTTTGTTATCTAAGGGTCATGACCGACGAAAATATTGCAAAATTTACCGATCGGCTTTAGCAAGACGGGTGCGATAGGTAGTTTTTTACTTTTAGTAATGAAAGCTACTTAATAGTGTCCACATTTTTGGGAATCACTGTTTATATTTTATGCAAAACATAAGAAATTGTTTTAATCTTTTCAAAATACTATAATTTTAAAGACAGCTTTTCTTTTAAAGTCGCCCATAGCAATTGGTTTAAAATCTTTTTTTTTCTGAACTGAACTAGGAACTGGTCGATGGATCAAAATTTATTTCATTTTTAATACATATGAAATACTTTCGACTGAATAAAATGTTACGAAATCGATTAACTTGGTAAGTACGTACTAAAATGATTTCTTCAGAATTCATAGTTTTTTTTAACTTCTAATATTAGAAAAGCATCGAAAAAATATATAGGCAATTTGGGCAATATATGGGCCATTTGCAAATTATGATTTTAACAAAGTTTTAACAATTTTTAAATAATTTACCTCATACCAATATAATAACATTTTGAGACAAAAATCTTTCCGAAAGGACTTGTTTATTATGTTGTTGTAAAAACTGTAGTGTCGTATTAAAGTTTGACATTCGAATGAATAAGCATAAAATGACATGTTTTACTATACTTTTTGGGGGAGTCTTGTTTCCATCTTTAAATTGAAAGATGGACTCATCTTTCCTTTTCCATTATCTTATTTCAACTTATATTAAAGAAATAATGTTTTTATTCTATTATATAGTTTAATAATAAAAATAAAAATAATTATGTCCAGTTTGTACATTGAATTTATTTCGCAAATAATTATTAGAAATTAGAATACATGTGATTTTAAACTAAGAAAAAAATAATTAGATTTTTCTTTTTGCATGTTAATAATATACAACAATTTTATAAGATATCTCAACGGATTTTATTTAACGAAATACTATATGTTTTATGTAATATATGTGTGTTATGTAAAAACATAATAAATTACTTTACTCTTTCCAAACTATGCTCATTTCCAAAATACCTTTTGACTTTAAAGTTTATACCTATCAAACAGTTTAAATCACTTTTTTTTAAAATTCAGTAAACTGTATTCTGTGAATTATATATATACTAGATGAATGGAAATCCTTTTTCTTCGTGAGTTTTTAAATCGTGTTTGCTTTTCTACAAAACTTCAACCAAAATCAAATATTTAACTTTCGGAAAAAACTGAAGCGAAATAAAATCTTTCTCATGGATACTAAGCAAATACTCATTAATCTCTTTTGAATATTATAAAAATAACTTCTAATAATTTATGCATGATAGTTTACATAAAAAAGAAGGAAATCTGTGGTTTATTAAATATTGCATAGATACATGAATTAAAAAAATAGTAAATAATGCCGCTCGTTTTAAAAAAAGTTACAGCATACCTTAAGTAAATATTTAAAACCAAATATTTACATTTTAATAATATTTTTTCTTCTTTCAAAAATTTGTGTAATATAAAAAGTCATAAGGATTTTTTAATATATATATATATTTAAACATACTGGGTCAGAATAAAATGAAAAAAAATAAAAGTTAATAATTCGCAATTTAGTAAAACAAAGCTATTGAATGAATATATTATTAGGAAACTAAAAAGAATACTTCTTATAAGAAAATATAATATAACCATGAATAAATGGAAATATGTAATGATAATATAATATAACATTACTTCTTAGAAGTTACCTACGTTTCCAAAAAGTTTCTTTATCTATATATGTAAAGAATATATGAATATACTAGCGGACCCGATATCAATTTTCCTGACACCGACTCCAAAAAAACCAATAAATGTACATAAATATAAAAATACGCACGATAAACACTACGCTCTCAATTTAATTTCTGATTACAATTATGTAAGGAAATTATTTTTCACTTTGCAGTAGTTTTTGAAGTCGGTTCAATTTTTTATAGAAAAGTTTATTTTTCTCTTCTTAGTTAAAAATTAACGATTTTCTGAAGTCGGTTAATTAAAATTAAAATACAGAAAAAGTCTCGTAAATCATACACGTATGTCAGGAGTGGGGTTGGAACACATTTAAATCTGGCGCCTTAGACCGCTGGACCATTCCGTCCGCATTCTATTCAGCGAATTTATTCAACACTTTTAATTAGCGACACTGCTATTAGCTAAAAATCCCTAACTTTATTAGTTTTTGCCTAATTACTAAAAAAGTACTGAATAAATTTCGATGAAATGTGAATCTAAACCATTTTCAAATCCACTGGAACACACAAAAAATTTCATTAAAATTGGTCCAATCGTTTAGGAGGAGTTCAATGACATACACACGCACAGAAGATTTATATATAGAAAGATTATAAAAAATTCAAATAATACAATAACCAGAAATATAAATATAAGTATTAGCTCCACTTAAGTGCCACTCATTTTTGGTGACGTTCTCGAGTCATTTTTGTCGTGAGTCGTTTCACTGCATTGATCAGTTTTCTCGACAGGAAATATCGGTTTTCCGTAAGGAATCATTTCACAAATAAAAATTTTCATGTTCAAACGTTATTTAGACAAACATGATTTATCTAAAATAACAGCATTGATTTAAACTTTAAAATGACTGTTATTTTATTATAAAAGAATGAACAAAATCAATTATGCAGCTAAATTGTTTAATTGAGAATAAATAGCATTAAACTATTTCACCCAATTAACCGTTAATTGGGTAAAAAGGTTCTCTAGTGTTCGTGTCTGGGACGGCTCAGTTGGTAGAGCATTTGCGGTTTTAGCTAATGCATCCCTGGTTCGAATCCTGGCCCGGACTTATTTCACCCAAAATTGAAAAATGGAAAATTTACATGTGTTATTGTATTATTATTTTATCTTCGGAACTGAAGAGGTTAAGTTAAAATACTCCACTACTTTTGTCAGAGATTTTATTACACAGATAGAAAAAGATATATATCTTTTACTAATTTTTGTTTTTTATTGAATGATATGATGTTGAGTCTATAGAATCTTCAGAAATGACACTATTATTTCTGAAAAAAGATACTAGATGGCAGCACCAAAACATTGATCTTGATCGAACGAGACTGTTAATGACTTTAATTAATTATTATTTCTCATTAATTGTAACTCATTTGTGTTTGCAAATTCCTAATATGTTTTCATATATATATTTAGCATTTAATCATTTGTTTAAATTCATCTTTTTAGAGATAGTGTATTTGTTATACTGCAGATTGGACTGCGGTCTAGTTTAGAACAATGTTAAGATTCCAAAGTATGTTTACAAATGCTGAAATCTATTTAGATTCTATTAAATCTCTTTCAAATCCCATTAAATTATTTTTTTTGTGTGTGAAGAACCATAAGTAAAAAGGTATAATATCATCGATCAAAAGGACAAAATAGTTATTTTCAAGATATCAATATTTCATCAAATAGAAGACTGCCACTGAAGTTACGAAAACTATACTTGTGATTATGCAAGACGCCGTCAAGAAGAATGTTCTTCAGGTAATACATCTCTTCTGAATACAATTAATAAATTCTCTGTTAATTCAGTTTAAATCCCAACATATGAATAAAAGTTCTTGCATTCAATCGTTTACTTCATTATAGATTTTATTCGTGGGAAAAGTAAAAACATACTTTTATTGAATAATTCATTTTTATACAATATATAAGCAAATCATTAACGTTATAATTTTTTGGAAATAACTTTGGTTCCGATTTCAATATAAATCTTTAAAATCAATGTCATATGTAAATTTATTTGGTTAGAATGATCCAATTAAATAGAAAAATAAACAAATCATGGATTTTATACAATCAACAATACATCTGCAGTATAAATTTATAAATATAACTAGCAAGCACAAAAATATTTATTGAGCAAAAGAAAATTTTAAAATGTTTTTATGTTGTAATTTGGGAAAAAGTATTTTTGCATAAATGTCAATTCATAAATTATTATTTTACTTCAATAACTTAACAAAAATAAAAGTTTGAAATGGTAATGATAATTACAGTAAATAATCTTTATAGAAATAAAAGCAACTAAAATTAATGTTGTTGTGCCTGAATTTATAATGACGTGTCCAATGTTTCGGCTTAACACGCAAAAATGCATATAGAAACATCTCTACTAATAGAATAACAAATAGCTTTGTTTGTTTCTGTGTGTTGGTGTGTCCATATGTACCATTGTACCATTAAAAAGGTATAAACAGATAGATTACTTGTTTGATTTATCTCTTCTCTTATATTTTGGTTATTTTTCTTTGAAAAGACACAAACCAAATTATATATATATATATATATATATATTTAGAAATAGTCTAGAATTTTTAGAAATAATTTTACTATGTGTGTTTTCTGACATTCATTCCCAGTTTTTAAGTGGAATTCCTTTACGTATAAAAGATAAAGGATTAATACTTTTATTAGCTTACGGGCTATCATAGCCAGAGAGGTTATATGTATCATCCCGTTCTGTATGTATGTACACCCGTTCGTTCGTGCGTAATGCGAAAACTTATGATAAAAATATCCCATCCACTTGAAATTTTGTACATAGGTATATTATAATAAGGCGCTTCCTTGATTAGTTTTTGGAGTTCATTCGATATGTATAAGAGGGAGAACGGGGGGCACATACCCTTCCCCTTAATTGATATAAATGGGTTTTTCTTCCAGAATTATCAGTTTTCGTGCAACATTTAGATATAGGATAATTCTGATAAGGCGCTTCCGTGACTGGTATTAGGTGTTCATTAGATAAGTATAAACAGGGGGAACAGGGGTTCTAATACCCCTCCCTTTAATTTATATAAATGGGTTTTTCATGCAGAATTATCAGATTTCGTTCAAATCTCTTAATAGTTTTGGAAGTTTAATGGTTGAGTATAAAAGAAGGGGATTTTTTAGTTGGGATTTTATTATGAATTTTTGGATTTGCGATGAATTTTGGATATAGATTTTTTATATGTTACAGCACGTCCCTTATTAGTTTATGGGGTTCAATAATTAAGTATAAAAGGAAGAAATTGGATTAGCTGTTTCCCTCCTTTTGTTTTTCGAACGGAATTAACTCTGAAAATATAAGGCTGTAATGTACAATTAGCATTCGTAGCCTGTGAGCTCAATGCAATCAGTTTAATTCCGCAATTTTTTTTTGTTAATCATTACTGACTGTACAAATGAAAGTATTTCCCACTCGGTTTGTGAAAGACAATAGGCCACGTTTCTTCCTTCCCACGCTCCCTTTTACAATAGACTGGGGTAATTAATGGCTGTGCATTTTTAGTACCAACAAAGGAGCTGCCTAATGGCAACATGGTGAAATTACCGAGTCTAATGGATTATTAGACACGGAGATATTATTCAAAACTCTTAGAATAAATTTTGCAATGAAAACAAAAGATGCTATTTATTTAAAATCCATATTTCATAGGTGTTATTATTATTTACCGAATTAGACTGAAAAAGTAACTAAAACCGAATTTCGGTCATTTTTATTATCGTCCAAACAAAAATGTGCAAAAAAATTTAAAGTAATTAATGCATTAGTATATATATTTATTAATTAATTAAACTTTAGGCCAAAGTTGGTTCCATGTGCCTCTTACCAAATTTATTTTATTTATTTTTATACAAAATGAATTGTAATTAATTCATCAACGAAGCAGAATTATTTTACATTTATACGCATTTCACCTAATTAAAAATATTTAGATAGACGTACTTCAATTTGTCTCTTATAATAACTTTTTCAAATGATCTTCTGTTATAGAAAGACTTCATCAAATAATACTCACAACATATCTGCTTTTCCAAACTGAAAACAAATTCTATTACTATGAATTCTGTAACAATAAGCACATCAAAAGCGTCTTTAAAGTTTAGTGCTATATGCATTATTTGCTATATCATAGAAGGCGGCAGCCTTCAAGTGACGCAGCTTTAAACCTATCATCGTCAAAACCTACCATCGTCATAAGGGTAGATGCGGAACTTTATATATACAGCTAACTCAACATCAAAGAAAATCGGAAAAGCCGCCTTCTAATAACTCAGCAAATATTGGTCAGAATGGTCCAATTTTTTTAATATAGTCTTATATTCCCAGTCTAATCCTATCCTATAATTTTTACATTTCTACGTGCCGTATATTTTTAGATCTCGATAACCATTTTAAAACTGAAATTGATGGTGTTTGTTCCTGATAATGAGATCTAGAAAACGGGCTGGGAGATTTTATTAAAACTTATATATAATATGAATCTCTTTAAGATAGAGGTAATAAGACTTGCCTTGTTTCTAGGAAAACTCTTGTTTGTTATATATTGGTCTTGGAAAATTGGACTATATTAGCTCGCGGATTACATGTTATTCTATGGGTTAGCAGACAGAGCAGGAGTGAAAAACCTTATGTACTTATGGTCACAGTTAAAACACCCAAATCGAAGCAATAAATGTTTTTTAAACTACAAAAACATCTTATCATGTGCTTTAAAACATTCAATAAATATATACTAAATCAAATTTCTATTTATATTGCCTTTATTTTTCGTAAGAAGAAAATATTACGTTTCTTACATTGGATATTTTTGCATTTTGTGGAAAAAAATATTTTGAATCCTTTTTTAAAATAAGAAAATATTTTTTAATTATACATATTCAATATACTTTCGACTTGTGATTTTTTTTTTAAAGTTTACAAACAAGAATTATTTTTAATAATTTGCTTTAGAATCCCATGTATTCATACGCGTTTAGATAGTTTTGTTTTGAATCGTTATCGAATTCGCTGGCGGTAAGCTTTGTACTTGGCACTTGTTGTTGTTTTTAGCATGTATGTTGTGTAATTTGCGAAATATTCAATTCCAGGAGACGAACGTGAAGATAAACCATCTATAATGAAAAAGAAAGGTAAATAAATATTTTTTGACACTCATTATTAAAGTATTATTTAAAAAGTGGTGTATACATTAGTTAGCATGTTGATTTGATTTCAAACCAACATAAACTATCCCAGAATGTGTAAACTATTGCTAAATTTTGGTAAACAAACTATATTTATAATTGACCAACAGTTAAACCAAGTGCTTGTGAATTCTAAAATTCTCAAAATAGATTGTTTTTAAGTTTATAGATGTCCTTATCATATGAATTAATTAACAATAATTATATGAATTAATTAACAATACTAAGTTTTAAGTGTTGTAAAAATTGTGCTTTTTTATTTCATTTATTAATTTCTGTGATTAATAACCCAGGATGTTAATTTTTAGATTAAAATTGCTTGAATATGTTATTCAAAATGCATTTATTATTTTTTCTTATGCATTTTTGTCGCTATTAATTTTCATTTTGAAACTGTGCCTTTTTAGCTTAGCTTAATGGCCAGTAAATCCAGGTTTTAAACAATTTTTAAAATAAGTAAGTGCACTTATTATTGGAAATTGTGAACAAACTAGTATTTATTAACAAATTACAGCAGTATTTTGATAATTCAAAAGAAAGTAATGAAGTTAATTTGTTCTTACATGCATTAGTGACTGTGGCTATAAAGATTTCAGAGATTTAAAAACAAATTAGTTGCACTCATTGTTTTTTTTCTTCATGTACACACAGTGCTTGTACAACATGCATTAGTGATTGCATTTTTAATTAATTTTGTGTATTTTACGGATTGTTGCACAGCAATTTTGCTGCAGCCTGAGTGTTTTGTTTTTGTTTTGTTTTCATGTGCTCTAAGTGTTATACATGCAGTAGTTGGACTGCTTTAACAAGTTTTATTTTAGCGAGTGAGAGTTTTAGGCCCTTTTTTTCTAATGTAAACGTTGTTGTTTTAATGTATTTGTTTCACAATATTGTCACTGGATTTCTTTAGTTCAGGTATCACTCATTTCTTCCAGATATTGGGAATCTGCATGTTACCGCATAGTTTGCTGCATCTATTAATTTTCATTGTTTGTTTTCATATGGGCATAATGTTCATACATTTGTTATTGACTGCGGCTTTGAGAAATTTCATGTGTTTTAGAGACCATTGCATAAGTTTGCTGCATCCAGTAATTTGACATGCACTCAGCTCTCATTATCCATTAGTTACTGTAGCTTTAACATATTTCATGCATCCTATTATTTCATTAATAATTTCGAAATTCCATGTTTATATTTTTAAATGTTATTTAGCAGTTGCCACGGAGGTACTACAGCGCATCATTGTAGTCTGCATTAGATGCTGTTCAAAATAGATATTTTTTTTTCTTCCTAAGAGTCTGATTATTTAAATCCAAGCATGAAAAATTTTGTCTCAGATCACAAACTGAATACAAAAGTATTCATATTGTAATAGTTAATAATACGTTATAGAAATCAATAATCAAAATATAAAAGCATTAGCCTTACAGCTTAGAACATAGCATTATTATTAATTAACTGCATTTATAAATTGGACATCTAAAATGGAAAATCTTAATATAATTTTATAATGTTAGAATTTACAAGCATTTAAAGTTGGTTAAGCAAATAATTCTTAACCAAATATTAACGATAACATTAGTTTAAAAAGAAATAACTTATACTTCTATGCTTTAATAATGAGTTTCATAAAATATAAATTTACCCCCTTTTTTTTTTCTATAGATGTTTTAATTTCATATTCATTGTCTCGAAATTGAAGTATTTCTTTCTAACTTTCTTTTACAAAAATGTTTGATAATTTAAGGCTTTTTTTATCTAAAAAAAAAAAAAAAAAAAAAAAAAAAAAAAAAAAAAAAAAAAAAAAAACAGGCCTTGTTTCTACTTATGAACACAAAATCCTCAAATAAATTTGAATCCATTATTTAAATAAATTGCATAACATACCTTCGAAGAAAACATGTTTAAAATTCAATTTAAAACAAGAAATTAAAAATTTTTAATTCAAATAATTTAAAGTTACTGTTACTAACACACTAACAAGTAAATATTTTAAAATACTAACAGCTAATAATGGGCGATAAATAATTAAATTTTTTAGTTTTGTCATTTCTAAAATGTAATTGTTTAAATTCTATTTGAGTTGAACCTCATCCAAACCCTAAAAAATATTCTATCAAACCTTAATTCAATCTGAAAAAAAAAAAAAAAAAAAAAAAAAAAAAAAAAAAAAATCTGACAATACACACTGACAAGCAGAGTTGTATTATATACACGCACGCCATGTGCAGATAATTTTATGAAGAAACAATTTTTATTTATTTATTTCGACAAAGAATTGCGTAAAAAAAAAAAAGTGTATCTCAACAAAGAATCATGGAAAAAAAACCCAACATTTCGACAAAATACTACGCGAAAAACATGAATTTCGTCCAAAGACCGCAATAAAAACGTTAATTCAATCAATGAATCGCATAAAAAATATGAATTCCATGCATAAATCGCATAAAAAATAATAATTACATGCATGAATCGCATAAAAAATGTTAACTACATCCATGAATCGCTAAAAAAAAAGGAAATTGCATAAAAAATGGGAATTACGTCCACAAATTGCTTAAAATGAGAATTACGTCCATGAATCATGTAAAAAAGCGAGAATTATATTCATTAATTGTATGAAAAACGCAAATTACGTTTATGAGTCATGTAGTAAAACATGAATTATGTTCATAAATCGCTCAAAAAACACGAATTTTGGCGGCAGAAAGCTGAAATGGAATTACCTCTATAAAATGCATAAAAATAGCGAATTGCATTCATGAATTGCATAAAAAATGGGAAATATGTTCATGATTCGCTCAAAAAATGCAAATTACATCCATGAATTGCATAAAAACGTGAATTACGTTCATAAATCACTCAAAAAATGTGAATCACTTCCATGAATTGTGAAAAAAAAAAAAAAAATAACATTCATAAATTGCAAAAAATGCGAATTACGTCCAAGAATTGGTAAAAAAAGCGAATTACATTCATAAATCCTATAAAAACACAAATAACGTCAATAAATCGATCAAAAAACGCAAATTTCGTTGATAGAAAGCTCAAAAAATGCAAATTATGTCTATGAATCGCATAAATATAGCAAATTACGTCCATAAATCATGTAAAATGTAAATTACATTCATTAATCGCATAAAAATCGCGAATTATGTCCATGAATCGCTCAAAAAAAGCGAATTTCATAAAAAAGCGAATTACGTCCACAAATCGCTCAAAACGTGAATTACGTCGATGAATTGTGTAAAAAAGTGAGAATTACGTTCATAAATTGTATGGAAAACGCAAATTACGTCTATGAATTGTGTAGTTAAATGGGAATTATGTTCATAAATCGCTCAAAAAACACGAATTTTGGCAGCAGAAAGCTAAAATGCAAATTACGTCTATAAATCGCATAAAAATAAAGAATAGCGTTTTGCATTCATGATTTGCATACAAAACGCATATTACATTCATGAATCGCTCAAAAAATGCAAATTACGTCCATGAATCGCATAAAAATGTGAATTATGTTCATAAATCACTCAAAAAATGCAAATCACTTCCATGAATCGTGCAAAAAAACACGAATAACATTCATAAATTGCAAAAAATGCGAATTACGTCCAAGAATTGTGTAAAAAAAGCAAATTACATTCATAAATCCTATAAAAACACAAATTACGTCAATAAATCGATCAAAAAACACAAATTTCGTCGACAGAAAGCTGAAAAAACGCATATTATGTCTATGAATTGCATAAAAATAGCAAATTACGTCCATAAATTATGTAAAATGTAAATTACATTCATTAATTGCATAAAAATTGCGAATTATGTCCATAAATTGCTCAAAAATGCAAATTACATTCATAAATCTCATAAAAAACACGAATGATGACCATAAATTGCGCAAAAAATGCGAATTACACCCAACATTAAATTAATTTGCAGAAAGTTTTTGGTTTTATACAACTCTGCCAACAAGAACCTAAAAGTTATCCTGAAACCCATTCTAAACCAACAAAAATTTAATGGTAAGATAAATTTGTCCAAGAAAGGCAAAATAATTTCCATTGACATACATTGACCAGAATCGGAAAATTCCTATTGAAATCTATCCTATACAATTCAAAACCAGAAAGAAAAAAATCCCTCCAAGAGTAACTCAATCTATCTGCTGCAAAATAAAATACATTGAAATGCAACTGAACAAGAACCTGAAAATTACATTTGAAGTCAAACCGAAACCAGATTCAACTCCTCCCCCCCCCCCAAAAAAAAAATTATCCAGCCATATCTCAATTCGGGAAAGAAAACTTAATTTCCATAGATACGCGTGATCAGAAATCTGGAAATTCCAATTAGTCTATCTTAAACCTAATCTGAACCTGGAAAAGGAAATTCCATATAACAAGAACCCAATATCTATACAGGACAAAATATTTCCCATTAAAGCGCAACCTGACCAGAACTTGAAAATTCCATTTGAATTGAACCTGATCGAAACCTGAAAAAAAATTTCCATCGAACCTTAACCTAATCCGAAAAAGAGAATATTATTTCTGCCGATACACACCGACAAGAGTCTGAAAGTTAACATGAAACCTAATCCAGACCCGAAAAGGAAAAAACAATGGAAACAGAAGTGTGTCCAAGAAAGACCAAATAATTTCTGTCCACATACACTGACAAGAATTTCAATTGAAATCTATCCTAAACCCAGTTCAAATACTACCCCCCCCCCAAAAAAAAAAAAATTCCAATTGTAACCCAATCTATCTGCGACAAAATAATATACTTGAAATGCAACTCAACAAGAACCTGAAAATTCTATTTGAAGTCAATCCGAAGCGAGATTCAATCTTAAGTATTTGCATTCATGAATTGCATAAAAAAATTGTGCAAAAAAACACGAATAACATTCATAAATTGCAAAAAATGGGAATTACGTCCAAGAATTGGTAAAAAAAGCGAATTACATTCATAAATCCTATAAAAACACAAACAACGTCAATAAATCGATCAAAAAACGCAAATTTCGTTGATAGAAAGCTCAAAAAACGTAAATTATGTCTATGAATCGCATAAATATAGCAAATTACGTCCATAAATCATGTAAAATGTAAATTACATTCATTAATCACATAAAAATCGGGAATTATGTCCATGAATCGCTCAAAAAAAAGCAAATTGCATAAGAATTGGGTCCACAAATCGCTCAAAACATGAATTACGTCCATGAATTGTTTAAAAAAGTGAGAATTACATTCAGAAATTGTATGAAAAACACAAATTATGTCTATGAATTGTGTAGTAAAACGAGAATTATGTTCATAAATCGCTCAAAAAACACGAATTTTGGCAGCAGAAAGCTGAAACGCAAATTACATCTATAAATAGCATAAAAATAGCGAATAGTGTTTTGCATTTTCATGAATTGCATAAAAAAGGCGAATTACATTCATGAATCGCTCAAAAAACACAAATTACATCCATGAATCGCCTAAAAACGTGAATTACATTCATAAATCACTCAAAAAATGCGAATCACTTCCATGAATCGTGCAAAAAAACACTAATAATGTTCATAAATTACAAAAAATGCGAATTACATCCAAGAATTGGTAAAAAAAGCAAATTACATTCATAAATCCTATAGAAACACAAATAACGTCAATAAATCGGTCCAAAAACGCAAATTTCGTTGAGAGAAAGCTCAAAAAATGTAAATTATGTCTACGAATTGCATAAATATAGCAAATTACGTCCATAAATCATGTAAAATGTAAATTACATTCATTAATCGCATAAAAATCGCAAATTACGTCGATGAATTGGTAAAAAAGTGAGAATTACGTTCATAAATTGTATGAAAAAGGCAAATTACGTCTATGAATTGTGTAGTAAAATGGGAATTATGTTCATAAACCGCTCAAAAAACATGAATTTTGGCAGCAGAAAGCTAAAATGCAAATTACGTCTATAAATCGTATAAAAATAGCGAATAGTGTTTTGCATTTTCATGAATTGCATAAAAAAGGCGAATTACATTCATGAATCGCTCAAAAAACACAAATTACATCCATGAATCGCCTAAAAACGTGAATTACATTCATAAATCACTCAAAAAATGCGAATCACTTCCATGAATCGTGCAAAAAAACACTAATAATGTTCATAAATTACAAAAAATGCGAATTACATCCAAGAATTGGTAAAAAAAGCAAATTACATTCATAAATCCTATAGAAACACAAATAACGTCAATAAATCGGTCCAAAAACGCAAATTTCGTTGAGAGAAAGCTCAAAAAATGTAAATTATGTCTACGAATTGCATAAATATAGCAAATTACGTCCATAAATCATGTAAAATGTAAATTACATTCATTAATCGCATAAAAATCGCAAATTACGTCGATGAATTGGTAAAAAAATGAGAATTACGTTCATAAATTGTATGAAAAAGGCAAATTACGTCTATGAATTGTGTAGTAAAATGGGAATTATGTTCATAAACCGCTCAAAAAACATGAATTTTGGCAGCAGAAAGCTAAAATGCAAATTACGTCTATAAATCGCATAAAAATAAAGAATAGCATTTTGCATTCATGATTTGCATAAAAAACGTGAATTACATTCATGAATCGCTCAAAAAATGCAAATTACGTCCATGAATCGCATAAAAATGTGAATTATGTTCATAAATCACTCAAAAAATGCAAATACTTCCATGAATCGTGCAAAAAACACGAATAACATTCATAAATTGCAAAAAATGCGAATTACGTCCAAGAATTGTGTAAAAAAAGCAAATTACATTCATAAATCCTATAAAAACACAAATAACATCAATAAATCGATCAAAAAACACAAATTTCGTCGACAGAAAGCTGAAAAAACACAAATTATGTCTATGAATTGCATAAAAATAGCAAATTACGTCCATAAATTACATTCATTAATCGTATAAAAATTGCGAATTATGTCCATAAATTGCTCAAAAATGCAAATTACATTCATAAATCTCATAAAAAACATGAATGATGACCATAAATTGTGCAAAAAATGCGAATTACACCCAACATTAAATTAATTTGCAGAAAGTTTTTGGTTTTATACAACTCTGCCAACAAGAACCTAAAAGTTATCCTGAAACCCATTCTAAACCAACAAAAATTTAATGGTAAGATAAATTTGTCCAAGAAAGGCAAAATAATTTCCATTGACATACATTGACCAGAATCGGAAAATTCCTATTGAAATCTATCCTATACAATCCAAAACCAGAAAGAAAAAAATCCCTCCAAGAGTAACTCAATCTATCTGCTGCAAAATAAAATACATTGAAATGCAACTGAACAAGAACCTGAAAATTACATTTGAAGTCAAACCGAAACTAGATTCAACTCCCCCCCCCCCCCAAAAAAAAAAAAAAAAAAAATATATCCAGCCATATCTCGATTCGGGAAAGAAAACTTAATTTCCATAGATACGCGTGATCAGAAATCTGGAAATTTATCTTAAACCTAATCTGAACCTGGAAAAGGAAATTCCATATAACAAGAACTCGATATCTGTACAGAACAAAATATTTCCCATTAAAGCGCAACCTGACCAGAACTTGAAAATTACATTTGAATTGAACCTGATCGAAACCTGAAAAAAATTTCCATCGAACCTTAACCTAATCCGAAAAAGAGAAAATTATTTCTGCCGATACACACCGAGAAGAGTCTGAAAGTTAACATGTAACCTAATCCAAACCCGAAAAGGAAAAAACAATGGAAACACAAGTCTGTCCAAGAAACACTAAATAATTTCTGTCCACATACATTGACAAGAATTTTAATTGAAATCTATCCTAAACCCAGTTCAAATACTACCTTCCCCCCCCCCCAAAAAAAAAAATTTCCAATTGTAACCCAATCTATCTGCGACAAAATAATATACTTGAAATGCAACTCAACAAGAACCTGAAAATTCCATTTGAAGTCATTCCGAAACTAGATTCAATCTTAAGTATTTGCATTCATAAATTGAATAAAAAATTGTGCAAAAAAACACGAATAACATTCATAAATTGCAAAAAATGTGAATTACGTCCAAGAATTGGTAAAAAAAAGCGAATTACATTCATAAATCCTATAAAAACACAAACAACGTCAATAAATCGATCAAAAAACGCAAATTTCGTTGATAGAAAGCTCAAAAAACGCAAATTATGTCTATGAATCGCATAAATATAGCAAATTACGTCCATAAATCATGTAAAATGTAAATTACATTCATTAATCGTATAAAAATTGCAAATTATGTCCATAAATTGCTCAAAAATGCAAATTACATTCATAAATCGCATAAAAATCATGAATGTTGACCATAAATTGCGCAAAAAATGCGAATTACACCCAACATTAAATTAATTTGCAGAAAGTTTTTGGTTTTATACAACTCTGCCAACAAGAACCTAAAAGTTATCCTTTAAACCCATTCTAAACCAACAAAAATTTAATGATAAGATAAATTTGTCCAAGAAAGGCAAAATAATTTCCATTGACATACATTGACCAGAATCGAAAAATTCCTATTGAAATCTATCTTATACAATCCAAAACCAGAAAGAAAAAAATCCCTCCAAGAGTAACTCAATCTATCTGCTGCAAAATAAAATACATTGAAATGCAACTGAACAAGAATCTGAAAATTACATTTGAAGTCAAACCGAAACCAGATTCAACTCCCCCCCCCCCCCAAAAAAAAAAAAAAAAAAAAAAAAATTATCCAACCATATCTCGATTCGGGAAAGAAAACTTAATTTCCATAGATACGCGTGATCAGAAATCTGAAAATTCCAATTAGTCTATCTTAAACCTAATCTGAACCTGGAAAAGGAAATTCCATATAACCAGAACCCAATATCTATACAGGACAAAATATTTTCCATTAGAGCGCAACCTGACCAGAACTTGAAAATTCCATTTGAATTGAACCTGATCGAAACCTGAAAAAAATTTCTATCGAACCTTAACCTAATCCGAAAAAGAGAAAATTATTTCTGCCGATACACACCGAGAAGAGTCTGAAAGTTAACATGTAACCTAATCCAAACCCGAAAAGGAAAAAACAATGGAAACACAAGTCTGTCCAAGAAACACCAAATAATTTCTGTCCACATACATTGACAAGAATTTCAATTGAAATCTATCCTAAACCCAGTTCAAATACTACCTTCCCCCGCCCCCCCCCAAAAAAAAATTCCAATTGTAACCCAATCTATCTGCGACAAAATAATATACTTGCAATGCAACTCAACAAGAACCTGAAAATTCCATTTGAGGTCAATCCGAAACCAGATTCAATTCCCCCCCCCCCTCAAAAAAAAATATCCAATCAAATCAAGATTTTAGAAAAAAAAAAAGAACAATTTATGTCGATATGTACTGACCAGATCATGGAAATTCCAATAGAAGTCTATCTCAAACACGATCCGAACTGTTAACCTCAAACCCAATCCAATCGCCCCCCCCTCCAAAAAAATGGTAAAATAAAAAATTAGGAAATATAAATCTGTTCAAGATAGACAAAATAATTTCCGTCCCCATCCACTGACCAGAATTGAAAACTAGTACTTGAAATGCAACTTGACAAGAACCTGAAAATTTCAATTCAAGTCAAACTGAATCGAGATTCAAACCCGAAAAAAAAAAAAAAAAAAAAAAAAAAAAAAAAAAAACAGACATTGACCAGAACCGGAAATTTTCAATTGAAGTCTATCCTAAACACAATCCAAACACTAAAAAAAAAAAAAAAAAAAAAAAAAAAATCCCTCCAGTAGTCAATCTATTTGCAACAAAATATTATAGATTGAAATGTAACTCAACAAGAACTTAAAAATTTCATTTCAAGTCAACCCATAACCAGATTTGAACCTTAAAAAAAATTTATCCAACCATATCCTGAAACGAGAAAGAAAATGTAATTTCCATTGATACGGACAGACTAGAAGCTGTAAATTCAGATTGAAGTCTATTTTAAATCCAATCCCTGCACAGAACAAAATATTTTCTGTGGAAATGTAATCTGACCAGAACTTGAAAATTACATTTGAATTAAACTCACTCCAACATCCCCCCCCCCCAAAAAAAAAAAAAAAAAAAAAAAAAAAATTCTATGGAATCTTAACTTGATCCGAAAAAGGAAAAATAATTTCTGCTGATACACATTGACAAGAACCCAATTTGAACTGAAATGAAAATCAGTGTAAACATTAATCTGTTTAAGAAAGACGAATTAATTTCTGTCAACATGCACTACCCAGAACCTGAAAATTCCTATTGAAATCTATCCTTAACCCAATTGAAAAAAACACAAGAAAAAAAAAAACTTCTAATTAGAACCCTTTTACCTGTGACAAAATAATATATTTTGAAATGCCACCTGAAAATTCCATTTGAATCTGGTTTAAATTTTTCGGGTTTAGGGTAGATTTCAATTGGAATTTGTATTTATAGCTGTTTAGTAAATCAAATGTGGTTCTTAATGGATAAATGTTATTTTACATGATTTATGAGAAAAAAATAAAAAAATTTCAAGTCGTCAAAATATTACGTACAATGTTGAAAATCTAGAAAAGACTTTTGATGTATTGCACTGCAAGAAACCCTAAGAAAATATGGAATATTTTTTAATAGCTGTCTGCTTTTTTCATAAAATTATGTTTAAAAAGAAAAAAAATTAAAATCTAAAAAACATGAAATGTTTAAATTTATGTACTTTGCATGTTTTATGCTTAGTGACTGAAATGTTCAATAAAAATATATTAGTTTTATTTTGTAAGTTAAGTCGCCCAAGAATGGAAAGTTTCATATGAAATGAAAATATTTAATAAATAAGAGAGTCCTGATTTTCTTTCTTTGTCAGTTAAACATTTTCCTAATTGAAGTATGAAACTTATAGGGTGGACCGGGGTAATTCCTGATCAAAAAACACTAACATCTAAATATCTTTTTAATATTTACAATAGATGTGACCAAATTTAGCATGGTTAATGATTCACCATGTTTCTATTCAATAAAATATAGGCTTTGATTAAAATATTATTTAAAGTTTGCTTAATTAAAATTTTTTGATTCTCGGTAACTACCCTGGGAACATTGTAATTATCAATTACACCGGGGCAATTACCAATCAGGACATTCTTGTACAAATGATAGGTACATTGATTAATTTAGAATATATATTGTCAATTTTAATATAAGCCTGATTTAATTAAATGCCTTCATCCATCTGCAATAATTTTATCAATGTGTAAAGGAAAAAAAAAAAACAAGAACGAAAAGTTATGTGTGCAACATAGAATATGATGCAACTTCCAACATATTCTGAATACTATTAACCTACTATTTCCATCCATATACAGTAATTTTTCCACCCAGTGCAAAGAACAAAACATACCTAACAAGAACAAAGAATCATGCATACTGCATCGATTATGATGCATTTTCTTACACATTCTGAATACTGTAAACTTATTGTCATTCATGTACAAGAATTTTACCATTCTGTGCAAAAAACAAAGCATAATTAACGACAATAAAAATTTTTGCATACAGTATGTTTAGATACTTTCCAATTCATTCTGAATACTTTAAACCTATAGTTTTCATCTTTGTACAGTAATCTTCCCACCCTATGCAAACAGGAAAACATAAATAAACTAACAAGAATGAAAAATTACGCATAAGTATAGATTATGAAACACTTTCCAATACATGTTCAATATTGTAAACCTATCATTTTAATCTATTTGCAGTAATTTTACCAATCTATATAAAGAACAAATCATAACTAACAAGAAAGAAAAACATGTGTGCAACATAGATTATGAAACATTTCCAGAATATTCTGAATATTGTAACGCATATAGTCTTAATCAATCTGCAATATTACCAACCTATACATAGGTTGAAACATAATTAACAAGAATCATGCATGCAGCATAGATTATGAAATACTTTCCAGCATATTCTGAATATTGTATCCCTGATCATTTTAATCCATCTGCAGTATATGTATCAACATGTGTAAAGAATAAACATAGTTAACAAGAATGAGAAATGATACATACAGCATAGATTATAAAACCCTTTCTGAGATGTATGGTGCTGAATGTACATTATCTTCTTATCTTTTACTAACGTATTTTATTACAGAGTTGTTTTTAACAAAATCAAGTAGTACAGCACACATTAATAAAATATGAAATATCTTTTTTTTTAAGTGGATGGGGGAGGGGTAATTAAAGGCGAATGAATCATGAATATGAATTTTTTGCGTTAGTCTTTTTTTTTTTTTTTTTTTTTTTTTTATCATTAACCTAAAAAAAAGCAATGATATCAATACAAAAAACCCTTAACGGGTTAAAAGCTTGTGACGCAGCAGTTTATCTTACATCTCTAAGAATTTTAAATTTGGGACTTAAAACTAATGATATCAAAATTTATGTGACGCTATGCTATTAATATATATATATATATATATATATATATATTAAAATTTATTCATTAATGCTTTATTATTTACATCTTTCATAATTTCGAAATATGAATCTTAAAAGTTATGATATCAAAATTTAAGTGACGCCTTGATGAGACTTTAAACGATGTTTTAAAATTCTATTTATTTATTTATTTATTATCTAAATACATTTACATATCTAAACAATACTTTTCATTTTCCAATACACTGTTAAATACATCACTTTCACTGAATATATATAATGCACTGAAATGTTTTATTTGAATAAATTGGCTTATCTTTTGTGCTACGCTATCCAAAATCAAAAGTAACATTTAAATAAATATTTTTGCGTCATTGTATCTATTTGCATATATTTAACTTAGTTTAGATACAATGGTGCAAAAATATTTATTTAAATGTTACTTTTGATTTTAGATAGCGTAGCACAAAAGATAAGCCAATTTATTCAAATAAAACATTTCAGTGCATTATATATATTCAGTGAAAGTGATGTATTTAACAGTGTATTGGAAAATGAAAAGTATTGTTTAGATATGTAAATGTATTTAGATAATAAATAAATAAATAAATAGAATTTTAAAACATCGTTTAAAGTCTCATCAAGGCGTCACTTAAATTTTGATATCATAACTTTTAAGATTCATATTTCGAAATTATGAAAGATGTAAATGATAAAGCATTAATGAATAAATTTTAATATATATATATATATATATATATATATATTAATAGCATAGCGTCACATAAATTTTGATATCATTAGTTTTAAGTCCCAAATTTAAAATTCTTAGAGATGTAAGATAAACTGCTGCATCACAAGCTTTTAACCCGTTAAGGGTTTTTTGTATTGATAATTTATACTCATATCTTGATTTTGTCATGACAGATAAATCATATTCATTGAAATTCACATCATTACATAAATATTGCTACATTTGAGCCGATACAGCTCCAATATATGAATGAAGTTAAAATTTCTGTAGGGAAAAAAACATTTTTTAGGACGCATAGTTTCGACCCCTCGTAATTTTTGGTAACGTTTTTCGGAGTAACCGATTTTTTGGTGGAACTCAGATTTAAGGCTGAAAACAAAAACGAAACTGAAATTTTCGTCGATCTCTTATTATATCTGTAAGAGTAAATAAAGATGCTTGTGTGTGCTTTTTGTGAAGAGACAGCTATAATAAAGTTACAAGATTTGACAGAAATATACCCACAACTCTGGAGCTATGCATCTTGAAGTCTCTTTGCGAATTTTCGGTAGATTTCGTATGAAATACTGCTAATTTCAGTCGCTATCATGGTACGACTTTTGAATAATTTCTTCATATGACCCCAGAAACACAAAATCATCTCCACTTCAAAGGTTTATACATAAATGTGTGTGTATGCGTATGTACTATGTATATAATATATTTTGTCTTAACGATAAAATTTGCAATTGCCCATGGATCGTCTTCCAACTCGCCAAAAATACTGAGATAATTACTATCTCGGCGGGGATTGCAAATGGGCAAATTCGGCCCAAGAGGATAAAGGTGG
This sequence comes from Maratus speculifer, assembly GCA_964019185.1. Lineage (NCBI taxonomy): Eukaryota > Metazoa > Arthropoda > Arachnida > Araneae > Salticidae > Maratus > Maratus speculifer. Next base: position 43,513,862 of record OZ025301.1, read on the forward strand.
GGAGGGTTAAAAAATATGAATACCGCTTTAATATGGCTCCGATAAAAGCAACTCACGCAGTTACAATAAAAACAAAAAAGTATAAATTTTTTAAGGCATCAATTACTTTTTTATTGTAAAATTTCCGTAAAAAGTAAAAATGGAATAAAAAGTTTGATAAATTTAAAAAATAATAATATTACGTGATAACTTTTTTTTTGGCAAGAGTTCCACATGAAAATTAAAAATGAAATAAATAGTTTTGCAAATTTAAAAATGGGAATAATACGTCATGTAGTCACCAGGGGAATATTTAACGTCTAAGAGTTTGAAAAAACGTATTGAAACAATATATAAACCCAACTATGGAATTATTTCCATATTTTAGCATTTTGAAGTTTTCTAATTTTGTTTTCGCTTTTCAAAAATCTATTCCATGTATGTATGCGTGCATTACAATTTTCACAAAAGAGCTCCTTTTTGGTGGAGAAACGGGGTTTATCTCTATTCCTGATTTAGTCTTTATTGATGGAATTATTACTTAAGAGCCCACAATAGTCACAGAAAAATTACTCAAAAAGACCCGGATGACCATGTAAAGTCTATGGGAGCGTTCTTTTCTAATATCTCGCTCAAATTTTAATATTTTTGCATGATTTTTTTGCACAAGATAGCTGAGGGCAATCCACAACCGAGCTAGTTTTTACTTTTTCAATTTTTGTTTCAGATTTTCCTAAAAAAATTACTTTAACTTTCGAAACCGGTTTAAACCGGTTCTGAAACTGAAACTATCGTAATATAAAAAATTTATAACCGAAATCGAAAAAGTAACAACTAACCTGATTGTGGACTGCCCTCAGCTATCTTGTGCAAAAAAATCATGCAAAAATATTAAAATTTGAGCGAGATATTAGAAAAGAACGCTCCCATAGACTTTACATGGTCATCCGGGTCTTTTTGTGTACTTTTTCTGTGACTATTGTGGGCTCTTAACTTTGAAATATACCTTCTCCTGTAGGCCAAGTTGGCAGGGATTTTTTATATTGTTCTTTTAAGCGATTATTTTATAATCCCACAAATATAACATTGCGATTGTTTATTATGAATCATGTATATTATTTCTGCTGTCAACAACATTTTTTCACCTCTATCTATAAGACACAGAACAAGGAATGGTGTAACATTCAAATTTGGATAAAACTTGTTTTTCTGCAGTTAAAAGTATAAATTAGTATTATTTTCCTAAATAAAGCAGAAAACTATTTCAAATCAGTGTTGCGATGAAGATAAAATAATACCACGCGTTTACATAAAAAAATAGTGCAAAAGAATATATAAAATGTGACATTTCTTCAAGGAGTTATTTTAATGTGTGATTAAAACAAAGAAAAGAAATGAAGTGATTAGAAAAATAGATATCGAAGATAGTAGCATTTCATGTGCATGCTTTGTTATATTAGATTAAAATGCAGTTTACAGTTTTTTTCGGAAGCGACGACGTTATCCTTTAATACCGTTAATATTTTTTTTCGCGTTTTTCTGTCCAGTTTTTTATGGGATTTTTTTTAATTTCTGTGGCTTCCGGTAAAACCAGTAAGGCAAAATTTTTGAAAAAACTGAGATAATTTAGGGAAATGTAGCTTTAAAAGAGTACTTTCATCTGCCATAGTCCTGGAAAATATAAATCGAATACTTCCCGACATAGGGCAACTATAAATCTTTATTTAAAAATGGAAAAAACAGTCATAATCGGGTAAGTGTATAAAGTGATGGTAATAACCAGATAAGATTTCTATTTATTTCTTTAAATCGTCTATAGTTCTGTGGCTTCCGGTAGGAACCAGGTAAGGAACATTTTTAATATTTTGATAAATGTTAATAAAATGTAATTTTATAAACAATAAAGTGTAATTTTATTAAGCTTTATTTTAATGAATGTACATTATTTAAATAAATACATTTAATAATTACATTATTTCAATAAATGTAAATAAAATAAAAATTTTATTTCATTTACATTTGTTAAAAATAAATGTAAAACAATAATAGCCAGATAAAAGTTAAATTTTTTAATTGGTTTTAATAGAAACCATTTTTATATAACTATTTTGGGAAAAAAAAGAGGTTCTTATATGCTAATTGAATGTAGTGAAAATTATTAAGTTTTAATCTATTTTCTAAAAGTAATGATAAAAAGATTTTTGTAAAATTTAAACGCTAATTACTCAAAATATTAAAAATGTCTCTTACCTGGTTATTAACGGAAGCCACAGATTTAATGTTTATGCATGCATCATCTACTGATTATTTTTCTTTAAGTATTTGCTGACAAAAATGACAATTATTTAAACAGCGCTATAAAGTAAAGAGTAAAATACATTTCACATGCACGACATTCGCATTGTGTTATATCAAACATTCTCGCTAAGAAAAAAAATTACAGGTTATATTCGTCATAACGCTTTCCAAATTTTAAGAGTTGAAAATAGTTGTCGCAAGAAAAGCTTTTAGAAAAACGTCGTTGCTTTTAAAAGAAATTTAAATAAATAGTTCACAAATATTGCAAAAAGTACTTTCCATCTCCAAAGTAAAATAAAATAACAAACGTAGCACAAACAATCGCAACAAACCACTTCAACCTAGTTTTAAATTCAAAAACAGATTTCAGAAAATATTTGCCTTTCGAATTACAAAAGGAGACTTATTTCAGCTATAAATAAAGCAAGGGCGTTATTTATTTATTTGTTTATTTTACTAATTTTTAAATTGAAATTCTTTTTGTGATTTAAGCAGAATGCATTTTAATAGATTTTTTAGCTTTTCTTTAATTCATAATTAATATTCTTTTTTTCTGTTAATGTTATTTATATCGTTTTGGTATGACTATTTCATTTCCGGGATTCTATAATTTTTAAACGATATGAAAATTAAGAAAAAAATGTAATTAGTGTAACTTCAAAATTTCATCAACATACATAAACAAGAAATTTTCACTATTAAAATGTATACCATTAAAAACTGATTGCTGTATTAGAAAATTTTAGTACGGTTGAAATTAAAGTAGTTTTTTTTTAATACTTCTCACGTTATTCTGTGCATTATATCTTGAGAATACACACATCCACTGCTACGAAATTTAATATAAATAATAAATACACAAGTTTCTTTAATGTTGCATTTTTTGTACAGACATTTAAATGGTAATTGGATAATGTTTTATGTCTTAAAAGTGTTATTTATGAATTAAATCACTATCGGTGGCTAATTATGTTACAAAAACTTTAATCCATGATTGCAAGATTTGGCAATTTTTATTAATTTTAAAATTTTACATTCACACTATAATTTTTGTATAGTATTGTTTTCTTTATTAAATGACAGATTTTATTTTTTATTTTTTATTTATTTTTTGTTTTGTTTTTTTTTTGTTTTTTTTTTTTTGATAAACGAGAAGTAAAAATTCTTCTTTTAAAAGTTCTGATGTGAATTTGAAGATTTTAAATTGAAAGTAGAGGCCAAGCTAACAACTCAACTTTAATCATGTCTGTGAAGTATCGAAAAAACTTTTTTGAAGTCTATTTAAACGAAAAAAATCATAAATTACTAATTTACTCGCAATAAATAGATTTTATGAATATTTAACCTTTAATATATTTCTTCTTTTCTTCACTCTTTTGTAAAAATTAAATAAAAAATAGGCCATATAAATTTATACCCATAAAACTTTTGTTTGCAATGATACTGTTTCTTTTATTATTCCTAAGTTATGGTTAGAGGTTATGAATAAATTCCTCATGAAATCTTAAATGGTGTGAACCAAGTTGGAAAATAATTTTAGATCATGGTCTATTTTTAATTTGTTGTTTTTACAAATGAGTGCGTAATTTTTGTTTATATTTTATTGCCGCGTGTCGTTTGTATTGACGATGAAATGTATTGCATTTTTATTTTTATTATGATTATTGTTCTTATTAGAATGGAACCAAAACATGGCAACGTTATTTCTTTTTAAATTTTGTAACACCTCTATCAAATAATAGGTTGTTGCCTGGTGCAATATGATAAAGTTAAAATTATTTTCAACGTTATTTTCAACGTTCCTCAGTGCCAAGCACTGAGGAAGGTATGCTATATGCTACCGAAACCGGTATGCTTGGAATTCGAATATCCTGGTGTTCTAACGTTGAAAATAATTTTAACTTTACCTCTATCAAATAATAAAAAAAATTCATTAAAAAGATTTGTCAAACTAATTAAATACGAATGCACCTCATTTTCCACTTTTGATTCTATCAGGTATTGCTGGAGTTTTATATACATTTTTAATTAACTTACTTTTGGATACAAATATAGAATGTATGCACAAATGTATTTTTACAACAATCATACAAAATGTTAAATTTTTGACTTAAATATAAATGGATACCTTACTGTTAAGGCAAATATTTATGACATCCCGCCACAGGCAAAATATTGCCGAATATCCTTTAGCATGAAAATCTTTACCAGTCACAAAAACATTGGAGTACATTTTACGCCAAACTGCTCTTGTCACAATCGACCTGCTGGCTTTAAAAATGCAACAACGAATATTCAAGCACTAAAAAAACATAATAAAACATAAAAAACATAAAACATAAAAAAACATAAAAAAAAACATATAAAAAAAACATTTTTTGTATAAACTACGCTTTTATTTTACTGTACCTTGTACAAAAATACATTAAATTAAGATGCACATTCTGTAAATTTGAGCAATAGGTAAATGCGAAAAATTGCATTTGTACACAAATATGAAACTACTATATTAAAAAACGATATATATATATATATATATTTATTGCTGAATACACATTTTTCCAATCTAAAATTAAAAAGAACATTTCCTCTCAAAATTATTTCACGAAAAAATCTTATTGCAAAAGAAAAGGATTATTCCAAGCAGCTTAAAATGCCTTTAGTAAAATGTTTTACTGGAAGCATTTTAATCATATATCTGTAAGAGAAAAAAAATCCTGAATCTATTTCTCTAAATCCTTCTAAACTGACTGGATGACTTTATTATTTGCAGCATGGGTTGTATATTTATTTTCAAGAAACAAAAATAGGTAAGGGTTAATTTAAATCAAAACTAACTTATTATTTGCTAAAAGTGATCAAAATACATTTAGAAAGCCAATAAATACCTTTATTTATTCAGATCGACATGTTTTAACTATCTGACATTCGCACAATTTATACTAATGCAAATATTTTCGAAAAAAAAATGAATTGAAAAGCTGGTAAATAAAAATCATACGATCTGATGCACAATAAAATTAACTGCAATATTAACAAGTTGAAATTGCACGTCAAGCGTTTTAATGAGGTGCGTTTGTACTAAAACCAGTTTTCTAAATATTGGTGCAAATTATGTTACACTCGTTCGAAAGTGTTTGTCAAACAAAGACTTAGTCATTGCTTATGCATTGACTGCATATAAAGACTTCTATTGACTTTCAGATAATAGAGGCAAGTAAAATCTTGATGTATCAATTATTTTATGCTTTTGACACTGTCAGAATCTAGGCAATGATTCAGCCTCCATGGAGCTTCCTAAAATTTAGAAAGAGATGCTGTGCAGAATAATGAAACAATAGCATGTATAAAATAATACACGTTAACAAATATCCATTTTTAATATTCCAGTTAATTTCTTTATGCATAAGACTGCGTTATTTCTGCTTATCATTTTTCGAATATAATTTTTTTTTTGCGAATGTGATTGCCTGTTGCAAATGTCGCCGTCACAGCAATGAAGCATGTCTATCTGCATACATGTGTCATTTACAATATTTTCCTTGTAGATGTATTTTTTGTTATTTGTAGCAAATATTAAGTTAGGTTTGATGTTTCAAGAGATTTTCATAAAAGGCTTTATAATTTTAATGCTAAAACATAGCATAATGCTTGTGATTAACCACTATAGTATGAAAATGTTTCATCTATTTATTGTCTGCCTGTTTGTCATATTCTTGTCTGCCTTCAGACTCTTGTAAATAAAAATTGATTATCATGATTTTTTTGTATGTTGTTGAGACTAACTGCAGAATTAAACGCACAATTAACGCCTGCTTTCTAATTACAGAGGTACATACAAATATTATACAGACATACATACAATAAATACATTAAACCCAACTGAAGAGAAAAATTAGCCAGAGTCAGGAATCGAACTCGGGACCACAACACTCAAAGATGTTGCTCTAACCACTGAGCTCTTTTGCCTTTTGCCTAAGCCTGCAATTTCTCACTAATAAACAAGTTGGAGGAGGTCAGCAGCAATCCATAAGATAGCAAAGGATGACCGGGCAACGATGAATAGAGTTATACTCAAGTTGTCCTGTTTCATTTGTTCATCATTTGTTTTATCTTCATGAAAAGGTTTTGAAGGCATGAAATAATGCATTATATATCGAATGGAAAAATTAAACTATTTCAAAACATATCTTATGTTTTGAAAGGTGGTAGAAAAAGAGGATAAATAGTGGTCTGATAGTTTTTAATGATGACAGCGACCTTTTGCATGTGTTAAACGTATGTGCCGTACAGTCAGTTTCATGCAAATCTGTCGAAAAATTAAAAATTTGTGTAAAGAACATATACACAGAAAACGGCTTTTGTATATGTAGATCAAATAAACAGTTTATTATCGCAAATTAAATTAAAGTTTTTTGTTTCCTTAAATAGATTATATTTTATGCTATTACTTAAATAAACAACTGAATTATGCAAAATATTTGCTTTGATATTGGTAATAATTTATTTATTTTATATATATATATATTAGTATCATCAAAAAATATTTCCACTTCATGAGTAGGGCTAAATTTTTTTATTACTATTTGTAATATTTATTTTTTACTTTAAAATAAGTACAAAAACAACACTAAGGTAAAAGTCTCTACGTCGATTTAGAAGGAGTTTCACAAAGAAGTGGGATTTATTTATAATACAGTGAGAGAAATAAAGCATTTCGAACAACATATTTTGAAAAAAAAAGGCGCCAGCTGCTTATAAAATATTTGTTTCATAGAATCTTAATATTTTCATGAAAATTTGTTATTATTATTATTATTATTAATATTATTATTCCGAGTGGTAAAATGAAACTGTTTCTAAACATGTGGAAATGTCTTATTTAATGCAACATAAAGTTGTTTATCTATATATAAATTTGTATGGGTATAGATGGGATGTAAGCATGTATTACACTTGATTGCATGTATTTATTTTAATTTGGTAGTCATAAATATAAAATGTAATTTTAAAAAGATAATAAAAAAAGTTGTTGGAAATATTTTTCATGGTGTTAGATAAGTATACCGCAATATAAAACATTTGTTATACTTTATTTGAAAATAATATTTCATTTTTTTGCTCCAAGAAACTGTTTTAAAACTCTATTTCTAAAAAAATGGCTTCTTAGCAATATCAATCATAAAGCATTAAAATTTTCTATTTTTACAAAATAGTAAATCAGATAATACATAAATTAATTACTAATTCACAATATATTTTATTTAACAGCATTTAAGATAATAGAACATTACAGTCTGATTTTACGTGTGTATATATATATTTGTATGTGTGTTTGTGTTTGTTCAGCTCTTCAATATAACGTAATTACTCCCGAAACATGAATGCACAAATTTTTTGTGTGCATTCAGAACAAATTTACTTCAGTGAAGAAGAAAACTTGAAAGAAATCAATTTTAAACTATATGTAGAGATTGAAAAGAATGAAATGATTTTAAAAAAGATGTTTTTACTCTGCAACTTTTAAGAAGGTATATAATCCAATTAAAATACAAATGCATTCTTCGTCAACTACACAAGAAATAAAAAATAAAGCATTTTCTGTTCGTTTAAAAAAATATATTCCATGGCAGATTTCAATGGTATCAGATTGCGTTACCTTCAAAATCATTTTTTTTAAATATAAAATTCAATAATTTTAGAAAGAATATAGATGCATACTTGAAATTTAACTTAATTTAAAGTTACGATATAGATTTGTGAAGTATATTTCTTCTGTAAAAAAATTAATAAAGTTTCGAAAATATAGAAAGAATAATGTATCGGGTCACATTTATATAACTTCTTGTATCTTAGAATTTCTCACGAAAAGTGCAAATGGGAATATATATATAAATATATGCATATATATCCTATAACAATTCGACATTGTATGAATGCATTATTTTCTTAAGGAAAAATATGTAAATTATTAGACTTCTTTTTTTTCGGATATTTGTATATCGGATTAGAGATACTCCTGGTAGAAAAGTAAATTTTCTAAAATTTATTATAGTGCTGACCAATATTGTGTTAACATTGTACGAATCGGAGATGTTTCCAATGAAATAAAAATATTAATTGAATATTAGTTGTACATTTTGAATATGTTCTATAAAATAAGAATCATTTCAAAAATATTGATTTCAGTTTAGTAAATATTTCAATGAAATGACGATATGCTATTACAGTCGCAGCAAAATAAATCTTAACACTTGCGATTTTAAACATTTTGTTAAATATCTAGAAATATACAAAAGGAATTATTCTGAAATTCCAAGTGTGTAAACAAAACAGTACATGTTATATATTTTCGCGAAGAGTTTTCTCCGAAATCCAACAAGGACTCTCAAGAAATTGAAAAAGAACGAAGATGTTTTGGATAACCCTGTCAAAAATTTTGAAGCAAAAGAGAAGCATATTATGATTAAGTGGCTTATTGTAATAAACTGTGTTCATTTTTATGAATATAGCGTGTAATTTCGTAGAGAAATTAAGGTTTTTATTAAACGGTCAAATTTTTTTAAAGTTTTTTGCTTATAATTTGCAGAGTTTTTCATAAAACACAATGTCCTTTTCAGAAACTATGACAATCAACATTCTACATAACAGCCTGTAATAACATAACACCTGTGTACATAACACCCTGTTCAAGGCAAGTTATTCTTTGTACAGGTTTTTCTCAGCCATTTTACTTTTTGATTTCTTAAGTAGGTGGTTTGAATTTATGTTACGCATACATGATAAAAAAAAGATGTAGGCAGGGTAAGTTGAACCAATACACATTTTTAAATTAAAAATGACTCAGTCAAATTTAAATTCGCCTCGATCAATTATCCTAAAAATGGCATGCTTTATTTGATTCAACGCTTTGCATCATAAATAACAAAGGTCCATCATAGAAGAAATAACTATATCTGATTTCATTTCATTTTGCATGCTCAAAAGAAAAAAAAAACATTTGAATGAATATTTCAAATCTATCACGTAAATCTTCATGAGAATTCAGATGACGCCCTATCATGTAATCATGTTATCATGCACTTATAAATGTAACTGTTATCTAAAATTGAAAATTTTAAAGATTGAATTAAGAAATTCAGAATCAGGTATTTCAACGATCGATAGATAAAAATCTAGAGAATACGTCATAGCAGTTGATAAGTTTAAAAAATATATATCAGTTTCTTTGTCAAATTTCATTTCACTTGGAACCGATAATATTGATTGTCAGTGACTTTTTTACAAGAAATTCGTTAGTTTTACATTTTTGTATAAAATAAAATCTTCGCATCGTCAAATTTCATCATTTTTTATTTGACAAAAAATATAAATATGTATATTTTTCAGTTATTAATACAAATAAAAATAAAAGAAGTATGCGTTCTTAACTTTAATTTAGACGATTCAAAAGTAAGTGAAAGAATTTCGATTACAAAGTGTGAAAATTAATTGTTTAGAATTCAGGGGGGCTAAATAGTATGATGAAAATGGGTCATAAATTATATTTACGGAAACGTACACAATTATGTACAAACGTTGGTTAAAAATCCAGAATAATTTCTTATCTGTTTATTTATTTATTGTTAATTTCGTTTACTAATTCCTAAAACAGTAACAAAATTTCTTTTAAGAGACAGTCATATTTTATCACAAAAAAAAATAATAATAACGTTTTAAAATCAGAAATAAGAAAAATTCCACTATCTAAATAATAATATTACTAATGATAATGTCTGTATAAAGATGCACGTTTTTTCTTTTTAGAGCGATATACATGGTTAGTTAAAACTAGCTGTTTATATTTTTTTCTGGAATCTAAATTTTATTACATTTCTTTCGTCACCACTATCATTAATTTATTACTTGTCAAAGACATCCAAGGCAAGTTATTCTTTGTGCAGGTTTTTCTCAGCCATTTTACTTTTTGGTTTCTTAAATAGGTTGTTTAAATTTATGTTACGCAGATATTATAAAAAATTTAAAGCCCCAAATATAGAAATCGGCAACAAATAGCTGAAAAAAAAAGAATTTAAGCAATATTTCGTATTCATAAAAGAAGATATTGCTTTTGGGTCCTGAAAATTTTTTGCGTGGAGATTTCTATAGTGTTATGTATTTATAAAAACAGAGAACATATCGATAAATAAATAGATAGATTGTTTCATTCACTGATTGATATGTATATATATGCATATGCATGCATCTATACTCAGTTATACATCTGTATTAAGTTAAGCATTTACAACTTTATTATTAACTCGCTGGTACAATTTGAATAATTTCAACTACTAATAGTAAAAGTAATAAACGTAATAGAACTGATTTTTATTCTTTAATTGTGTATAAAATATTATCTACCCATAAATTTCTATTAAGTGTTACAAGTAAACAAATTGCAAAAAATGAAAGAAATAAAACATCGGATTCCATTTTGAGACGAATAGAAAAAGATTTTACAAAGGTAAATTGAAATTTAATGCAACAAAATGTTTCGTAAATGAGTGTTGCTTTTGAATGTCGCCTTTTTTTTTTATAAATTTGCAAACATTGTAAACGAATTTATGAAAATGAATTTCATTTGTCTTAAACTACCACAAAATTTTTATAATTGTTGGAAAGGGTCGTCGATTTTAGATAACGAAAATTTTGATAACGCGCTTCCTATTCTTCTATAAAGAGTGATTCTTTTTTTTTTCATTTAAATGTATTCTGCGGTTTCTTTGAGATCGAGAATCTACCTTCAATTGCAATTCAAATTTCTTTCCGAATGTCATTTCTTTTATGTTAAGCATCCAAATATTTTGTTCCTTTGATTAAGATTTCATTCCATTTCAAGATGAATAGTATAGGTTTAAATTGTAATGGTATTGTAATATAGGTTTAAATTGTAATGGTTTTAATACAACAAACTCTATATATAAGCTATCTGACGTAATTCGAAGTGGAAAAGAGAAAAACATATAACTTAATACTAGAAAATTAAAAAAATTAAGAAATATTATTTACAGAATTTTAAAATGAAGTAACGTAAATTTGAATGAACAACATAGGGTTCTAATAACTGAAGCATATTTTTATAAATGACATGATAATTTTACAGACATTTCAGTAAATTTTAATTTCATTTTATCAATTTTACTTATTTTTCGTAGCTACATATTAATGTTTTTTTTAAATGATTATACAATAGTCGATAAATTTTGATAAAGCAACAAAACACAAATAAAAGAAACTCTTATAGTAAAAAAATATATTAAAGTTCGCTCTAACGAAAGCACGAAAATAATTTCTAAAAAAGCATCAAGTAACTACAACATATATAAAACTATTATCAAGATTTCTTTTGATCAGGTAAAATCTTACCTTATATTTAAAAAATATTACCACGTTTCATTTAATTTTAGGTAAATATTAAATTTATAAAGTTTTTTATTTTCTTTCTATATAAAGGTCGCTGTTTATCTGATGCTCATGCATTACTCTAGCGTGATGATTTATATGAAAATATAAAGGTTTTTAATTTTGCATTATATATATAGGAACTTTAGATAAAGAAAATTATTTAAAATGGAAATGTTTTAAAGAAAATATTAAAAACATGAAATGGTGTTCAATCTTTATAACATTCATTTCAAATCTGGTTCAATCTATCATACATTTTTGTGTATGTATACACGTTTGTGTACCAAAGTCAAATTTAAATGTCTTAAAAAATAGAGAAATGTAAACCGTTGTAACTGCGTACTAGATTTTTTTTATGTGCGTTTTTGGACAAATAGAAATTTTTGAGATGTAACTTAGATGCATCACTTTTTTTAAAACGTTGTTTTTAAATGAGAGAATTGCATCTGTATTAATAAATGAAATTATGTAATATAAACGATATAGTCCCCAATTACTGCCGTTTACACCAAATTGAATATTTTCAATATATTGACTATTTATGTTGTAAGTGAGTACAGAAAAAAAATAACAAAAACAATGTTTTTTTACAATGTTTATTCGCGTTTATATTTGTGACCCAGTAAAAGTAACGTTGTCTGGAAAATTTTAATTTAATCATTTTAATCTTTTCTATGGTAAGTTATTATTTTTTTTAATCTAAACGAAATTGGCTTTTACACGTTTTCGTAAACATAAAAGAGATAAAACTTGCATAAAACTTATTTTTGTGTACATTTTACTTCCAAATTATGTATTAATATTATTTGAATTATTTCATAATATAAAATGGCTTTCATTTGGTAAATGTCCAAAAGTCTTTTTTTTTTAACCGCAAATTACCCTACAGGATATTAACGATTAAATATATCATTAATTTTAGTTCTAAAGATTTCAAACAAAGCATTTTATTTTTGTTGGCATGGAACGATAATCTTTAAGACAAAATAAATGCATCGCACATTTGCATCTTAAATATATTTGCAGGGTTGCATTCGAATGCTGTATTTGTATTTTTTATCATAAAAATTTTTATTTCACAGCGTATTCCGCATTCAAATGATAAAAACATTTTTATTGTTATATTTTTTTAACATTTTCTAAAATTTTAGTGTAAAATTTAACATCATTATAAACATCTGTATGTTTCGAAATATACGTGTATAGTTTTCAAATATAGCAGTAGTAAAATTTTCCGATTTTATATTTACTTTTCTAAGTTTAATTAAAAGACACAATATAAATTTATTTTATAATATATGTATAGAAAATAAGAGATGTCTGTCTGCCTGCCTCCTGACAGCGGATAACGTCGAAATTATAACACAAAGGCCTCTGAAAGTTTTGTCATGTGCGAAAGCTAACATCGGAAAATGCATTTTGAAATCAGATTTTTAAATTTCAATTCAGATTTTTTTTAAATAAAACTTACTGGGCAAAAAAGATATTTGCAACTATCCACTAATCCACAGCAAGGAAGCAGCCAAGTTAGAAGCTATTTGCTGCTCGGCACCAATTCGCAGCAACGAAGCAGCCACCCAATTAGAGCAGGCGGTAAATATGGGATTTAGTGACTGCATTTCACGGCTGAATGCTAACAACAAATTGCACACACATTTGTTAATTATTAATGTTTTGATGATTTTGTTTTTCCAAATTGATTTACAATCGATCTGCAAAATCAATCCATGACACCATCCAAAAGAGTAGTGAATCAGGTAATTACTCCTTTTACCTTTTCTTAGGGTTTGTTCAAAAGTTTAGAGCACGTGCTCAGACGAGCTTACATGGAGTTGGTCTGATTGAAGAAAGGAATTTTAAAACAATTATTGCATTATTTTTGTATTTCAGAACATCTAAAATCAACGACTATATTTCTTTATCCTCCCAAGACATGGTTTTCGCAACAGAAATATACACATGTATTCACTCAGATGAAATATAAAATATTCTGAAATTTACAATATTCTGCAGATAAAATTTTTATTGTTTTTCTATTTTAGTATGAATGGAGATTTTAAATAATCGCAATTTGTTTGAAAATGTCTGTAGTCCCAGGCAACGCTGGTTCTGGTCAGCTAATGTATTATAACTTCCTAAAAAATATCTCTAACATTTTAATGTTAAAACCCAAATATAAAACTTTTTCAATTCGTATAAAAAGGATTTTCATATCTAATATTAAAAGCATTTCTCCGTAATTTTGAATATTTCAAAATATTTTTCTGCTTAGATACCTGTTGATATATGACGATCATAAAGTCATGAAACACATAACAAAATATTTATAAATTATATATGGGTTTAAATCAGCAATTAAATGAGTATTAAATACGGATTTATACAGTTGCATAGACTATTCACTTAATATTAATTAAAATGACTTTTTTATTTTTATAATGAACGTAGATAGGATAACTTTAAATTCTCTTGAATTTGTGTTTCTCTGCTATTTATAAAGTTCCGTCGTAATAAAACGAAGTTGTTAGCGTTTCCTGCTATTCATACGACATTTCACCGAACATTTAATTAAATTTACTCAACTTTCAATTAATTTTAATTTACAGTCTGAATACCTCAGTGCTTTCTACGCTTGATGTTTTCGCATTGATACAAAGTTTACTTGATTTTGTGACAGAAAACGGATAAACTCGAATTGAATTTCAATTACTAATTACTGTGCATAGTATTGTATAAAGACTCTAAAGAAAATAATGTATCGACAAAACTGACTTTTCAGTTATTTTAAATATAAATAACTAAATTCTAAATTTTTTAAACCATATAGTACTATTTCTCAAAATATCGTATAGACCAGGCGGCGGCGACACGAATGACTACGTCATCGAGTTAGGGGATGAAATCATGATGTAGGACAAGATTATTAGGTGTAGATTAAGGAATGACTGGTCTGCCTCGTCATTTCCTTGTACGATATGAGTAACAGCGGGCACCAACTCGCGAACTTGGCGTCACTCTCACGTCATCGAGTTACGGGATGAAATTGGTACCAAATTCAAGGTAAAATAAAGTATTTTAAGAATATTTCGCTCTGCCTGCGCATATCCTGGTACAAACCCTCGGCAGACTGAAATTTATAACAAAAAATGACTTTATAATGTAAAATTCAATATGACTACGTCATCGAGTTACGGGATGAAATCATGATGTAGGACAAGATTATTAGGTGTAGATTAAGGAATGACTGGTCTGCCTCGTCATTTCCTGGTATGATATGAGTAACAGCGGGCGCCAACTCGCCATTTTGGCGTCACTTTCACGTCATCGACTTACGAAATGAAATTCGTACAAAATTAAAGGTAAAATAAAGTATTTTAAGAATATTTCGGTCCGCCTGCGCATATCCTGGTTCAAACCCTCGGCAGACTGAAATTTATAACAAAAAATGACGTTATAAAGTAAAATTCAATATGACTACGTCACCGAGTTACGGGATGAAATCATGATGCAGAACAAGATTATTAGGTGTAGATTAAGGAATGACTGGTCTGCCTCATCATTTCCTGGTACGATATGAGTAACAGCGGGCGCCAACTCGCCATTTTGGCGTCACTTTCACGTCATCGACTTACGGAATGAAATTCGTACCAAATTAAAGGTAAAATAAAGTATGGTAAAATATGGTAAATGTATAGTAATGTATGTTAAATGTATAGTAAATGTATATTTTACCATACTTTACTATGGTATTAAAGTATGGTAAAATAAAGTACTTAAAATACTTTATTTTACCTTTAATTTGGCACCAATTTTATCCCGTAACTCTATGACGTGAAAGTGATGCCAAAATGGCGACTTGGCGCCCGCTGTTACTCATATCGTACCAAGAAATGACGAGGCAGACCAGTCATTCTTTAATCTACACCTAATATTCTTGTCCTACATCATGATTTTAACCCGTAACTCGATGACGTAGTCATATTCAATTTTACATTGTAGCGTCATTTTTTGTTAAAAATTTCAGTCTGCCGAGGGTTTGTGCCAGAATATGCGCAGGCAGAGTGAAATATTCTTAAAATACTTTATTTTACCTTTAATTTGGCACCAATTTCATCTCGTAACTCGATGATGTGATAGTGACGTCAAAATGGCGAGTTAGCGCCCGCTGTTACTCATATCGTACCAAGAAATGACGAGGCATACCAGTCATTCCTTAATCTACACCTAATAATCTTGTCCTTCATCATGATTTCATCCCGTCACTTGATGACGTAGTCGTTTGTGTCGGCGCCGGCCGCTCTAGTAGAATTTACGGAACACTCACGTAGATTAATGACATTCCTGCAATTAATATTTAAATAGTACAGTTTGGATGAAAATAAATGTGAATAAACATCATTATTCTATTTATGATAGAATTTAAAAATACATAACGTAGAAATACTGGCGATTACTTTATTACCCAGGCATATTGTCCCTCTCCCTCCCCCCCCCTTCCCAACAAAGAAAAAAATTTTTCGTAGTTAAAACCTGTGTTAATGCAATATGGAACAGCAGTATAAATAAATATGAAATTGCTTTAAAAAGACATGTTCAATTCCAATGAACACAGGTGGTTATAAAACCTAACATATGATATTTGACGAGAATTATTGATGAATAAAAAAAGTAATAAATTACAAGAAATAAAAATTAAATAATTTAAAGTAATTTAAATCGAAAAAAAGAAATAAGTTACACAAATTAATGCACGTCGTATTTTGTACGTCATTGGGGACTGTAATAGTAATAATACAATCAATAATAATAATAAAAAGTAGGAAAACTGATTCAAGTTAAATTCGAAATTTTCAACTTTTTTTTCTTCTCTTTTCGATTGCTTAGGTATGTGTAAAAAGGGTAAAATAAGGTGGAATTTTAAACATGTCATAATTTTGGATTTCGCAGCTTGGTGAATTATCCGTTTTAAGAGAAAGAAATAAAAATATTAAATTTTATGTATCAATGTTTCACACGCTTGCTTTTTTTTATTATTTACAACAAAGGTGCAAAGAAATAAAGTATTATTAAAAGGTAAGAGCAATATTTTGGAAAAAACGCTGTATTAAGGAATTGTTATATCTGTATCTTTAATATTTAGATTATTCAAAATTTCTCTGTGTCATACATAACTCTCCAAATTACACACAACCGTGTTCATTTCGAAATGAAATTTGCTCATTTTGTATTTTCAGTTTCTAAATTACAGTTACCATAACTTAAAATCTGAGCGTTCGCTCTTTGACTTTATGATAATTATTTCTGTCATTCAGTATTGTGAAATCAAGTCCTTTTCTTTAATGATAAATCATGATATGCTTTGATTACGTGTTCGAATTAATTGGGTATCACACTTACTAAACTTAACGATTTAATGTGCCCAACATTTAGAGTAAAAATGTAAAGCAGTCAATTAAAAACAGGAACTTTTATAGCGAAATAAATACAATGCTAAAAACGGATGTAGAGAATAAATATAATAAACATTATTAATTTTTTACGCTTCCACGAATAAATTCTGTTACGCAACTGAATTTGTCTTATTAAGAATGGATGACATCCTTATGTCCACTATTACGGTTTGCCCTAATACGATAAATAAAACTGCTCTAGAATGGTTTCGAAAATAGGTAGCAATAAAAGAAATTTTATTTCTAGGAATTCTTCTTTAAATATAAAAAATATATATGGCTATTGACATTTTTAAAGATAAAAAGCAAGTTTAAAGCTCATTTTATATATTAGTTTAGGTACTATTAAATGTTTGTAAAAAAAATACGTGTGGCACTCGGAGACTGCCGCGGTAAAGCTATTGGATAGCATTTTTTATCAACTTATCAATTATAATTAATTATTTATTTTTTATTTATGCAGTTTTTTTTTGTCTTTGATATTAATTCAATTTTTTTCTTTTTCTTTGATATTAATTCAAGTTATACTTTTTGAGTGTGATGACCGATAACAAAACAAATTTTTTTCTTTTATTGAATAAATGAGAAATCTGCCGAAGTGCCGAAGTCTGCCGAACTGAAACGGCGTTAGCCGGAGTGTTAAGTTTTTTTTCTCGTTACGGAATTTCTAGATTCGTACGCCGCTCTCAAAGCTCGCGATAAAAGCTATGCAATAGCTTAAAAGTTTTTTCTCTACAGTCGGTGTATCAAATAATTTTGTATTTACAGTTTACCGTTTGTCTTACTACGTCTCATTAAAATCCAAGTTACTTATTGCGAACTATTGTGGATTTTTGATGTATGTATATATAGGCTGTGTATATAGACAGAATTTTTGTCTTTTCCTGAAAAACAAATTTAAAATAAGATTCTTAAATGTCTTCAAATGAAATTAAACATTTCGGATTATTTCTAGATTAGAGCAGAAAGGGAAAATTCGTTTTTCAAGGAAAAACGTTTTGGAGTATTTTAATGAGATCTGCAAAAATATTTTTACCAATGTAAGAAATTACGGGTGTTTATGGATAAATGTGTGAAACTGGATAAATGCGTGTTAATCAAACAAATACGAACAAAATCGAACATAAGGGTTTCAAAATTTTACATTGAGAATAATCACATGATGACATCTAAAAAATAGTTATTGTTCAACCGAAACGAAATGGAGTAGAAAACACTATATTGAATACACTTACATTAAATAAATTATTTTTCTTTAATTCGGGGCTAAAGAAATATAATTTTCCCCCTTTTTTTCATTTCGTAAAAACATCATTTATTTTAAAACCTTTATATGATTTACATTTGTAGAACGTCTTTAAAATTTTAGGATTTTATTGAATACATGTAGGATGAGATTCGAATCACCATTCTCCCTATCCTTAGTTTTGTACTCGATACACAAATCCTTACATACAATCCTCCCTCGAGATAAGAGATAATTTTAAGTAAGATTCACACAAAAGTTTGATGAACTCTTGAACTCTTTCATGAATACATTAGTAATGTTTGAATATCTCAGCGTATTTTCCCCTCGAAAGATAAGAAGGCTGAATTCGGATTCCTTTTCACAATTTATCTCTTTCGAGGAGACCTTTTAATTTATTTCATTTTGATATCAAAAGTGTTCAAGTTCTTTACGAGAATATTATCAAATTACAACATACGTTCCACATTTATCGAGTGCTGACAGCTTTTTCTATAAAATAAAAGTTTTTATGAAATGAAATAAATATATATATATTTTTACAGTTAAACAAATGTCGTGTATTATTTGGCAAAGAACGGATAAAATAGTACATTTTATTTTATTTTATTTTGCGATTAAATAATATATATTTTTAAATCTATTAAAGTAACACATTTAAAGAACTGGTTAATATATGGCCTGATTTTATTGTCAGTACCGAGTTAAATTCAACATAAACAAATTAGGATAAAATTTAAAATATACTTATACAGAAGTACGATGTTTGATATTTTTTACGTTTCATATCTCTTTGATCTTGGGGGCTGTACAAATATATAATAATTATTAAATATTTGGTAATTGTGGACCCCCTACCCCCCCTTTCGATATCATAAGTTATCATCCTTTAACCCTTCAACACACTCCCAGTTATGACATCGTTATCAAAGTGGGATTTTTTTATTTGTGTTTTTTTATGTGGTAGTTTTTTATTTGTAGTAATATACAAAACTGGTTAAATTTATTTTTTGCATACTTTATTAACCCATTTTAGGCCAAGCACAGAAATTTTAGAAAATGTAGCATTATTTTTATTGAAATATGCTTAAATTACATACATTAAGACACAAAAAAAGATTCGTGCATGAAAAATAATATTTTATATAAAAAATAATATTTTATATAATAATATAAAATATTATTTTTTGTAATGAATAATATGAATATGAATAATATTTTAATGACTTTTGTTTTATTCTTATTTCATATACAGAATTTGCAACTTTAATCTATTTTAAAAACGTATAATTCATTTCAATTGGAATAATAATATATTTTTAAAAAGTCGAATTTGTCAAAGGCGTTTCAAATTAAAACTCTAGCGTATTTTTGAAAATTTTTTAAGAGAAAGTGTTTACTCCAATTGAAATACTAATATTTTATGGATGTCTTCAAAAGCCTTAAAAAATAGAAGAAAAATAAAATTCTTGAAAAAAATGTGTCAGAGTGTTAAAAAAAAATATTTATCGAAATGTTTCGTATACGAACCTTTGGCCGAAAATGGGTTAATTGAAATAAAAAGAAGTCAGTAAAATATCGCTTTATACAAATAATGCTTAAAAGAAATAGTTACTATTTAAAAGCATTTTAAAAAGTATAACTATTTAAAAGTATTTTAATTTTAATTACCTTTCATTTTAATAAGCTAGTTTAATAGCTTTTTTTTACGTAATGCATTCAACAGTAATAAGATTTTTTCACACTAGCCCTGAAGAGAGGAAGGGTGGGAAGAGCAGATAGAAATTCTTTTCTATCAAAACAAATGGACAACATTGAAACTCTTTTATTTATTAGTAAGCAAAAGCTTTATTTCTTCACATATGGTTTCTTGAAGCGTGATTATGTATGCAGACACATACGCTATATGCCCAAAGGTGATCCGCTACTTGTAGTTTTAGACATTTTGTTAAAAAAATCTAGAAAAATACATGAGAAATTATCGTGAAACTCTAAGTGTGCAAACATACTTGTAGATGTCATACATTACCGTCAAGATTTTTTCCCGAACTTTCATAGGGGAGCGTCAATAAATTAAAAAGGAACGAAAATATTTTGGATATCCCTGTCTAAACTAATGTAGCAAAAGCGTTCAAACTGAACTGTAGATTATGATTGAATGGCTTATTGGAATAAAATGTTCTAATTCTGTGTTAAATGAACAATAAATTCCTTAACGTTACAATAATGTGAACATCACCATAACCAGCAAAATGCCTTAATCATTTATTTCGTCAAAATAAATTATTGTAATTCATCATGATATTTCATTGGACCTTTCATAAGAATAATTTTGGAAGTTCATTAGCAAACAACTCCATTAAAATAAAGAAGATTAAAACTCTTCCAAGTTACCCATAGTTACGAATCACCTCAGAAATCTATATATTCTTGAGATTTACAGAAGCATTTACAAAAACAATGTTTCTATGGCTGCCAATGATTTTAAGAAATGCTTCCGAATATTTTTAAGTTATGTCTTACTAGATTTTTTTGGGAGGTTTAAATTCTCACATAAACATTTTGATATTTAATGAACAAGGTTTTCAGACACTCAGAGTAAATTAACAGCATTAACGCATATATTGAAATTAAAAAAAATTATCTTTGCGGACTCTTGTGTGTATCTAATCAAGTATGTAGTTGATAAAAAATTATTGCGACTAGATAGCATACAAAAACCTTTTATCTAGTTTGAGAAAATTGGTTAATGCAGTATCAAAACTATTTGGATAATGTTCCGGAAATAAGTGGCAGCGAAGAAGCTTTCTTTTTATAAATCTCGAAACTGTATTATTTTATAAGGTGTCCAAATTTTAAGAATTCTTTTGAGAAAAGTTAGTTACCCAAAAGGTGCTACTGTATAGTTTTGTTGGTAGTTATGTTTTTTAAGATTAAAATGATTTTTTATAATTTACAATGTATTTTACCCTTGTTGAGTTAATTACTCTGAATTGATAATCAGCTAATTTCGAGATATAATATTTATAATGCTTTCAAAACTACTGACTTTTCCTTTACTGTTTGCTGAAAAAAATGACACATCGTCAAACGTATTTCATAAAACACTTTACAACAACATTTAAAACATTTTACTTTCAAAATTCATTACTCCAAAAACACACCGTATGTGATGTCTGATTTAAAAACTTAAAAATGTAAAAACCTGTTAAAAACACAATTGCAGGAATTAGAAGCAGTAAACGGAAAATATCTGATTTCTTTTAGACATCGCTGTATAGGTGTATAGTTTTGTATCTACTATCCATATAGTATTTTAAAGTTTAGATCTTCTAGGAAATACAAAAGAAAGTCATAAATTTCTCTCAATAAATGGAATTGTATTGAAGGTTTTTGCTGCAGCTCTCTCTATATATACACTGTGTATAGACACCAAGAAGTAGACAAATTATGAGTTTAATAGGCAAAATTGTACCGTGATTTAGAATGCACTTGGAGCCAATATTGTTAATACGCATGTGTGTAACAGAATTCTTTTGTGTGCTCCTGTCAATGAACCATGAATGCTATGTATGTCTGTCAATTTTAAAATGTCTAAAGTCATGCAATATCTTTCAAATTAACTGCAAACGATTTTCCCTTACAGACCATTATGTGATGGAATTCTGTGGAACACTCCTGTAAAAGAACAGTAAAAGCCAAGCATTTCATTTTAAATATTGAACATGCTATAGCAGACCTCACTAATTTAAATTATTTTCATGAAAATGTGAGTCTTTTTACGCTATTTAGAGCATGGACAGATAGGCAGCAGACAGACATGCAGGAAATCTGATGACGTAATAACTTTTGTTTTACAGTTCGAAAGTGTTAAAAAGTTTACTTATAAATATTTTTTGTTTAACATTCACAGCTTAAAAGTCGAAAGATCGAGAAATAAAATTGTCAACCTATGTTAGGTTTTTTTTTAAATATTTCTGTAGAAAATATAAAATTTCACATTTTATGAGGATAGATGCAGCGCTTTCTCTGGAATAAAAAAGTTTTTGATTTATGGACTCAGTCAATCCTACATGAGAGATATCTTTCTCAGTTTCAGAAAAAAAGTAAAGATGGATGAATAATGGAGAACGCCGTAGAAAAGAATTCAAAATATGCATTGAAAGAGAAATCTCAAGCGTACGGTATAAACACATGCGTGGATATAAAAATAAAATCTATTTCAAATACACAAATAATGGGAAATGTTCAATATGTATTTTTCTTTTTGTTCTCCTTTTTTCACAATCAGGAATATTTTCTATTCAAACAGATCACAGAATTTAATAATGACTCATTGAGAAGTTTTTAACGTGCATTTAAATGCATTGTATATATATATATATATATATATATATATATATATATATATATACATATATATATATATAATAAAACACAGGATTAAAAAAACATTCTTAAAAAGTAAGGTTACTAGTCAATACATTTGAAAACTTAAAAGATATTTAGCCAATTTAAACATCTTTTACTCATTTAAATGTTAATATAGCTTTGAATAATCTTGTAAATTTTTGAATTTTTAAATTCATATTTTCAACCAATTATTGCTTTGTAAAATATCACAAGGCATATTTGAACCGTAAGAATAATAAAACAAAAATGTAAAAATATCACAAAAAATACAATAATAAATAAATTTTGATCGTAATTTTTTTATTATTGGAAAAACATTTTATACTCATTTTCAAGTTTTATTTGAGGGAAAACGTAGTAATATGAGAAAAGTTGTTATTCGTGATGTGTACAAAAATTTTAAGAAGGATAAACAAAAGTATATTTTTTTAATAAATTGTAATGTAAAGGGGTGACATTCACCGATATTCTCCAGATTTCGGCCTTTCATGGTAACATATTCCTATACATAATATACAATAGCCTTTTGGACTAATGTAAGCAGCTATAGTCGTAAAGATTTTTATTATCTGTCCTTCGCTTTAATCACTCTTTTCTTGCATTTGTTCAGAAGAATGAATGTAGCTATTTATATATACTAATAAAATGAACTAAAATGAACTAAAAGAACTAAAAAAACTATAAAATAAACTTAATAAATAGAATGCATGTTTCATCTTCCCTTCATTTATCATACATGAAATTATCAATCTGAATCCATAAAACACCATTTATCTCAGTTTTTTAAAATATCATATATTTTTCTGAACAATAATGACGACTGCATTTTTACTCGTTCCGTAATTTATATTAAACCGATGAGAAATTTTGAATAGAGGTCCACTATAGCTTCTGCTCTTCATTTTAAAGAGTAAATTAAAGAATTAGTTAGAGAATTAATTCTTCGAAATCGATAGTGAGCCAGTCGTTGTACAAGAACTTATGGTAAATTAACATTCGGCCAATATCAATGTATCATGAAATATTGTACCATTAATTTCTATTTCCAGCAATATTATTCAAGTATATTTTTGCGTAAATCCATATTGCATTAGCATCTTTTTTTACTTCATCAGATTGCAACAAAATTAGCAAGAAGTTTTTTCAGTATTAACAGTAGTATATTTAGCACAAAGACATCATAATACCATGCAACACAATAAAAATTATATAATAGCATATCGTCATTTCATTGAAATACTTACTAAATTAAAATCAATGTTTTAGTAGTAATTCTTATTTTCTAGAACATATTCAAAATGCACAACTAATATTCAATTAATACTATTATTGCTTTGGAAACATCTCCGACTTGTGCAATGTTAACACAATATTGGTCAGCACTATAATAAATTTTAGAAATTTTATTTTTCTACTAGGAGTATCTCTGATGTGACATACAAATATCAAAAAAAAGAGAAAGTCTAATAATTTACATATTTTTCTTTAAGAAAGTAATGCCTTCATACAATTTTGAATTGTTATAAGATATATCTGTGGCATCCGATAATAACCAGGTATGGCGCATTTTTAATATTTTGAGTAATTAACATTTAAAGTTTTCAAAAATGTCTTTTTATCATTACTTTTATAAGATAGATTAGAATTTAATAATTTTCACTGCATTCAATTAGGGTATAAGAACCTATTTTTTGCAAAAATAGTTATATAAAAATGATTTTTATTAATTGAGAACCAATTAAAAATGTAACTTCTATCTGGTTATTACCGTTTTACATTTATTTTTAATAAATTAATAATTAAAATTACATATTTATTTAAATTTTAAATATTAATTTCACAACAATTAAATACATTGTCAATTTTTTACTATTTTATGTTATTTAATTTTTTATGTTATTTTTATAATTATAGACGATTTAAAGAAATAAATAGAAATCTTATCTGGTTATTACCGTCACTTTACGTACTTACCCGATTATTACTTTTTTTTCAATTTTTCAATTATAATTTATAGTCGCCCTATGACAGGAAGTATTCGATTTTCATTTTTCAGTACTATGGCAGATTAAAGTACTCTTTTAAAGCTACATTTTCCCAAATTATGTCAATTTTTTCAAAAATGTGCCTTTCCTGGTTATTAACGGAAGGTACAGATACATAAATATATTTACATTTACATTTTTTGAGAGAAATTCTGAGATAAAAAATTACATAAATGTTACCCGATGCTTTAGTCTTTCCATATTTTTGAAACTTTATTTTTTTTTTCTTAGAAAAGAAATATACTTTACAGATCTATATCTTCCGTAACTTTAAATTAGGTATCATTTCAATTTTGCATATGCATTCTTTCTAAAATTATTGATTTTTACATTTCAAAAAATATTTTTTATGCTCACGCAATCTGTTGCCACTGAAATCAGCAATGGAATATATATTTTTTAATGAACAGAAAACACTTTTTTTATGTCTTGTCTAGTTGACGATGAAAGCATTTGCATTTTATCGTATTTACTCGTGTATAACGCGCAGTTTTTCTTTAAAAATTTAGGGCAAAAATCTTGGGTGCGCTATTTAAACGGAACATATTTCTACTGCTTACGATTTACCTATAAATCAAGAAATGTATTCAAAGAAAAATTAGAATTGGAATCTTACTGAATAGATGTGTTTCTGCATCTTTATTTCACTGCTTGCACTTTTTTACACAAAAGCGGTAAGTAACATTATTTAAACATTACTTAGCAATCCTCAGTGCTGCTACTGCTTTTTATGAAACGGTAATAGCAAAAAATCATGTAATAGATAGAGAATTGCGCTATAAATAAAAAATATATATGGGTGATTCTCAAAATAGGGGACAATTTCAAAAATGAAATCTTAAAAAAATTACTGTTAGCAAAATTTCTGAAAAAAAATATGTGTTGTTAATATAGTATTAGGTATACTTTATATGTAGTCAGCAGAGCTAAATATTTAAAAATTAACTTAAAAAAAATAATTAGTATTTTTTGAGACATGCTAATGACAAAACAAATTGCATGGAATAAATATATTAAGAAATTTTTATTTTCTTCCTGTTTAAATATTTTTTTCTACGTTTATTAGCCTTCCTTTCTAACAAATAGTTTCCATTTTTACATATATACATATAAGGAGAATAAAAACATTACCAAAGAGCAAACTTTGTTTACATGAACAACATTCTGACACTAACAGTGTAAGAAGCTGTCTTAGTGATTTTCTGACAGATTTAATGCATATTTTAGGGATAATAAATGTAATACCTAAATTTATATGTAAAATTAAACTTTAAAAAGGATACAATATAAGTACTGGTTACATTTATGCACATAGGAGTATTTAGCATGGACAGAAAAACCATGCTAATGACACTGATATTTGTCCATGCTAATGACAAATTTTAATTTAAATAAGATTATGAGCCATAATATAATCACAACGCAATAGTCTTTTCTGGGGCTTTTTAAAACACAAAAGTCCTATGCAAATACGTAAAATAAAAATTTTAACTATAAAATAAACATGAAAATTATTATCCATTCTAATGACATACAATTGAGTACTCGCCTAATATTCAACTTCTATTCTTAAAATACAATACATGCTTCTATTTTCAGACTGGAATAAAATGGCTACTTGTTGCCATGGAGAAACTTTATATTTTCAAAGTATTGTCATATGTGAAAATGAAATTTTGATTAATAAACAGCTGTTATAGTATGACCTTGTTTTGAAAACAGAATATGGAGGACAAACTTTAATTCTCTTTTTATATACTATAATTTTATTTTTAAAAAGAAATTTATTGGATAAATCCTCTCTTTGATTAATTTAAAGAAAGAATAACATTTGTTTTATTTTATAAACATAATATTAACTCTTGAAAAAGCTAGTATATACAAGGCACAGCTGCTGTGGACATCCATGCTAATGACATTTTGAACATTTATTCTGTTATTTTAAGGTGTTTTTAACTAAAAAGTGAGTAATTCTTGAGTGCAAATAATGAATAATATTAAGACAAACATATCTAAGCATAAAAACATGACAGAAAACCTTTCAATTTTTTTTGTATGCTGAAAGACATAAATTGTCGCCTATTTTGAGAATCACCCATATAAGATTAAAAAATTCTTAAGTAATTTTTTTAGGAAATTGGTATATGTAAAACTTATCTAACCATGACCCAAGTAACAGATAAAAGTTTAGTAAGATAAGTATAATTATACTCGATTCATTTGTAAAGCTTCATTTCTAAAGCAAGTGATGTCACCATATCATGACATTCACTCCTTACACGAAGTCTAAAAAAATAATTTCGATTTCTTTTCCAAATTGACGTAACATTTGTTTCGATTTTCTTTACGGAAAATCATTTAATCATTCATACCCTTGCATGTCAAATAAATGGCGCATAAAAATTATTTTTAATTATTTTTAAGGTATGGAGATGGACGTATGATACAGAAGGAAGTGTTGGGATTGGCAAACCCAACTAGTTTTTACAGTGTATTCGTTTGTGTACTGAAAACTAATTTCTAATTTCCTATTTTATCAAATGTGCCAAAGAATAAAGTTACGACAGACTAAAATATTACTATTGTTTTAATATAAATATACACACAAAGTGTGTAAATATTACAATTTATTCAAGTGTACTCATACACATATATATGTGTGTGTGTGTATATTTTTTGACATCATAGCAAAAAAGGTATTCCCTTTTTGAACATTAATAATGGACCCATAAGAAAACGAATAAAATCCAGGTATACGTGAGATATTTCTATTCTCGGCCGACATAAACAACCATTTTCCAAAACGGTTAAAAAAATTACAGAAGAAAAATTACAGAGAAATCGTAGTAGCGGACTCTGCGGGTCCGTCCATGAAATAAGTAGTCATGACTTACTTGTCGAATACAGTGGCAACCATGGTTCTTCCTGTCGCTCGCCATTGCACCAAATTGTGACTAAATTCTTCATTTGGCGCGTAAACAAGCGATAAGATTCGCCAAATTGCTAGTGCACAATTTTTGTTTTTTCTTTCTTTTCTTTTTCGTTTTTCATACATATGCATCTATACATATTTTTATTATATACATATTTGTAGCGGATAGTAGAAATTAGATTAATAACAATGGTTGCCCCAGTTATAAAAACTTAGGTTATTTTAGAACATATTGAAAAAAAGGGGGTACATTAAAGGATTAAAGATAATCTTTTTTTTTTGTGGTACACGATGAATCTATTTTGCTAATACTTTTTTCATTTGGCGAATGTCTTTTTTTATTTTTAAGTAGCCAAATTACTCACGTTTGACAAATGTCAGCGAGAACACTGGTGGCAGCGATGTATTTAAAGAAATCAATAACTAGGGTTGCAATAGAGTAGAGAGGCTGGATGAATGGTGACAAAAATAATAACCACTGGTTCTAAGAAAAAAAGTTATATTAAAACCATTCTTACACTAAATGTTTCCTCTAATAGTTGGCAAAAACAATGAAATGGACATCAAATGACTTAAAACTGTAAAAGCACTCCATAAAAGTGTTAGTATTTTGGTGTCATAAAAAATAGTGGTAGTAGGTTTTTAAAAAATGATAGGAGAAAAAGTGATAAATATATGGAAAGATAAACTCCTCACAAGGGTTTTTAATATGTCTTAAATGTCGCTATTATCGAACAAACAAAACAACCATTTTCCAAATGTTTAAAACTGATTTCTAAGGATTATTTCAATTTTCATAAGGAATTCAATAATTTTACGCATTTATATTGACAGTTATTTTATGGTATTTTAACATTCCTCCCCTTTTGTAGAAGTTGTTTTATAGAAATTATAAACACATTTTATTAATATGCAATCTTAAAATATTTCGATTCATGTTATTTCTATAATAAACATAATTTGAGAAAATATTTGAAATATTTGTAAAGCCTAAATTAATTAAGCTAAAAACGAAATTCAGCAATAAATATTCGTTGTTCTTTATAGCATTCGCACATTCCATTTTTGATGTTGTTTCACAACAATTATTAGAATATTATAAATCAATTCTTTTACCAGAAATATTTTAATAATTCTTACTTCCTATTATATGTAATGCATTAAAATATTCTATATCTGTAATTTAAATTCTTTCATAATTTAAATTGCGTTTCTCTCCTCAAGTAGAGTAACATAAATTAAGTAAGATTTTAAAGAGTTAAGAATTTAGAATTGTTTAATTTTAGTTAATTAACTCTTTACAGGCCAATTTTAAATTCTTGGGGTTTTTTTAAATCCTTGTTCTGGATAGCCTTTCTTCTCATGCTTTAGTTCAAAGAAACTCATCTAAATTTGGAAATAAATATGGATCATTTTTCGTTTGTGGTTATTGGCCAAATTGTTATTGCAATTTGTTGTATTACATTTTTAATGGTTGCTCCAAGAATATCAAGAATATGAAATTTCCATCCCTTATGGCGTACGTATATGGGTGATTCTCAAAATAGGGGACAATTTCAAAAGTGATATCTTAAAAAAATTACTGTTAGCAAAATTTCTGAAAAAAATAGGTGTTGTTAATATAGTATTAGGTATACTTTACATGTAGTCAGCAGAGCTAAATATTTAAAAATTAACTTTAAAAAAATAATTAGTATTTTTTGAGCTATGCTAATGACAAAACAAATTGCATAGAATAAATATATTAAGAAATTTTTATTTTTTTCCTGTTTAAATATTTTTTTCTATACTTATTAGCCTTCCTTTTCAGCAAATGGTTTCCATTTTTTACATATATACATATAAAGAGAATAAAAACATTACTAAAGAGCAAACTTTGTTTACATGAGCAACATTCTGACACTAAGAATGTAAGAAGCTGTCTTAGTGATTTTCTGACAGATTTAATGCATATTTTAGGGATAATAAATGTAATACCTAAATTTATATGTAAAATTAAACTTTATAAAAGATACAATATAAGCAATGGTTACATTTATGCACATAGGAGTCTTTAGCATGGACAGAAAAACCATGCTAATGACACTGATATTTGTCCATGCTAATGACAAATTTTAATTTAAATAAGATTATGAGCCATAATATAATCACAATGCAATAGTCCTTTCTGGGGCTTTTTAAAACACAAAAGTTCTATGCAAATAAGTAAAATAAAAATTTTAATTATAAAATAAACATGAAAATTATTATCCATTCTAATGACATACAATTGATGTACGCCCCTAATATTCAACTTCTATTCTTAAAATATAATACATGCTTCTATTTTCAGGCTGGGGTAAAATGGCTACTTGTTGCCACGGAGAAACTTTATATTTTCAAACTATTGTCATATGTGAAAATGAAATTTTGATTAATAACCAGCTGTTATAGTATGACCTTGTTTTAAAAATAGAATATGGAGGACAAACTTTAATTCTTTTTTTATATACTATAATTTTATTTTTAAAAAGAAATTTATTGGATAAATCCTCTCCTTAATTAATTTAAAGAAAGAATAACATTTGTTTTATTTTATAAACATGATATTAACTCTTGAAAAAGCTAGTATATACAAGGCACAGCTACTGTGGACATCCATGCTAATGACATTTTGAGCATTTATTCTGTTATTTTAAGGTGTTTTTAACTAAAAAGTGAGTGCAAATAATGAATAATATTAAGACAAACATATCTAAATATAAAAACATGACAGAAAACCTCTCAATTTTTTTTGTATGCCGAAAGACATAAATTGTCCCCTATTTTGAGAATCACCCATATATGTATACATATATATGTGTGTGTTAAATTTAATTTCTGATTCGATTTTCATAAAGTTTGAAAGGACACGAGAAAATTCTCTCTTGATTCTCTTGCTAAATTCCAATCCGTTCGGTTGGATTATCAGCGGTGTCGAATTGTAAATTCCTAAAACGATGGGCTTAGACATGGAGTTCTAATTACAAAAATGTTTTAAATGAGATAAAGAAATATTTCAAAAGCGTGCTATTTATTTATATAATTACAAACGCAACTAAAACCAAGTAATCGGATTGAATGAAATTTATTTTGAGTTTTAAGAACATAGACGAATAGAAGGTAAAATTTTCTGTTCTGTGAAATAGGAAAAAATAATCTTTAGTTTGATATTTTACGTTCTTTTTTATTGAAATTTTTTCTTTATTTCTAAAATGTATGTGCTTTCTAATATAAATCCTAATACATTCATGTCAATATTGGAGAAGTTAAATTTTTAAAAGCCCCTTATGGGAAACGTTGACTAGTAAATACTAAAGGAATCTGAAATTTATTTAACCCGACATCTCAATATATGGATTGTCTCTACTATGCTAAAAATTTTAGATGTGTTACTTTTTTTTTCGCTTTAGTAAAACTTAAATGCGTAGAATAAAATGCGTAGAGCAAAATGCGTTCGAACAAATGCTTACAAACAAAGCGAAACATTGAAAAGAAATGAAATTTGAATGCATTGAATGATAGTTTTATTAAATTTTTTAAAAAAAATCCCTGTTTGAATGTCATTAAAAATATAACGGCGATTTTGTGTGCGTTTGTAGCAATATAAATAGTCAGCATTTATTGTCATCGCCTGGTCCGTTGATCTATTCGCATAAAAAAGCGAAACACAAATCCAGAAAAATGTTTTGAAATTAAATATATCGAATCGTTGAAAAATTACGTTGAGGAATTTTAGGAAAATCATTTCAAAATATAAAAAAGGAATTCGTAAAAGTTTTCGTCATTTTATACAATGCTATCCGATGACAAGTAATGTTTGTAGATTGTCATTGTTATGGTGTCATTTATTAGAATGAGTTATGTTATTTCTGTCTGACTGAAATTAATGCATAAAATCATAATCAATTTTGTATTCATGCATGTTTGCAAAAGAGTGCATAACTGCTATGCACTAAGAACTGAATATATAGGAAACTATTTGTAGTACAAAAGATTTGCCAAGATTGACATTTAATTTCCGATTCGTAAAATTTCAAAAACAACTAAACGTTGACAGCATTTAAAATTATTCGTGAAAGAAATCAAATAAATGCACAGTCTGGAGATTTTTCGCTGCTTTTTTGCAAATTAGTTGCAAATATACCGATTTATGACGCTGTTCCAAACGTTTAGAATGCTCAAATAAACGTATGAAAATGAATCGAAGTTAAAGTGATTTTTACTTCTTTTTCGTTTAAGTTTTTGAAATACATTCAAAATAAACATATTTGGATACAGTGGCGTTTGAAACTAAAGCAAAATTTCTGACGTCACGCATTACTTCTTTCAGAATAATTGTGAGGTACGCAATTATAGAATCTTACTTTAAAAAGTTATTACCATTTTTTTCACAATAAATTGATAAATGTCGTAAGTATATTTAAAAATTTACTAAAACACATTCTGATGTTCAAAAATATTCATTTCATCATTTTTTATAATCTTAAAGTCAAAATCCCAAACCAGATTACTCAAATAATATAAATTTTTTTATTATGCCGCCTTCATTAAAATAAGTTATTTGTCAACTTATACACTCACATTGCCAATCAGAATATGCCTTGTTTACATCATTTTGGTGCAGGGTTCCACACCCTATAGTGAATAGTATCAAAGCTGTCACTCTTCAATTTTTGATGGAGGTTACATAGGTTCACTTAGGGCCGTAGCTAGAAGGGAACAATGGGGGGAGGCTTAAGAGATTGTAGGGGGAGGGCTTATAATTTTTTTTCTCTCTCTCTGACGCAGAAAGATAAATTAGTGCGTATTCACATGGTAGGTATTATGTTTCTTATTAAACTGTTGCAATAACTTTATTTTATGCTAAGTATAAGATGATGAAATATTTGAGTGTTTAACTAATGCAAAATTAAACATCATGTTATCTTCATATCTATAAATTGGATGAGGGACTGTTGAAACACTAATTTTAGATACAATTTAGTAAATCTGCAAAAATGTGAAATTGTCTCATAACTAAATTAGATTTTTTCCAACTGAATTGCATTTTGAATTTTCGGAACAAAAGTTCATTTAGTGACCTTGGAATTTTTTTCTGGGGGGGGGGGCTGAAATATTTTAGGGGGGTACTGAGCCGCCCATAGCGCCCCCTTAGCTACGCTCTGGGTTCACTTCATTCTAGATCAATCAGTACTTATATAGAAATATTTTATATTTTAATGTATGTTTTGATTATACGGAAATGATTTAAGTCAAATACAAGATGTTAAAAATACAACCTGTTATTCAGATTTTTAATTCTTAATTCCTGTGAAATAAAAAGCCAAAAATGTAAAAATAAACTTGGTAAATAATGTTTAATGCACTTTCTACTGAAATAACAAATTAATTTATGTTTTCATGGTCGACATCTAGCCTATACTTATTCTTATACTGATATATGCAAACAAACTAAAAATTAAATAAACAAGTTTAATGTAAACAGCATAGAAAATTATTCAAAATTATTTTCTCTTGATATAATCGAGTAAAGCTTCATACAATCTATTTACATTGTTGCCAATTCCGATGATTTCTTTTTCAGGCAAATGTTGACGATACTAAATTTACATTTTTCCCTTGAAACATACATGTGTGATAAATAATTGGATTTAAAAAAATCGATATGAATTCTATGATTTGTTTTTGGAAAACAAAAATCTAAGATAAGAAAACAAAAAATAAGATAAAATATTCGGCAGTGAATTCTAAATCTTTTATGCAATAAATTTCAAATTTAAGAACATGTGAATCGAAAATGATATGCATGACAGACATTCAATATCAATTCTAATAAAGTATTTTATCAACAAACAAAAAAATTGCAATCTGGGATGAATACATCTCAATTTTTTTTATAATGCGATACCGAACTTTCATATAGATTTTTCGATATCAAAAAAGGAAGGGGTTATGCGTTTATCTTTTGCGAGAAATAAATGCAATGTGAGTAAATTTCTTATAATTTTAAAAGAATTTGGCATCAGTGTTTGAGAGTAGGAATACAGCGGCAGTCAAAAGTTTCCAAGCAGCAAAATTTTTTTAGTTAATTTGTAAGTATTCCCATATGAAGAGGAAGCTAAAAGTTATATTTGTACATTTTATTGACATAATAGTTAGGAACTTATTTATGCAATAACATATAACTATCAATAAATATAGTTGACAAATAATAAGTACAAAGGAAAACGAATGTTCTCAAAAGTTTCCAGCCAACTTCGCAAGTTTGGAAAAAAAATGGTATTGTAACAGAAAATTACAATGATCAACAACATTTACAACTAATATTTTATCACCATACTTTTAGTAATAGGTACTGCGGCGCAATAACGTGACATTCATACAATCGGTGGTTAAAAATCGTTAATGGTACGTTTTTCCCAAAACCTTGTATTTTTTAGAAATTTCGGCTGAGCTGGAATATTTATAGCTGCACACACGTTTACCAAATTCTTTCCAAAGATTTTCTATTGGATTCATGTCGGATGCTCGGACTGGCTATTTCAAAAGCGAATTTTTTTGTGCAAAGGTCATTACTTTTCGAGTCTTGTATACATTTTATAAGTCGTTATCAAGTTAAAACAGTTGCAATCACAATTTTTCCTCTAATAAGGAAGCATATAATCTTACAAGATATCCTTATACATTGCATCATTCATCTTGCCCTGGATTTGAAATAACGGACCGACACTTTTTGAAGTAAATACTCCCCACAACATAACGTGTTCTCCACCATGCTTCATTGTTGGAATAACAGAGGTA
This sequence comes from Maratus speculifer, assembly GCA_964019185.1. NCBI lineage: Eukaryota > Metazoa > Arthropoda > Arachnida > Araneae > Salticidae > Maratus > Maratus speculifer. The sequence goes on from OZ025301.1 coordinate 43,548,491, forward strand.
AAATTACATTTTTTGTTGTTAGGTCATCGGACATACCATCACTACCAAAAAAGTTTAAAATTCGATTGATGGAAAAATAGTTTTTTTTTGTCCAGTTTTCACTTGACCAGACATTGTGTTTTTTGGAAAACGCCAGCTGGGTGTGTTCATTTTTTTTTTACCTATAAAAATTTTTTGAACACCGACTCCTCCATAAAGTTCCTCATCACATCAGAATCTTGACACGGTAGACCGACTTATTTTAGCAATATTTTCAGACCGAATATCGCGGGATATTGCAACGAAATGTTTATGTGGGTCATCAAATGTTTTTCTCCTGACAATTTTTTTCAGAATAATAGTCATTTTCCGGAATTTCCTGAAAGTCCTGAAGGCAATGACCATCTTTATATAATTTTTAAATATCGGTTACTATTGATATACCGATCGATAACTTTGCTGCAATATCTCGAGAAGATTGGCTTTTTAGCATCAAACTACTCACTCATTTACGAGCAATAATTGTTGAACTTTTCAATTTTGACATTAAACTATGCTATTCACATTGATCCATTCAGAAAAACGACCAAAAAATACTTTATCAATAGAAAAAAAAAACTAAGGAATGTTGAGCGGCCGGAAACCGTTGCACACGCGAACTTCAAATTCTACCCCTTTCCATGCAGCGACTTCAGTATCGAATCAATATGATCACGAGGTCAGAAGTCATTCATACATTCTTAACTTTTGAAGCAACTGTGCTTCTTCTTTGCTGAAATCTTCTGGTAAATAAATTAAAGAACCCAAGTGGCCGGAAACTTTTGACCGCCACTGTATTTTTCTAATATTTTTTTAGATTAAAATCCTAAATGTTGTAATAATTGTTTCTTTTTATAATTGTAAAGAAATATATTTATTTTTTATTTAATTCGTAATTTATAAATTGCAAACAATATTTCAATCGAAATTTCTTTTTCCGAAATGTTGTCGAATATTTAATAGAAAAATAACAACGAAATTAAGTTTTTAAATAAAATATAGAAACAGTTTAAACTGGCCTAAAACAGAATTTTTTGCTGTTACATTCTTTGACGCTCCTCTAGAAAAGCTTGTCTTTGAAAATAAGATTATTTTTGCAACATTTAATAGATGACGAAAAACTCCATTTTGTAAATATAAATAATTTAAGGTGACACAGTACCTTTAAAATTGTTAATATATTGGTTCAGGACAAATGTCGAAAAAAAATCCTTGTGTTTGAAATAAATACATAGGACGTTTTGCTCCAGAATGTTTATCTAAAATTTTATAGACGTAGGTACAGGGTGTCGAGTAAATGACTGACCCATTTTAAATGTAAATAACAAAAAAAAAAAAAGTTTGAGATAAAAAATGCACGGTTTGCTACGTTATTGGAAAATCATTAAATTTTTAATCATGTAATTTGTTATAATAGTTTGAATTTAGGCCAAAATATTGCGCTCGTGGAAATAGGCTGTTTGAACACAGACATGACTCTAATTTTCATAGGTATGAGCTTTTCGATTGAATCTGAATCTATATGTTGTTGAATTTGAATCTTTATGTTGAATCGACTCTCGACTCAGCTTCAGAAATAGGGTACGTTGGTTGGAAAAAGATTTAAAGTAATATTTATGATTAAACAATCTGTATTATACTTAACCACCTTAGTCCTGAGACTGAGATATTATTTTAAATATTATTATATTATAGTAACAAAGTGCATGTTTTAAAATTTATTGATATTCTAATAACAATACAGCAAGCCGCGCATTTTTATCTCAAACTGTTTTTTTATTTACATTCAAAATGGGTCAGTCATTTACTGTACACCCTGCCTTGTCTAATCACTGTTCCTAAACCTTGAATGAAAATTCACGCATAAGTAAAGAGCAAAGAAATAAACATAAAATTTAATTTTGTAATCTGCCAAGCTTCGATAATCAATAATGTTCATGACTCGAGTTATATTTTATCCTTCTTCGTATGCTTTTATAGACAAATCTTTTCTCTCAGGAAAAATGTTCATTTTATTCTTTTCTGGAATAAATTTGAATCATTCTAACGATCTTCACGCATTGTCGATTGCCATTTATTTTAACAATCTTTCTTTTGAATATTTTCTCACTTTTGGAGAATATTTTCATTTGGAGAACTTTTTTCTTTTAATCTTTTTGTACCTTTTATTGTTTGAATCGAACAAAAAGTGAAGAAATTGACATACAGGGTGATTCTAATTTTTTTACAATAAAAGAGGGGTGATAGTACACATAAAGACAAACAATAACAAATAGGAGACCAAGGGTCCAAAACGTTTTCCAAAGGAGATAGCCGCTGTGACGTCGTAACTAAATATACTCCGACTCTCTGTACAATTTCACAATTCACTTTAATAAAACCAACACACAGAATACACGATGAAGACTATATGCATAACCACACAGAGCTATTTAAATTATGTACAGTTAATTTACACATATATCCATTAGGAAAAGCACTTGAGAATATACAGCCCCTTCCGGGCATGAGCTTTCGAACACCCTTTTCCGATGTTCTTTAAAACCTAAACGATACACGGCTCACACCCGAGCCCGCCGAAAAAAAACGTTCTTTCTTTGCTTCGCACCAGGCAACAACTACCTTCGTTTCAGTTCCATTTCAAAACAGAAAAGTTACTTTCAAAAAGTCTCTTTCAAAATGAAAAATCACGGAGCGGACAGATTTCACAGACCTCATGGCACTAGGCATGGAACGTCATCGCAGACTTACTGGCGTCGACATCACGGAGCCGGCCGATATCACAGCTCCTTCCCCCTAAAGAAATTTTCATAGGGTGCATACACCTATGAAAATTGAAAATTGGGAAGACGGCATTGAGCCTATCGTCACTCCCGACACGCCAAACCTGAGAGGTCACAATACCAGAACACTATTAAAATAAATGCATATTAATAATTAAAAAAAAATTATGATTAAAATTCACTAAACACAATGAGCTAGTCATCTGAGATATCCATCTGAGCCGAAAGAATGGCACAGTACTATTCTCGAATATGCAACATAAAGTTCTATACTAAATAATACACAAAATTAATACAATTAAATAAAATTCAATATATGTAAAATAAATATAAATGAGTGAATTCAATGATTGGATTTTAATATTTACACACACCATTACTCAGTTCTACTCAGTCCATCGGCATTCCCGTGAAGCCTTCCTGGTCTGTGCTTAACCTCAAAATTGTATGTCTGTAAATATAATGCCCACCTAGTCAATCTAGCATTTTTCCCCATCATTGTTTTAAGATAGGTCAAAGGATTGTGGTCTGTTTGTATAACAAACCGCTGCCCATCCAGATAATGATTCAGCTTTTTAAGACCATATACAATCGCTGCTAATTCGCGTTCAATAGTGCTGTAGTTCTGCTTTGCTTTAGAAAATTTCTTACTTAAATATAAAATGGGATGCTCTTCCCCATCACGAATCTGTGACAGAACTATACCAGCACCATATAAATTGCGTCGGTCTGCACAATAAACTCTTGGCTATAATCGGGGCATATAAAACAGGACTCTGGGTCAACCTCCTTTTTAATTCCTGAAATGCCTTTTCACAATCCTCATTCCACTCTATCTTTTCTTTTTTTACTTTCCCTTTCAAGATATTAGTTAGGGGAACCGCAAGAATTGCGTAATCTTTTATGTAACGAGAATAGTAGTCCGTCATTCCCAGAAATGACCTTACTTGTGTTTTAGTTGAGGGTGTTGGAAAATCTAAAATTGCTTTAATTTTTACGTCACTGGGGGACCTCTTTCCCGAACCTACCTCATGACCTCAAAACTTCACGCTGTCTTGTGCAAATCTGCATTTTGTGGGTTTTACTGTTAAACCGGCCTCTAATTAGCGCTTTAGGACCTCGGCTATATCCTTCATGTGACTTTCCCAAGTAAGTGAAAACACCGCAATATCATCAATATACGGCAAGGCAAACGATTCCAGACCACCCAGAACCATGGCAATTAATTTACAGAAGTAGAAACGAGCTTTCACGAGACCAAACATCATGACTTTAGGCACAAATACCCCAAATGGTGTCACAAATGCAGCGTACCTTTGGGCCCTTTTGGTCAGTGGTATTTGGAAATAACCTTTGGTTAAATCCATCACCGTAATAAAGGTCGCAGAACTCACCTTTTCTACTACCTCCTCTATATTCGGGAGTGGGAAAAATTCCGTTCGAGTCTTGGAATTTAGTATCCTATAGTCCACACAAGGACGAGGATCCTTTCCCGGAACCTCTACCAAAATCATGGGGGACGTAAAATCGGACTGCCCTACCTCAACTACTCCTAAGTCTAATAATCTTCTTATTTCCTCCCTCAAAATTTCTGTCTGCCTTTGCGACATTCTATAAGATTTGGCTCTCACCGGCGTTTCATCAACTAATTCTATATCCATCTCCACTAAATGAGTACTTCCTAGGTCTGAAGAAAATACTTTCTTATTTCGCTCTATGACATCCTTAAAATTATTAATTTGAATTTCTGTCGCCCTCTTCTCTAGTTCACTGTTATTCACGATTTCCCAAAAATCAATTTGTGTGGGGTTTGGCATGGGGTACGGTATTTCGACATCTTCTTCCACCTCTCCCGAATCGATATCAATTACCAGATTAACAAATTCGGGCCGCTTATAATAAGGTCTCAATAGATTAACGTGATAGATTGTCGCCTTATTTCGCTTTTCTGGTAAGTCAACGGTATAATTCGTTTCCGAAATTACTCCCGTGACCGTACCTCGCCCGATCCAATTTACAGCCATCTTATGAGATTCAGAGGTTGCCAAAACTAACACCTGGTCTCCAACCTTGAACTTTCTTATCACTGCATTCCGGTCATACCTTAATTTTCGCTTGTCCTGACATTCCTCAATGCGCTTGACTGCCAACTCCTGACATCTTTTCAACCTATTTGTCAGATTCAAAATATAATCTACCACATTTTGGTCCGTACTCTCGTCACCCATCCAATTTTCATACACCAAAGTGTGTGGCATACGCAAATTCTTCCCGTGAAAGAGTTCAGCGGGACTAAATCCCGTGCTTTCATGCGTTACTGTTCTTAAAGCGAACAGTGCCATAGGCAAAACTTCTTCCACGACCTGATTCGAGACATAAGGCTTTAATGGCTTTCTTAAATGTAGAATGCAACCTTTCCACACAATTGGACTCCGGATGGCAGACTGAGCTATGGGACACTTTTATACCAAATTTTTGAAAGAATTCGGTCGTCAACTCGCTCGTAAAAGACCTTCCTGAGTCAGATTGTACCTCTCTCGGATAGCCCGTTTTAGCAAAAATCTGCAACATAGCATCAATAACGGAAGTAGAAGTGATATCTACCACCGGTATGGCATCCGGATACTTAGAAGCAAGGCAAATGGATGTAATTAAGTATTTGTTATTTTTATTACTAGTTTGTAAGGTACCCACCGCATCCAGATTTATCTTAGAAAAACATTCGGAAATTATTGGTACCAGTTTTAAAGGGGCCTTACGCTTATCTTTATTACTGCCCACCTTTTGGCATGGATCACACGTTTTTACGTAATTTTCAATATCTTGATAAGCGATAATGATTTCGAGCTGAAATTCACAATCTTCGAACGCCGATTTCAATGGCCAACACAGCTTTTCAGTCCACATTCAAAATAATACAGGAGAGATGATGAGTTCGCGGAACTTTTGATTTCAGTTCCTGTATCCCACAGCAAGCCACCAATAATTTTATATATTACTAGCTGTGACGTCGTAACTAAATGTACTTAGACTCTCTGTACAATTTCACAACCCACTTTAATAAAACCAACACACAGAATACACGATGAATGCACTACATACAACCGCACTGCGCTATTTACACTATATACAGTTATTGTACACTTATATCCAAGATATCACACCGCCATTAAAGTTTCGGGACCAAAATTTCAAATAAACATAAAAAACGGAAAAATCGGTCGATTGATTTGCGGTTTTCGCTAAAATTATTATTCATGTTGCCATTTTCTTGAAAATAAATAATAAAGATAAATTTCAAAAAATGCCAATAGAGGGCGCTTTAGACTTTGGAGTAACGAACAACTATTTTTTGCCGGTATTTTTTGAATCTCATTAAATGTTTTCGTAAGCTTAGACTCAAACTTAAATTTTTAGCTCAAAATCTGAAAGTGGGAGCGGTTAAGTAGCACAAACTGAACTGTGTTCAGAGGGTTCAAATTTCAAATGAATATAAAAAACGGAAAAATTGGTTCATTGATTTGCAGTTTTTAATAAAACTATTCTTTACGTCGGCATTTTCTTAAAAATAAATTATACAGATAATTTTCAAAAAATGCCGATAGAGGGCGCCTTAGACTTTGAAGTAACACACAACTCTTTTTTGGCGTAATTTTTTGCATCTTGTTAAATGCTTTCGGAAGCTTTGACTTAAACTTAAATTTTGAGCTCAAAATCTGAATAGTTGGGAGTGGTTAAGTAGACAAACTCAACTGTGTTCAAAGGGTTCAAATTTCAAATTATTATAAAAAACGGAAAAATTGGTCGATTTGTTTGCGGTTTTCGCTAAAACTAATTTTTAAATGAGCATTTTCTTGAAAATAAATTTTAAAGATAAATTTCACAAAATGCCGGGCCTTAGATTTTGTTATTTGGAAAAATTGAATTGTGTTCGTGAAGGGGGGAGGGTTAAATTTCAACTCTTGAAGACACTTCAATTTGTGCTACTTAATTACTCTTAATTATTCAGATTTTGAACTCAAAATGTAAGTTTAAATCTAAGCTTCCGAAAACATTTAATAAGTTTTCGCAAGCATTTAATTAGAACAAAAAAAATAATGGTTTAAATTAATTATTGGTTACTCTGAAGTTTAAGGCGCCCTCTAATGGATTTTTTTTTTAATTTATCTTTAAAATTTATTTTCAAGAAGATACTAATTTAAAGAATAGTTTTATTTTAAACCTGAAACAAATCGACAAATTTTTCCATTTTCTATAATTATTTTAAATTTGAACCCCCCCCCCCCCCCCCTTAAACACAGTTCAGTTTGTGCTGCTTAACTACTCCCTACTATTCAGATTTTGAGCTCAAAATTTAAGTTTAAGTCTAAGCCTCCGAAAACATTTAATGAGATGCGAAAAATAACGGCAAAAAACAGTTGTTCGTTACTCCAAAGTCTAAAGCGCCCTCTATCGACATTTTTTGAAATTTATCTTCATAATTTATTTTTAAGAAAATACCGACATAAAGAATAGTTTTAGTAAAAACCGCAAATCAATGAACCAATTTTTCCGTTTTTTAATAATCATTCGAAATTTGAACCCTCTGAATACAGTTCAGTTTATGCTACTTAACCACTCCCACTTTCAGATTTTGAGCTCAAAATTTAAGATTGAGTCTAAGCTTACGAAAACATTTAATGAGATTCATAAAATACCGGCAAAAAATAGTTGTTCGTTACTCCAAAGTCTAAAGCGCCCTCTATCGGCATTCTTTGAAATTTCTCTTTATAATTTAATTTCAAGAAAATGCCGACATGAAGAATAATTTTAATGAAAACCGCAAATCAATCGACCGATTTTTCCATTTTTTATGTTTATTTGAAATTTTGGTCCCTAAACTTTAATGGCGGCTATCTCCTTTGGAAAACGTTTTGGACCCTTGGTCTCCTATTTAATATTGTTTGTCTTGGTGTGTACTATCACCCCTCTTTTATTGTAATAAAAATTTAGAATCACCTGTATAGTAGTGTGGGATATACTCTCGCATGTGGGCATACACTCTCTGTTGCACCTGAATTGGACTGTATTTTCCCTACGCAACTCATTCAGTGGAACTCTGCTTCGAGATTAAATTAGAAACGGGAAATAGCGAAGCTGTGTGACCAGGAGTGAAAAGAAGAAGAAAGTAAATAGAATGTTTTGAACGACGGCTAACCATGTTGACTAAAAACTAAAGTGATGATTCCGACGATTTAAAAGCGAAGATTTAAGACGATTCTTTTAAGAACTATAAAATATTTACGACGAATTGATGGTTTTTAAAGATTGTTGAGAAAAGTTACCAAGAATGAATCTATGTTTTATTTTTTATTTGTTTGTTTTTTGTTCTGTTCGTCAGATAATAAATATATGTGTCCGTCAGAGACTACTTTTTATTTTGAGTAAGGACTCGTCCATCCTATAGTAAGGAATATATATATATATATTTTAAGTGGTCTTCTATGAAATGTATAATTATAATGAGTTAAAAACTGAATTTCTTTCAACCCTACAAACTGCGAACTGTTATGGACGAAATCCAGATCTTGATGAAGTTCTCTTTTTCTTTTTTTCAACACTTTTTCATTTGTCGGTCAATATTCAGAAAAGAAATATTTTGTTTTCTCTTCAAAACTATATTTGAATGATTCTATTGATTTTTCTACATTGATGACTCTCATTAAATTTAACTACCCTTCTAGGGAAATTTCTTTTCATTTTTTTCATACTTTATTTTCGTTTAAATAGTTTTTTATGGTTTAATTCAAAGAAAAATTACACAAAATTAAATTCTCAACTATAAAGAAAACCCCGTTAAATTTACAGCGGAAATAGCGGGCAGAAATGTCGTTATCAGTTTTTGCCGTAAAAATTGCAGTAAAATTTGATGAGATATTTAAAATTACATCTAAGGTACCCTGGGGTAATAACGCCACGTTAAGGTTCTACCAATTTTCACGGCTCAGTTTTAGATTGTATTTTTCAAACAGATATATGATTTGATACAGCAACTCATTGACTGTCTATATAATAAAAATAATTTAACAGATATGTATTCATAAAATGTAATGGCGTGATTTCTTGACCAATGCTATTTGGCGTTATTACCCACCTATATGGGTAATAACGCCATGCAAACAAAACTATGAAATAAGATGAAATAATTGCATGTAGATTGCCCAATTCTAAAAATACAAACTCTACAAACTTAGAAATTAAAAATGTTCAATTTTTTGTGAAAGTCTAAGAAAAATAAAGGTGCGGTATGGGGGGGGGGATGAGGCAAAAGAAAATCAGACCGTGAGCTTCTTTTTGCTTAAAAAGGACCGCTTAAACAGAATTATTAGAAACATTGCACAGTTTTAACTGTGTTTATTTGAATCAGTATTTAGGATGTAGCTCGGCCACTGTAGGGAATCAACCGGGATGTTAATGCCAAGGATTGGCGTTATTACCCCGTTATAGTTATTGTGCTGTTCATTTTAAATTACAAATTATCTCGAGAATATATCCAAAATCTTCAACAACATTTTGAAAGTCCATGAAATGTACTACAAATTTATGTAATTAACAAAGTATTTCCGGATACAAAAAATAGTCTTCACATCACAAAACGTATCTCGCAAATTTTAGATCAAGCGTTAATTTTAGTTGCTTGTAAAAACAATAAGACCTAAATATGAAACAAATTAACTTGAAGCTGTTTTTTGCGATTTATATGACTCAAAACCCTTCGGCGCAGAGCACATGAGTGTCATTTACCAGATTATTTCATAATTATGCATAATATAAGCACTTGGCGTTATTACCCCGCCTGGCGTTATTACCCCAGGGTACCTTAATATAACTGCAATTTTTACGGCTAAACCTGCTGGCAAGATTGCTCCCAGCAATTTTTGCTGTAAATTTAACGTGTTTTTTTTTTTTTTTTTTTTTTTTTTTTTATACACTGTAAGTTTATAAGTACCATTAACTGACAAATAGTTTAAAAATTATTCGATTTCACAAGATTTTAAGGATTTTTGAATAAATAATTTTACAAATGTTTATTTGAATTTACAAAAACAATTGTCAAGAAGTTGAAAAAAGTACACGCAGAGTGTTCTCGTAATTGGAAAAAATTTATCTTTGAGGAATTTATATAAATATATAATCTGTAAAGAAACATCAGGAAAAAAAAAAAAAATACTGAATGTTTATTTTGCCAAAACAAAATTTTATTATTTTTTGATAATTATACTTTATATATAAAAATCTTTTTCATATCTCACATAAATGAATGACTAACAGTATTTCCAAAATATTGTCGTTTGTCTGATGTTTCAGAATAAAATTTAAATAAAAAAGGTTTTTCGGTTAAAAACATCTTTAAAAATTTGATTTTTGAATTTTTTTCCTGAGCCTTTGTTAGTTTCACAAATGAAGATATGATGAACAAATTATATCAGAATTTAATGCCTTTTATTTTGAAGAAAGGAAATAACAATTTATTATTTAACATAATTTTTTTTTTTAGATTGAAGCTAGAGTAAATAGTTTTAGTCTTCTGGAATTGATAAACATGCTTATGTATAGATATTATGTTTTTAAAATGTTTAATAATACAAGTATGTATTTTTAATAATTTATTAAGTATAATATTGTTAATGTTTTTAATTAAGGATATAAAGTACTATTATTAAGAAAAACTGAAATTGTGTAACAATGTAACTACATATTGGTTTGTTATTTTTTAAAAATATATAATAATGCACATTATATATATATATATATATATATATATATATATTAATTTATTAAACATTTAATATTCTATACCAATAAACCCCAATATTAATCAGGAAAGTGCCTTTTCAGAAGGAATCTAGAAATAAAATTAAGTAAATTGGATATATCTATGAAGAGTTATCGCGTTACGTACATACAAACATACTACATACACACTGTAAAAAATTTGACCCTTTTGCGGCATCGTCACTCCACGGCTTTTATAGAATATCTCTCTTTTGACCCATGAGAATGCTCCATAATAGGCTGAAGTAATCATTATCCATAAAAGCGGTGGAGTGATGGTGCAGCAAAAGGGTCAAATTTTTTACAGTGCATACGTACAGAGCCGGTGGGTACATGAGCTTTCAGGCTTTGATAGCCTGCGAGCTAAAAAAAAACCTAAAAAAGATAAATTACGTTTTAATCTTTTGTTTTTAACTCACTAAGTAAAATAGTCTTTAAATACCACCGTTTACACTTCCCTTTAAATGAATGTGTATTTTGACAACTAAAGAAACCCTGGAAAACAGAAAAACATTTGTTGATTCCAATACAATGTTTGTGGTTTTTCTGGTTTTGCAAAAAGGGATCGATTTAAAAATTAAATGTTAGAATAATCCAAATACATGTTTTCAGAGCGGCTTAAAAAATAAAAAATTAATAAAAAAAATTAGTAACATTTCTTATTGAAAAACTGTTATCCAAAATGATGACATTTTATGATGGACATTTTTAGATCGTTTGCTGCTTTTATACAAATTCGAGTTTTATATAAATCGTTTTTTGCACGAATATTAATGTTTTCGATTTGAATTTTTTGGAACAGATTTCACTTTTTAAAGCTATCAGGCCATTACCTAGAAAATGGCTTTATACCGAATTTTATAAATATCCACATAAATTTTATGAATGATTTTTCTTTTTGAAATCGCAAAAATATTCGATCTTCAACTTCTGAACATTTTACAAAGCAAGAGGATTTCAGAAAAAAGATGTAGAAATCATTTTCTGCTCGAATATTAATATTTATGCATAATAATACGCATGGACAGTTTCATCCATGTGTCACGATAAACACCGATACATAAAATGCCATAAATCATTATAGCGAATCTATAACGATTTATGGTCGGTTTAAGGTAATATCTCGGTTTATGCCTCGAAAAAAAAATGTTTACCGAATGTAAACATTTTTTTTCGACCCAATGATGTGTAGCAGAAAAACGAAAAACCATGAATTAATCGTAGATTATGGAATAATTTCCAACATTGACATATTATTATTAAGAAATTTCAGAATTAACTAACCTTTTCGGGTCTGATTTATTTTTTATTTTTTACAAAAAATTACTTTTTATGGTAATATTATTAAACCTAAATTAACCAAATTGATTAATTAGTGTTTAAGGAATATTTCACTGTCTGAAAGATAGCGAATGTTGTTGTTTTGCGCACTATTCAATTCATATTCATATGACAATAGTCTAAGGAATAATTATTGGAGATACTTAGAAAATATTATAATACAAGAAGATTTTCTAATACTTTTTACACTTTATTATACATGATTTTTTTAAGGAAAGTAACTTTTATTTTAAACTTAATGAGTGATATATATGTTTCAAATAATAGCAAATGGCGCAAAGAGATTTAAGAAAATAATAATAATAATGTGCAAGTTATTTGGTGAATATTCCGAGGGTAACATCGCGGCATTCATCCCATTTTCATTATAGAATTTTATTGATTCATTATAAACTTTCGCTGACATTGATTTCGTCAGTAATGGAAGTTTCTAAGTGAAAAACCAACATCCCCTTCCCACTTTAATCCGTATTCTATGCAAAATATCTGTCTATCTACTCTGGCATTTTGTAATTGGTGTCACATACAAATGCATAAATATTTTGTCATATACAAATTTTCTCCGTTCACTTCAACCGTAGTTTTTTTCTTTAAACGTTCGGCCTTTTTTGCGCACATAACGCTTTTATTTTCTGTAATACACCTACTGTTCCAACACTTTTTAAAATTTTTGCATGTGTTGAGCCTTCTGCGACGGGAAAAAATGGTCGAATATTCCGAGTTTTTTTGCCTATAATACTGGTAAACAAGGTTTCTGTTTCTAACTAAGTATAGAGTGACTTTTATATTTTAGGTGGTGCTGTGAAGGAATATGCCATTAAAAAGTTTCCATCACTCTCAGATTTTTAAAAAATTCAAAATCTTGGAAATCTAATTTTGTAATATTCATTCAACACATATACCTTGCGAAATTTATCATTGGGTATTTTAGTAATGAGAAACTTTTAAATAAATACTTATAAAGCTTAAAATTAAAATATAAAACATTGAAAATATGCATTGTGTATAAAGTTTCAGAAAAAAGTAGAAGAAATTTCGTAAAAAGAAATGCTATTAATAAGAAATTTCATAATTTATGTAGCGGTAAATCTCTTATCGGTGGATGTTCTTTTATAGGCACAATCACTAGCTTCCGTAAAAAAGTTTCATGAGTATTCTACAAATATGTTAGGGGTTCACGTGCTTTGATATCGGGCTTCCATTGCAAAAACGCTCTCCACGCTAGTCGCCCACAGCCTCAGAATAACTTTTTCTTTATCGATCAGAGGAACGTTTTCGATATTTTTTTTCACTTGCAACATATTGTTTGCGCTTTGGAAAATTCTTTTTGATATAGTGCTCATACTTTTCTCTACTATCCCACTAGCATAGAAACAGCAATATTTTGTATAATTTTGTTGCATACCAGTAAGAATGGCAATTACTTTAAAATCCACTTATACATTCCAATCATGATGTGAATAATCAATTTTATGAAGCAGTATCTTCATATTTACATAAGATTCTTTCATTATGCAAGAATATGCTATTGGAACAAACAGCATGGCAATTCTATTATGAAGAAGCACATCCCTCAAGCTGGTTTTCGAACCATTGATGAACAATCGCCATTGTTCCAAGTTATATTGACAAAGAAGACATTAAAAACCACTTAAATCATTACAATAGCATAAATCACCTTTTCTTGAAAAAAAAAAAAATGTCAAATATTTCTTATGTTGATCTCGATAGATATCTTTGTATTGTTTTTCAGGAAATTCTAACCTTGCAATCTTGATCCAAGTAACTCTGGCTCTTTCTTTGATAAATTTAAGTCTCTCACAGGATCATTTAATTCTTTTTGAGTAATTTGGTGTGGTTCTTCATTTATGACAGGAGAATAGTTTATATCAGATGTAGAGGAAGTTACAGTTTTATCAATTTCTATTTCTACTGCTGCACTGCTATATGTAAAATTCTCTGGGGGTTTCGGTATTGGTAAATCATCATTATGTAATACTGGTCGCATTGCTGAATCTAAGATTCGGTACTTAATTTTATGCTTACTTGTTGCAGAGAATCTTTTAATTTTTGTAATACAAAAGTAGCAGTCACATGATCCTTCGGCTCGCGCCATATCATGAGTATAGCCAAGTGCATACTCTTTCTTGTGCATTTCATCCAAGCCCGGAGAGTTGTAGCACATCGTGTAATACGAGAATGAAGTGCCCATTTCTTTTCTTGTTCACCTACTTTATTGCCAAAGTACACGTGACAGGCAGTCTTTATTAGAGACGTGAAAGCGCATCGATGCTTTTTCAAAATTAGCTCCCCGCACACATAGCAAAAAGTATCGGGTTCATTAACGCATCCTCTAAACATTTTTCACATATTTAAGAGGAAAATAGGATAATTATAATCAAAATTTAAGTAAAAAGGCTTACACAACAAAGAAATAGTAGTACACTCATTCCGAAAGATAAGTTTCAACTGTCAGAGATTTGCGTTAAAGCCAAATACTGTGGGGCCGGCTGGCACTTCTATTCAAGATCGCTAACATAAAATTTATCAGGGGGACATCTGTTTCTACTCTCTTGCTGTATCGTCTATCGTTATAATAAGAAAAAAGAATGTTTGTGTGAATCAAATCTATATAAGAAAATAAAGTAATACAATTATAATGCCTATAAGATGCCTAAATACCCCGAAACGTATAAATGAAATTTCTCAAAATTGGAAAGTGATAAAAAAATTTTACATATTCTTTTTCAGCAGCTTAAAATATATAAGAAACACCCAATGTATATAAAGGAACAGAAAATTCGTTAAAATTTTTTATCAGTGTAATCATAAACGTAAACGTCGCTTTTTTTGCATTCATAGAAATCCTCAGAATAACTATAGTTGAAATCTCATCTCGATCGAGTGTATGAAATGGCCACAAGGGTCCATATATCCGGAAAGATTTTTATGACAAGCCTATACATTGATGCGGTTTTCTATAAGGTGATTTCTGGGGAATATGAAGTGCATGTCGCTTATCATTGATTTATAGGGACACACAAGATATTTCTTAATATTAACTGAAGAAGTGAGTTTTCGTTTTTAAATTATAAGTTTTTTCATATTGTTAATGTGAGTATAAATATTATAAATCCATTAGGGAGTGAACGTTGCCGGAAGCGTATTTTTAGTTCTGGTATGTGTTTTCACCTTTAACTAAATTTTTGCAAACTATATGGTGAGTAGAAATGATATAAATTCTATATGGGACAACACAAAAAAAAATTCTTTATGGCTACTGAGTATTCGAGTAAATTACTTGACTAAGGTTTTTAATTGTGTTATGAATTTTCGAACATAACTATATTTACAGACATTGGTATAACGTAGATAAAGCTAGTTGACAATCTCAAAACTTTCTTCCATTTTGTACATGCATCTTAATATTTCAAATAGTAACTACACCTGTTAATACTTTAATATTACTATTCCCATGCTATACCAGCTTTGATTTTTATCTTAAATTTCTGTTTCAGTCAATGAATCGAAGTAAAAAAAACAGTTAATGTAGATCATGTTTATTAAAATCCATAGTTTTCACTTATTCTGTTTTCATAAGCTGTTTGCAAATAGTTGGCTTATTTGGACGCGAATTCCCGTCTCTACACGAGCTGATGGACAATAGAATTACGAAGGATCAAGAAAATGATGCAAAAAATTGCTATCACAGCGCTCCTTTCCCTTGGAATGTTTCCAAATTCAATGAAGACCTTCTGCCTACAAGCAAAAACGTATACAAAAAATTTGGTTCAATTCTATGCATAATTTTACACACTCTTCGATGATACAATAATGAAAATGTCACAGACATTGCTTTTACGGTGCCTCCACTGTCAGAATATTTTCAAATTGAAGGAGAACCTCCTGGTCATAGCCAAAAACAGAAATAAAAAAAATGATTCAATTCTCTACATAACATTATACACTTCTCAATGGTGCAATAATGAAAACAGCACGGAAATCGCTTTTACAGTCCCTTGTCCCCTTCCGGCAATTTTTTTTTCAAATTCAATGATGACCTGCTGGTCATAGGTAAAAATACACATTAAAAATTGGTTCATTTCTATGCATAACATCATATACTTTTCGATGGTACAATGGCGACACATGGACTGACAGACAGACATTTCGTATAAACTTGCTTTTCGGAATCTCTGACCTCTAAAATGTGTAAATACCTTAAAAACTGGAAATCGAAAAAAAATTTCGACTGCTATACTTTGTTCTATTAAAAACAGAAGAAAGTAATAATATACAAGGCCGGCCACTCGAAGAATTGGATCCATGGCCACCTTTGTATGATTAGCACTGGAAGTGTGATTTAAGTAGTTTTAAACGTGTTTTAGCCTGCATTAGTTTGTAACTTAATAGGAGGTATGTATAAAAAGGCTAGTAGGTAAATTACAGTGATTTACTATTCATATATGTTTCCGTCTATTGTCATAAAAGACTGAAGTTAAATGTATAACAAATTAAGCGTCACTTATTAACAGGACTACGCAAAAGAATTAAAGAACAAATTTGATTATGAAAGATCATTGTGGAAATGTGATTTTTTAATGTGTTACGCTTTATGTCAACTTAGTAATTTTCTTTACCTTATTAAACGTTGAGATCTTGTTGAGATAATCAGGAAATATTAAAATTTGTTTTATCTAGGATTGACGCATGATTTTACTTTCTTGATTAATTTTACAAATACTTATTTTAATCAATATAATTAATATACTGATGTTTTAATCGAAACCTTCGAGTGAACGTAAAATAGTTTCCGATAAAGAAATTGAATGACTGACTCGTACGATGATTACTCGAACAACAATCTATGTTCTCTGTCTCACAAAAATATATCATGCGATAAATTTAAATTTAAAAGAAAATAATAATATTTTCAATTAGATTAATATTTTCTTCGTTCTTTGCGAAAGGCGTACCATTTAATATTTTAACTATTTAGCCGAATGGAATCCGCTTTCTCCGGTGAAATTCTGAAAGCTTACGGGCAATTTGATATCCTAAATACATTTACTTTGCAACACTCAAAAGCCCACTAAATCTGCATGAAATATCCGAAATGCGTAGCAAGTAAATAAATTGAATCGCTTTAGAAATATACATTCCATCGAAAGAAGGATTCTGGTATTCGCATTAATAAAAAATAAAATCTGAAGGCTTTAAATTCTGATATTCTTGAATAAGGATCTCCTTCAGATAATGTACACTACAAACTCTCAATACACAAAAATAAACACATTTTAGAACGCTTTTTATTACAAAATTTATAACACATTAGGGCGTAGTGATTTAGAAAACTTCAGATACAAAACATTTTTTGAATTGTGATTATATTCTTAATATGTCGCAAAAAGAATTTTGGTACATAGAATTTGTTCTTAATATGTTGCAAAAGTGTTGCTGTCTAAAAATGTGTTTTACTTTTAGAACATATTTAGTTTTATTATTTGTATTTAAATAGTGTTGGAAATAGCGTTGATAAGAAAAAAATTTCTGACAATAGAGCTATGCTGCGTCTCATTTTGTCACCAAATTAACAATACGTTTTAAACACCACAAATTTAGAAAACTACGCTAGGAAAACTACGCATGCAAAACCTTTAAAATTATACAATTTGAAAAAGGAATCAAAAGACAGTGTGCATTATAGAAAAAAAATTGCAGGAGATTACTCAGTGAGTTGATTGATTTTGCCAATAAATATCAATTAACTGCATTTCTGGAAAAAAAATTGTAATTTTTAGCAATACATTTTGCACAATCTATTTCCTGACACAATACATTCGCAAAACAATCAAAAAAGGATTTTGTTTAGAATTGTTAATTACTAAGCTCAGTTAGTGTTATAAAAGGATTTCATGACTTTAAAATGTAGTATTAAAACTTTTGTGCTTGGTAGAAACGTCTTTTGTTTTCTGTAGCTGAATGCTAATTAAAATTAATTCAACCCAACACAAAAACAAAATATGAAGTGGTAATCAATTTTAGGACGTAAATACTGTAAGAAATGTATTCTTTCCACTAAATAGGCGATCATATTTCATTCTCCACATCGCAACTCTCATCATCCAGGTACTCTCGATGTCAGCTGAAAGAGTAGCCGTGGTTTGAAGCTAGCCGTAGAAAAGAAATGAAGAGTGTTTGTTTGGAACGATTGTTGTAGGTCGGAAAAAGAATGTGCCCACACCGCTGGTCTCCGGTTCGAGTCTAGCTAGCGGCATGGGTGTCTGTGTTGTCCCTGTGAAAATGTATGTACTGGATATCCTGTAATAAAGTGTTCTATATGGTTTCTTGTGATCATTGGAGGTTATGCCGGCGAATAGCTGTAGCGCCTACCTCAAAGCAAATAAATACAAATACAAAAGAATGTTTATGATGATGACTTCCCGCGTAAGATGTGATTAACTAACTAAATCTTATGATGTTTGAATTGTAAATAGAACTATGTAAATAATCTTTTTTTGTAAATAATTTAATCGTCAATGTAAGTTTTAAAAGTTTAAACGGTGTCAGATTCCATTATATGTCTCTGAGTTAATTATGATTTGAAATAACTTTAAATTTCCACAATACTTACTATAAGCAATTAAAACAATTTAATTTTAAAAGGAATAAAGTAAACGGAAAAATTCTAAATATGTTTTAGTTTGTGATTTAGGGTTATGATAGGTTTGACTGACAAACCGATTCATTTACCGATTGTATAATCATGCTATAAATAAATCTATTATATGTTAGGATTGATTACTGTTAAAGTTATAAACGCTAGATTTCAGTTTTTTTTAAAAAAATTCAATACCATATGTACTCGTGTATAAGTCAAACCCGCCCGTCCCAATTTTTAAGCAAAATTTTGAACAAAATTAAATTTTCGTGCATAAGTCAAACTGCATTTCAGGTAGATAGTTGAAAAATGATTTGTTATCGAGGCTTTAAAAAAAATAATAAATTTTCATTAAGTTAGTTGATTTTTAATTTTTTCTATCTTAACCAGACGAAAGCAATGGATTCGTGAAAATTTTCGAATTAGATTCTTTATAATAGAGGAGAGTAAATATCTCCTGTAAATTTATTTTAAATTTTTACCCGTTTTGGTATATTACTTGGTCATTTTATATATGACGTAATTTCTTTTAATTGCTGGTTTTAATGCGCTTTGATAAATTTATTATTCAAAAGCTTTTTTTTTCTTTTTGTTATTAACGTGAAAATACTTTTATTGCTAGAAAGGAAATGTTCTTATTTCCTTTTCCTGTCTTATAATTGGCAAAAGTATTTTAAAAGAACATTCAGAAAAGCTAAATATTTCCCGTAAATATATTTTTAAATTTAAACTGTTTGCAATATTATTATTTGGCTATTTCAAATATGACGTAATTTTTTCCATTGACGGCGATTGACGCATTTTAATGAACTCTTTGTTGTAATACTTTCTTTCTGTTTTAATACCCATATATAAATGTAGTTTCATGACATAAATTTCATTATTTTTCCCCTTTAACTCTTAAATATTTAATTCTCACTTAAAAGTTTCTTTCCTGATGATGATAGAAAATATTGATATAAATATATATATTTCCCCCTAGATGTGGCTGCGAGCGGCAGCGCGTGATTCAATCATCCAATCTCTACATAAATTATTGTAAGTCATGAAAGTATACGATAACTAAGAAACTTAAGCAATTACAAGGTGCATAAAAATTTTTATGTTCCATAAAATTAAACTGTAATAAATAGACGGGAATTTTTCCCCTACTAGATAAATCATATTTTGTGTTGGAGTTTTACATAGGTTTTATTGGAAACAGGGGAAAGAATGCCGAACAAAATTAGTCTATGTTCAAATAAATCTCATCATTGCTACTGCAATCCTGAAGATGTAGGTGAAAATCGAGGTTCAGATGTTTCCTTCACTTTATTAGAGCCCTACCAGTAATCGAGAAGTTTTGCTCTTGCAGATGATAGGTTGGAAGTATTGGGTTCGAATCCAATCGAGCACTTTGGCCTAATCATTCTGAAGTTTTCCGTAGTTTTCTTTAAGCTTAAATTTCCATGCATAAATACGGGTTGGGTTCAATTAGAAAGGCCCCCACGGAGTGTACACCTCCTTTATTGCCTACATCCCTCGTGTCCATAATTTGCCGTTATAAACACAACCATTTCATAATAAAAAATGCAGTTTGGAAATATTCAAGATTCAAGTTTTGTACAGAAAAGTACAAAATTATTGTTAATGATTTTTCTTAAAGCAGTTCGGCTTATAGTTAACTTTAGTGTAATAGTCCGTTTTCAGTCCGAAACATTAAAATCTATTTTACAAACAGTCTTCGGTATTGAAATTCATATCTAAAACTCTATATTTGATTATATTTGTATATAATAATTAAAAAAGAAACGTTGTAATTTGAAAAATTGTCATAATGTAGTTAAATAATTTTATCTGAAAATCCGAAAAAGAAAGTTCAATTACCGACCCGAAATCTTCACTTTCATCATGATCATAAATTCCAATTTTTTCATATACAAACTGAAGTTTTGCAACAAAAGTACTATGATATTATTAGGAACTTGTTAATATATTTTCTTAATCAGAAACCACAAATAAAATAAATTTTAAACGCATAAACAATAGGTGATATAAATAAAACTACATTTTATTTAGTTTAGGAACTGCAATAAATAAAGTATCGTCAAAACAGACAAACTCAAGAGCCCACAATCAAATAAGAATTTACCTTGTATTTATTGAGTAGATTTATTTTCAGGCATTTTATTTGGGCGAACTATGGTAATTGTATAAAATATTGCGGAATGCACATAAATATGCAGCCATGGAACGTCGATTATTTTATTATGGTGGTAATTTTTTTTGTTTTCATATTACGAACAATTTGACGGTATACAAGAAAATAGGTGGATTTTTAGTACTGTATATAAAAGGTAAATAGAAAAACATAGCTTTACAAAAGACGTTACACAAGTAGGGTATTTTAAATTGTAACGTATACGAAATTGCTTCATAAAAACATTTCGAACATGGTTTGAAATTTAGATTGAACTTACGTTGAGAATGAAATTTTCCAAAAAAAGTTAAAGTATTTTGAAAATGTTGTCAAGATAATTAAAAATTCCCAAGAAAAAAAATACCTAATTAACAGTGCCATGGACATATTTCAAAAATATCTCTTTTTTTATTTATTGAGTTAAAATTCTGAATTTTTTGTTATGGTTAACCATATGACTTGTAAACAAATTCACATCTTAAAGCATCTCATGATTTGAAAAAATAAATATTAAAACTGTGGGATAATCTAAAATCGTTAAAACTCTAGATATTATTTGTAGAATTTCAGTTTGTTTTAATTTAAATAAACACAAACAAAAAATTTTAACACAAACAAACATTTAATTTTGGATCAGTATTTTAAAATATTTTTTTAAAATAATTAAAAAATATTTAAAGTTAAAATTTGAAAAAAAAATCATACTTTTAAAAGTACATTTATTTCCAAATTTGCTGTGTTAAAAATAAATTAAAACAATAAAAAAAGACGCGTTCCAAGTATCACCTAATTAGATTAAACGATTCTTGACTTATTATAATTTAAATAGGAGAAATGTTAAAAAAACACCATGAACAAAGCGCATTTTTTGCAAGAAGACGCTTCAACAGAAAATCATTGCTTGAAAGCTAGATTTTGAAAACAAAACAAAACGAAAAAATCATGTTCCAATTAAAATAGAAATACGGTTTAAATGTCATTTTAAGCAGAAAAAAGAACCAATGAAAGTTTTAATTCAATGTTTTATTTAGAAAATTTAACGGTTTTTGTATCTTGAACCCCCCCTATTGCAATTAACAAATGGGATATTAGATGTTTCCCCTGAAACGTCTGAAAAGCTTAATAAGAATTTTTAATTGAGCGACGTAAGTGCAAATTACTAGACTTTTTATCTTGCATTTAAATGGAAAATATGCCTCAATTCTGAATGCAATTTAAACAAGGCTACAATGACTTTTGAGAAAACTGACTTTTAAGAAAATTTTAATAATTTTCAAATACATTATACATGTTTTAATTATTCTATTTTTTTACTGCCAAGCTAAATTTAAACATTTTAGCTTATACTATACAACTGATTAATAAAATAACATAGATTGTTCAAATACAATTTGGGCCTAGTGTGGAAATTCAATATAAAGTTAAGAGAGCTCGTCACTCATTTTCCATATTTCCCCTACTAATATAAATTCTATGGTTGTTTGATGCTCTCATATACTTAAAATATCTCCTTCGGAAATTAATATTTTTAACTTCTTTTTTCCATGCACTTCTTAACACGTTCGCTGCCGCTTACGTGAAGATGTGATGATGGTCAATGCCGCACTGTAGAAGTGGTTTTTTTCCAGAAGCCGATTTACTTTTTATAACAAAGAATACTTGAAAGATTTTCTCGTGCCAGCGCGTTGACATCACGTTATCACACATCCTGGCCGTTAGACATCACGCCACATCACGCGCTGGCACGTGAGTGGCCCCTTAACTTTGGCGCCATATCACGCGCTGGCGCCTGAGTGGCAGCGAATATGTTAAAAGATGTGTCTGTTTTTCTTAGTTTTCTAAATTTTTCTAAATTATATACTTAGTTTTATTGGAAATGTTAAAATTTCACCCACAGTTCATCCGCTTTAACGCATAAAATATTAAATTAAGCGCAGATCTTAGAAGTATTTTGAGAATAATAAAAAAACATCTTTTAAGAAGAATACTTAGAAAAAAAGAAGTTACAAATATTAATTTCCCCAAGAGATATTTTAAATAGACGAATGCATCAAACGTCCATAGACTTAACATCGCTGAGAAGAGTTTTGAAATTGACTGAGCAGCCCTCTTAAACTCAATAGGTCCCGCCAGGTGTTAAAATAAATATTTTTCTAAATACACAAATGTGAAACTGAGTAAATTAATAAATATACGAAAGCATTTGTTTCCATACTTTTTATTTCAAGTCCTTCTATAGTAAAAAAAAACTAGCCTTAAAAGGAATGACTCCTGGAATGATGCTGATGTGGAAGATTTCCGGAACTAACGAATCCGGGTTGTCCACTCCTTCCATGAGTCGAATAGACCAATCAGGAAAGGGCTCCGTCTATGCATCGCCGTATGGGTTACTATAAAGAGAGGAAAGGTTACCATCGCCAACAATCGCCAAGTTTGTCGCCAACTTGGCGATATATCGCCAAATTTGGCGACCAAAATTAGTTGTCAAAAGGGACGCCATTTTGGCGATAACTGTAATATTTCGCCAAATTTTTAATTTCTTTACAACACCAGTCGTTTGATACATCATTTGAGTTGTTTGCAACTGCTTATTCATATAATGGATGTCTTGTGTGTTATCCCCCATTCTGCTCCCCAGGGGGGACACATTTTTAATTTCTTTACAACACCAGTCGTGTTACACAAGATTTGAAAGGTCTGCAACTGCTTATTCATATTATGCATGTCTTGTGTGTCACCCCCACACTCTGCTCTCCCCAGGGGGGTCACATTTTTAATTTCTTTACAACACCAGTTGTGTGACACATCATTTGAAAGGTCTGCAACTGCTTATTCATGTTATGTATGTGGTGTGTGTCATCCCCCACTCTGCCCCCCGGGGGGCACATTTTTTATTTCTTTACAACACCAACTGTGTGACACATAATTTGAGAGGCCTGCAACTATTTATTCATATTATGGATATCTTGTGTGTAACCCCCCCCCTCTGCCCTCAGAGGGGGCGCATTTTGTAATTTATTTACAACACCAATTGTGTGACACATCATTTGAAAGGTCTGCAACTGTTTATTCATTTTATGGATCTCTTGTGTGTCACATCCACTCTGCCCCCCAAGGGGCACATTTTTAATTTCTTTACAACACCAGTCGTGTGACATATCATTTGAGAGGTCTGCAGCTGCTTATTCATATTATGGATGTCTTTTGTGTCCCCTCCCACTCTGCCCCCCAGGGGGGCACATTTTTAATTTCTTTACAACACCAGTCGTGTGACGCATCATTTGAAAGGTCTGCAACTGCTTATTCATACCATGGGGCATTGGCGAGCGCAGCAAGCAGGGGTAGCCAATAATTTGGAATCGCGAAGCGATTACGCGGGGGGTTGGCGAGCATAGCGAGCAGGGGGGCGGGGCCCCCCTAGTTATGTAAATTAAAATTGTATGGAGATTTGCTTCTTATTAGGTACAAAAAAATCTTACAAAAGTTCTTCATCTATGCTTTGTTTGGTATGTAATATTAATTACTTTATGGTATGCGTATTAAATTTCGGAGGATTTCTATAAAAAAAAAAGCACTATTGCCAATATTCCGCAGATTTTCCTACGACAAAAAGTATAGCTCGAACGAATACATTATTTAACAAGTTAAGGGCCACATGAATGACACTAAAGATGAAAAAATATAATATTCTAAGTAATTATTAACACGTTTGCTGCAACTCACGCGAATGCGCGTGATATGGCGCCAACTTTAAGGGGCCACTCACGCGCCAGCGCGTGATGTGGGGTGATATCCAATAGCCAGTCACGCGCTGGCGCGAGAAAATCTTTCACTGATTCTTTTTTATGAAAAGTAAATCGGCTTCTGCCAAAAACACACTTCTACAGTGCGGCATTAACTATCATGACATCTTCATGTAAGCGACAGCAAACGTGTTAAGAAAGTATAATCCCTTAATAAATAAAAATTTAAGTAAATTTTCAATAATTACTTAAAATAATGCATAATTTTTTAGTTTAATATTATATTTTAGACTGTCAATCATCGGTGAAAAGTCAGTCATCTAAACAGAAATTCAGTGTCAGTCACCGGTGGCTAACATGGCGCAATTAATAAAAAATAAACATTGCAATTTAAAATGTTTTCAGGATGTAGTTAAACAATTTTACATGAAAATTGGAAAAAAGGTCAGTTACCAACTCGAAATCTTCACTTTCACCATAATCATAAATTCGATTTTGTTTTTCACATACAAATTAAAGTTTTACAATAAAATTATAATTATACTAGCAGTTACCCGTGACTTCGTTCACATAAAATTTAAAGAAGAAATAATTGATCAATCAAGCAAAAAATTTCGATGATGAAAAGCATGTGTAATTAACTTTTTACGAATTTATGGTAAAAAACTTCTGATAATCCCTATTTGCTAATTTGTTTGCTGGTTAAAATTTTCCTTTCAGCGATTAATACTAATAGATAGAAACATTCTTGAATTCTTTTGTTCAGCCCTGTAGTTTTCCAAGTGCCTTTAATACACGAAAGTATCTTTCTAAAATTTAGTTCAAACAAAAATATTTCTTATTACTATCTAAATTACATTTTCAGAAATTATCATCCGAAGACAACCTTGTATCCCGTTCTTTGCGGGACCCTGTATATCATTTTATATATATACTACAAACATTTCTTAGTTTACTAAATGCAGTTTAACAAAAAAAATGCATATTTTATTTAAAAACCATCTTTAAGTAAATTACGCTCATATTCAGTAACCTTTCCGAGATCTTTTGTGTAACCCTGCATATCTAAATTTAACTATTTATACTATTACCATTTATACTCTCAATTTAATATGCATACATTTAGCGAAACTTAAAAGCACATATCATAATTCAAAATGCATTTCATCCATGCAGCAGTCATCATCTATCATATACAATACTTCGAATAGAATATATAATATTTGAAATCTTTTGTGTGTTCCTGTAAATGCTATGCACTTCGTATTATGCATGAAATAACTCACATTAAGCCTCAGATCAGATTAAGCCTCAGTATATCAATTTGATTATACATGAAATCGTTTACCATAATTAAAATATGTCGGAAACTGTTCCTCCCTTTATTCTTATGCAATGGAATTCTTCTGTGTAACCCTGTAAATGAATAATAAGTGTCCTTTCCACTACATACTTTACAAAATGCATATTTTAGTGCACTTTGTAAATGCATGTAAATTTGAATATGTTTCACAGGGTATAACATCGTTAAATTTAATTAAAACGATTTTCCCCATAATGCCGTAATGTAAGGAAATTTTTTGACAATCCCTGTAAATAAACTAATCATGGTAGAAACTTTATTTTCAATAGGTATTCGTGCTAGGTAAACGTTAAGAACGTCAAAAAATTTCATGGAAATCGGAGTATATTTACGAAAGTTAGAAAGCATAAAAACTTTTCAACTTTGTTCGAAAGTATAAAAAAATCGAGCCAAAAATATATTAATCAGTAGTTTTATTTTTCGCCTTTTCCCCACAAAAATTTCTTCCATTGATAACTATGAGTTTTGAATAAAAATATTCATTTGTATGTAACTTATAACTTATTGATTAATATAAGTAAAAAATATTTCTGATTCATTTTAAATATGACGTCATTATTTATCTCGCTCCATTAGCTACTGATATTCATACCCCTTGTATTTTTAACGACTGCTATAAAGTACCTGTTTTATTTCAACTATGACGTCACATTTTCATAAGTGAACTATTTTATTAAAAATATAATTCTTTTTCATTCTTTTTGCTTTCAATTTATGTCGCCATATTTTACTCAAAAATTCCATTAACTAAACAAATATCCTTGTTAAATATATTATAAAAAATACACCTTTTATTTTTATTTTAAACATGACGTCATATTTATTTTCTTTTAAATTATTTTATTATAGTTTTTCGCGTGAAAGTTTTTTATTAAAAATTCATTGCCGCTGAAAAATTATTATTCCATTTTTTTATTTTCTTGGCAACAGGAAAGGAAAATGGTTAAATTTTATCTGAAAAATGCCTATTGATTTTGTATGAAAAATAATTAAATTTTGAATTATTAAGAGATATATTTGAATAAAATAAATAAAAATTAGCCTATGTTCATTCCACTCCTATAATCTATCCATATGCAAAGATTCAAAGACATTAATCCCTCCGTTTTCAAGACAAGTTCATTCCAATTTATCGGACACACTTTCACATTTATAATATACTAGCTGTTACCCGTGACATCGTTCACGTAGCATTAAAAATAGATAAACGCTTTAATTAAACAAAACATTTCATTAACACTAATTTAAAAAATATAACACATCTTATACCAGGCTATGCAGTATTTTTTTTTTAATAGGGGACTTAAGGAACTCAGTCAAATAAATGGAAAATGTGTTAGATAATATGAACAATCGCGAAAATGAAATTGCAACAATAAATGTGATGCAAATCATACTTAACTGCAAGCATATTGTAGTAAATTTCAGTATTTATGATTGTATTGATTATCTCAGTATATTAATTTCATCATGTTTGAAATAGTGCAACGCAATTAAAATACGCTGTGAATATTTTTCCCCGTAGACTATTATATTACCGAACATTTTTCTGTATCTTGTAAATGAATGTTAAACCTTTTCACCCCATTTTCAACAGAAATCCTGTTTTAATGCTCTTCAGAAACTGATATCAATTTCAATATTATTAAAATAACCTTAATAAAATAAAATTATTAAAATACGCTACAAATGGTTTTTCTTCACAGACCATGATATATTGAAATACTTTTGAGCTCCCTGTACGCACACTATAAGTACTATACTTAACATATTCGATAGTAACCATGTTCTTGTGAACCTTAAAAATGCATGTAAATTTCATTACATTTAAAATTATGTAACATTATCAAAATACACCACAAATGATTTTTAAGTCGTAGACCATAATGTAAAATCTCCTTTTGAGTGCTCCTGTGATTCAGCTATAATTGCAACCTGGTTCATTTTCAATGCCGGGCATGCTATGGCAAATCTCAATAACGTATGTTATTTTCGTATGAATCCCACTGTATTTACTTAAGTTGAAACACGGACAAACAGACGACAGACCCCAGGCACTCGGCATCCGGTATACAGACAGGTTGAAGTCGTAAAAACTTTTAGACCATGTTAAAAAGTGTCAAAAAGAAGGTAATTTCAGTAAAACGAAAAATTTTTTTTTGAAAATTTGAAAATTTATACGTTGTTTCAGATATGACATTACATTGATATTTTTAAAATTCTTAATGGAAAGTATTCCTGTGACGTCACAATTGGTAAAAAGTTGAATTTTATACCTCGAACCGAAAGAAAGGAAAAAGTTCATTTTTATTACGGATTAATATCTGGAAAAACTACTAAAATATTTATGTTCTTGTAAAGTGTGAAGTTATATTCTTGTGAAGTCTTCTAAGTGTAAAAGAAATTTTATATAACGTCTGCGTGATATAAGAAGAAAAACAGTATTCCTCTGACGTCACAATTGGTAAAATCGCGGTTTTTAACCTCGAACCGAAAAACAGAATAGGGTCCATTTATTTATTTCATTTTATTTTATCACGTGAAAATCTTTCAGTTGAAAATTAATTACAGAAGAGAAATAATTATTCCGGTTTTTTATTTTTTGGCAACGAAAAAAGAAAAATGATTAAATATTATGGAAAATTTTTCAATTTATTCTATATGAAAAATAGTGAAATGTTGAATTATTAAGAAAAATATTTGAATAAAATAAATAAAAATTAGCCTATGTTCATTTCAGACCAATAAGCTATCTATATACAGAAATTCAAAGACATTAATCCATCCGTTTTAAAGCCAAGTTCATTCCAATTTTTCGGACACACTTTCACATTTATAATATACTAGCTGTTACCCGTGACGTCGTTCACGTAGCATTAAAAAAAAAAGATAAATGCTTTAATTAAGCAAAACGTTTCATTAACAATAATTTAAAACATATATAACTAACACATATCTTATAGGAGGCTATGCAGTAGTTTTTCTTTATAGGGGACTTAAGAGGCTACTTCACTCAAATGAAAAGACCCGTTCGCTAATGCTAATCCTATGGGAGAAATTTATAAAAATATCTCGGTTGCATTTTAATATTTTTAGATGATTCTTTTTGCATTGGATAACTTAGATTGATCTGAATGGAGGTCGTTTTTTAGTTTTTCGATTTTGGTTGCAGATATTTTTATGGGGTTGCTTTCGCTTTCCAAACTGGTTCCGAAAATGAAGGCGCCCTCGTAAAAAATAACTGTAAACAAAATGAAAAAAGTAACTAATGGCATGCATACAGATCAATCTCAGATATCCAAAGCCAAAACATCATTTAAAAATATTGAAATGCAACAGAGATATCTTTATAAATTTCTTCCATAGGATTAGCATTAGTGAATGGGTCTTTTCATTTGACTGAAGTAGCCGCTTAAAGAACTCAGTCAAATAAAAGGGAAATGTGTTAGATAATATGAACAATCGCGAAAATGATATTGCAACCACTTATACTGTAGAACAACTGTAACGCACCCCAATTCTACAGAAATCGTGTTGTAGTGCATTTCAGAATTCCATATCAAAGAAAGAAAAATCGTGTTAAACCTAGGTAATAAAAAAAAATATCCAACATTTGCGTAATACATAACTTCGCCGGCCCATTCTTTTCTGCAGCTATGTATATGATCTATGTGTTTGTAAATATTCTAAATACAATGTTAAAATTTTGCTTAGTTAGAAAAAGTATAACGAAGATTAAAATTCACCTTTAGCAATTTCTAATAATAGACAGAAACGTACTTGAATTATTTTGTACAATCCTGTATATTACGTGCAGATATTTATACGACCGCATATTTAGCTTAAATTACTCAAGCAAAAAAACCGATTAAAATTATTGAATTCATATTTCCGGGAATCGCTAGTGCCCTGGTGACCATATATCCATTTTATTGTATAGTCCGATACATGATTTATTTAAATTCTACAAACATCTCTTATTATACCAAATGTAGCTGAAGTCATTAGTTTTTCTTAAAATACATACGATAATTGAAAAAGCTCTTCAGCAATCTTTTCTAATAGATCATACTTTGGATACAATATCTGAGATATGGATACAGGTCCAAAATCTTTTATGCGTAAAGATGTAAATGAACAACAAATGTAATGCAAATCATACTTAACTGCAACCATATTGTAGTAAATTTCAGCATTTATCATTGTATTGATTATCTCAGTACATTAATTTCATCATGTTTGAAATAGCGCAACGCAATTAAAATTTTCTCCTAAAATTGATAAAAAGTATGTGATGATTTGAGGTTATGCCGGCTCTTTGTTGCAGCATCTACTCCTCAAAGCTCTAATAATAATAATAATAATGATAAAAAGTTAAATGTGAGCGCGTAAATTTTAAGATGGAAATTATGACAGGTTTAGATTTCACGAGAAATTCTAAAATAGTGTCAATTTGTATATATCTACTTTTTTTATACGTATTTATACGAAACATAAGATCATCAATTGATAACTTCGTCTTAATAACTGATCTTTATTATATTTTGCTTCATTATTATATCTTTACATATGCGATTAATGTTTAATTTTAATAGTTTGGACAGCTGAGTTTTACAGAAGTAGCTTTTTTTTTCAATTTTAGCTTTAAATAATATGTGTTTGAGAGTTAGACTGACTATTGTAAGATTCATTTTTTACTGTAGTTAATTTTTTAGGTTTATTATAAATCAATGAAACAGTTCCTTATTAAACATTTACTTTCGTCGAAATTTGACGGGTTCTACCTTGTGTTATTAAAAATGAAAACTTGAAAACTTATACTTTTTTTTTAAATGTGACGTTACATTAATATTTTTAAAATTCTTAATGGAAAGTATTCCTGTGATGTCACAATTGGTAAAAAGTTGAGTTTTATAGCCTAGAACCGAAAGAAAGAAAAAGATTTATTTTTATTACGGATTAATATCTGGAAAAGCTACTAAAATATTTATATTCTTCTAAAGTGTGAAGTTATATTCTTGTAAAGTCTTCTAAGTGAAAAAGAAATTTTATATAATCGTCTGCTAGATATAAGAAGAAAAACAATATTCCACTGACGTCACAATTGGTAAAATTGCGGCTTTTAACCTCGAACCGAAAAACAGAATAGGGTCCATTTATTTATTTCATTTTGTTTTATCAAGTGACAATCTTTCAATTGAAAATTAATTACAGAAGAGAAATAATTATTCCATTTTTTTTTATCTTTTGGCAACGAAAAAAGAAAGATGATTAAATATTATGGAAAATTTTTCAATTTATTCTGTATGAAAAATAGTGAAATGTTGAATTATTAAGAAAAATATTTGAATAAAATAAATAAAAATTAGACTATGTTCATTTCAGGCCAATAAGCTATCTATATACAAAAATTCAAAGATATCAATCCATCCGTTTTGAAGCCAAGTTCATTCCAATTTTTCGGACACACTTTCACATTTATAATATACAGTGTCTCACATAAGTGATGGGACACTTGTGCTTTACAAAAGGAAACTAATCAAATAAATTAAAAAAACATGTACACATTTTTTTGTGGGTGTGTTTCATACTTAAATTTAGTAAAGATTATTACATAACATACATTTTGTCAAAATATTAAAATATTAATTTAATAAAAATATAAATGTTTAGAACGGAGCAAAAAATAGCTCACATAAGTGATGGGACACCATTATATATGCAACAAAAATCGTCTGAAATAAGCAATAAAAATATTTTTGGGGGTTTTATTTTTACTTAAAAGCAATTGGCAATAATTCATAAAATCGTCTGCAGTATTTCTCTCCAGTTTGTTTTGGAATTTTTGTGTTTTTTAGCTCTGTGTAGCCATGAATGCTAAACGAAAAGAAACTTCGCCTGATATTCGAAAATTAGTTATTAATTTGCATATTGAACGTGGAAAATCTATTAGAAAAACTGCTGAAACAGTTAACTTGAGTCGTTCAACAGTTTTCAATATCATTATTAACGATATAAAAAGAATCATATGATTCAGGATAAAAGAAGACCTGGCCCACCATCTAAGCTATCCAATGGAATAAAGCGAATTATCGTTCGAAATATTAAAAAAAATCCAAAAAATAGTGCTTCAAAAGTTTCTGCTGATTTACAAGCATTATATGGAATAATTGTTAATCCTGAGACTATTAGAAGGGTAATTCGATCTGCTGGATATCACGGTAGAGTAGCCAGGAAAAAATTCTTCGTAAGTGAAAAGAATAGAAAACTCAGACTAGCTTTCGCAAAATCCAACATAAATAAGAATTCTGATTACTGGAATAAAGTTATATTTGCTAATGAGAGTAAATTTAATATATTTGGTTCTGACGGTAGAATCTTGGTGTGGAGAAAACCCAGGGAAGAATTTCGCAAACAGAACTTGGTACCAACAGTAAAACATGGTGGAGGAGGAATTATGGTATGGGGGTGTATGTCGTCCGCTGGAGTTGATAATCTTGTTTTTATTGACAGTATAATGGATCAGTACAAGTATATTGATATTTTAAAGCAAAATTTGAAATCTTCAGCACGAAAATTGAACCTTTATAACGATTTTAAATTCTACCAGGACAATGACCCCAAGCACACTGCTCTGAACGTTAGACTCTGGCTGCTATATAACTGTCCTGAAATAATAAAAACACCACCACAATCTCCAGACTTAAATACCATAGAGAATATTTGGCAATTGAAATCAAGAATTCGCAAACACACCATTTTTTCAAAACAACAACTAAAATCGGTGCTTCAAGAAGAATGGGGTAAAATCGCTCCAGAAATCACAAAAAAATTAGTCGAATCCATCCCAAAAAGATTAAATCATGTTTTAAAAGTAAAAGGAAATCCAACAAAATATTAAAACCTTTTAAAAAGTAAAATTTTTGGATAAATATTTGATGGAAAAGTAAGTGTCCCATCACTTATGTGAGCCATTTTTTGCTCCGTTCTGAACAATTGTATTTTTACTAAATTAATATTGTAATATTTTGACAAAATGTATGTTATGTAATAATTGTTACTAACTTTAAATATGAAACACACCCAAAAAATTTTTGCACATGTTTGTTTATTTATTTTATTGCAGTTTCTTTTTATAAAGCACAAGTGTCCCATCACTTTAGTGAGACACTGTATATAAGGACTAGCAGGCTAAGCCCGCTGCGCTGGTCTATTTTTCAACACAAAACATGAATCAAACAAAATATTGAATATGATTGTGTTTTTTAAAGCAAGTTCACCTCGAATGCTCTTTTACATTTCTGAAAATCATACAAAACTCCATTGTATTTAAAGATAGAAAACCAACGATTATAAATGCACCAAAAATGCATTAAAAGTTAGCAAACAGCTGTTTAGAATCTACTGTCGAGATTCTTCATCAGTGCAAAACTCAGCGAGCTTGAAAAAAAAACTGAGCCAAAAATAAAAAAAACAACAATGGAATCAAGGCCCGTTGACGCCAAAATATATTAAAATAATAATAAAATATTATGTTGTTGTATCAGCTTATGCATTCGATAAAATTCGGGCTTTTAAGAAAAAAATATTTCAGTTGACCATTTATTGTAGAGTTTCATAGATAAATGAGACAATTATGAAAAGAGCAATTTAAATATTGTCTATTCACCATACTTCTAAAATGACCATTGAATTTAAACAATTTTCAAGTGATTCATTTTCATTTGATAGCTTTTGAACTCTAAACCACTCAACTTGAGAATATGGATATCTGTGGAAACCTTAATACATCGTCTATCAATATTATATTATATTTCGCAACGTACATCTGCTCTTGACAAATATATTACAGTGCTCCGTTTTTGGAATGCAGCAGAATAAATAAAGTCAAATAAAGTTTTCCTTAAAAAAATAAGGTGAATGTTTTTTGAATGTGTAAAATAAATTTTTTGATACAGATGTCATATACGCATTACGTTGGCGTGATTGAAACAAAATGTACATTTTATGCCTCTTATGGTAATCCAACTTTGTTTTTAATTTATTAATGAACTATTTATTTACTTTCATTTACATTTTAAAATGATACAAAATGTTATGCTCTGTACATAGAAAAGTAAAATAGAAAATAGAAATTTATCTGTCATTTGAAAACGAAGTTTCCGTTAAAGTGGCGCCAGAAATGTATCACCTCAACGTGGTGCATATATGACATTTGTGCCTCTTTCTTACAACATGGGTGTATGCATTTGCACCTAAATTTAGTTATTTAGCTCTATTTTTGTAATATTAACTGGAGTTTGTACAATGTACGGTACTACTTGATTATTCTGTCGAGAAAAAAATTAATAGCAGATTATAGGAATAAATGTCAATAATCGATGATCGTAAGTATGATAGCAATTGATATAACACGTGATACACGTATTTTTTTACTTCATAAGTGCTTTTTAATTCGACTTTTAATTTGTATTTTTTATTTATGTTTATTGTTCTTTCGTTATTTAAAATGAATTTATGTAAATTTGAATAGTTTGGTGAAACTTGCCGACTTGTTAATCAAGTAGCACTCAATTTACATTTAAAAATATCATATTTCACAAAAAACTCCGGCACAAACCCAGATTTGCAAGATTTCCTTCCAATACCAATGCGGCAAAATCCTCGTTTTAGAATAGCGAAGAAATGTGCATTGTTAAAAATTATTTTCGTTATTTTAAGACGAAAATATTAATAAATAAAAAAAGTTACTATAGCACAAAACAATTTTTAGAATTTCTAAAAAGAAATTGAAAGTAAATAAACAATTTATTAATACAGAACCAACTATTGCTGGGTTACCATATCAGGCAAAATAACAATATTTTGGCGATAGTCAGATACCTCAATGTGTATATAATATCTGTGCCAAACATGTTTGGAAAAAACAATAATCGTTATTTATACAGCATGTTTAAATACTGTAGTATAGTGAAAAAAATGTATACATGGCATATACGCACCACATTGGCGAGTTTTTTTTTTTTTTTTCTTCTGATGCCGATTTGGAGAAAATTTTGTTTTCAAATACCAGTTTATATAGAGTTTACAGTTATTTTCTGTTATTTAGAAAAGTTAATAGAAAATAACAATAAATTTTAAAAAGTTTAGTTAATAATTATAAAACAAAACTATTTATATCCTTTAAAAAATAAAATAAAATAAAATAAAAATTTATTAATAAGTAAACAACAGCCAGGTTACCAAGTGAGGCATAAAATCGCCATTTTATTGCAGTCGCGCAAATGTGTCGCATGTATGACAAATGTGGCTAGATTAAAATAGTTTACATAATAGGAAAAAAAAAAGAAAAAAAATTATAAATAAGACAATTTATTAATAAATAGGCAATAATATCCGGGTTGCCATATCAAGAAAAATAATGACACTTTAGCGTCAGTTAATTACCCAGATATATATATGGTATCGGCGTGAGGGAAATCGCACCAACGTAGTGCGTATGAGATATCTGTGCCAAAAAAAAATTTAAAAGTTGCAGTTAAATTATTTTACAATATCTATGTATGTGGAAAAACAGTTACCCTAAAATTTAAATATTATTCATTTTCGTGGTATTAACTGCTATATATGTAATTAAGTTAAATGTAAAATGTTTTCCTAAAAATGCTCTCACTCATTAAAAGAGAGAGAGAGCGAAAATAGTTCTTGCGAACATCGCTCCGTCTTGTGCTTTTTTTGCTTTAGAATCGCATTGATTGGCGACAAAAGTAGATTGAAACACCTAATTGAACAAAAAACATACAAATAACAATTAGAGCCTTTTTTTAAAATTAATTCTGCGAGTTTCTTCTGTAAAACACATAATGGGAAAATTAAATTTAAAAATATTTAAAAAAAAAGAAAGAAAAAAATACTTATGTTTTACCTAATGAAATTTTTGATATGTTGTTTTCTTTTAATCTGGCTCGAAAGAAATAAATAGTCAAATATTGTGTCACTTCAAAACTTTCTTTCACATTGAGTTACTTTTTAAATATTATAAATATTCTTTTTTTTTTTCGTTAAAGATAAATATTTTCCTTTCATAAAATTATCTTGCATTAAACGGATTTTTTTGTTTTGTTTTTATCATTATTTATTTTAAATCAATGAATTAACAGGGTTTTTTTCGAAATGTTTATATTATTTTCCATTAGAGAAAGCATTTCATTTCTTTTTTGAAATATAATTATCGCCAAAAACTTAGTTGTTGCAACCCTTCCGTCAAAAATAACCAAAAAATACGAAATTTAGTACGAAAAATCAGAGTTATCCCTGTATATTTGTATCATAAACCTCCGCAAAAATATTTCCTATCGAATGATACACTATCTACCAAAAAGTATTTGTACACTTTCAGTTTTTGACATTTTGTCAAATATTTAAAAATATACCGGTCGGATTCTTCTGGAACCAGAAATATAAAGATTATGTTTCACTTTATATTTATTTACATTCACTAGGGGGGCCCCGCCCCCCTGCTCGCTATGCTCGCCAACCCCCCGCGTAATCGCTTCGCGATTCCAAATTATCGGCTACCCCTGCTTGCTGCGCTCGCCAATAACCCATGGTATGAATAAGCAGTTGCAGACCTTTCAAATGATGTGTCACACGACTGGTGTTGTAAAGAAATTAAAAATGTGCCCCCCTGGGGGGCAAAGTGGGAGGCGACACAAAAGACATCCATAATATGAATAAGCAGCTGCAGACCTCTCTAATGATATATCACACGACTGGTGTTGTAAAGAAATTAAAAATGTGCCCCCTGGGGGGGCAGAGTGGGGGTGACACACAAGACATCCATAAAATGAATAAACTGTTGCAGACCTTTCAAATGATGTGTCACACAACTGGTGTTGTAAAGAAATTAAAAATGTGACCCCCCCTGGGGAGAGCAGAGTGTGGGGGTGACACACAAGACACCCATAATATGAATAAGCAGTTGCAGACCTTTCATATCTTGTGTAACACGACTGGTGTTGTAAAGAAATTAAAAATGTGTCCCCCCTGGGGAGCAGAATGGGGGATAACACACAAGACATCCATTATATGAATAAGCAGTTGCAAACCTCTCAAATGATGTATCAAACGACTGGTGTTGTAAAGAAATTAAAAATTTGGCGAAATATTACAGTTATCGCCAAGTTGGCGTCACTTTTGACAACTAATTTTGGTCGCCAAATTTGGCGATATATCGCCAAGTTGGCGACAAACTTGGCGATTGTTGGCGATGGTAACCTTTCCTCTCTTTATGGTAACCCATACGGCGATGCATAGACGGAGTCCTTTCCTGATTGGTCTATTCGACTCATGGAAGGAGTGGACAAACCGGATTCGTTAGTTCCGGAAATCTTCCACATCAGCATCATTCCAGGAGTCATTCCTTTTAAGGCTAGTTTTTTTTTTACTATAGAAGGATTTGTTAAGCGGGTAATTAGGGGGCCGGCAAAAAAACAAAGAATAATAGAAATATTTGGGATCGCCCTGTACATGAAAATGCACGAAACGACTTATCGCTTTAGAATACAAATATATGAATACAGTAGAATATGTACACTAATGTTTGTGAGAATAACATGTATATTTATGGCGATAGAGCGATTTTTTTGAAAAATTCAAAAAATTCTGGTATGTTTTTTGTTTATATCATGCTGGGTTTTTGACCAAATTTAACGCAAATTTCAGAAAAATTGGCAAAATGCAGTAGAAAAAATGTAGCGCAATTGGAATATAAATATATTTAATATTTTATGAAATATGAGTAGTTGTATAAAATAATTTTTATCTGCGCATGCGCGAACTAGAAAAACATTTTTTTTTGCATCATTTAATAGTCAATTCTATGGAGTGACTTATAAAAAAAAATCCAATCAAATATCGTGAAAATTCAAAAAGATATCATTATTTTAGTGAGATGTTTTTACTCTGCTCTCTAAAAACGGCTGAATCTTAAGGGATTCTCCACAGATTGACATTTTTTAATAACTGACTTAAAAAAAAAACTAGTATTGAATTAATACAATATCTAATACAATATTGCTGCTAATAAGTAGTTGACAATATTGATAGAAAAGAAAAAGAGCTTTATTCGCATTCAGGGCCAAAACTAAGAGAGGGGGAGGGAGAAGGGCATGTGCTCCGGGCGCTAGGATGAAAGTGTTCCAAATGTATCTTTCGTTTGGCGATTTTTTTCATGACTATGTTTAGCATAATATTGTTAAAATTATTATATCTGGGCTATGCTAAAGCATAAAAAAATCTAATGATGAAGGCTTAAGGTCCCTGCCCCTACCCGCGAAGATGCTCACGAGCTAATGCTATTCCTATGGGGATGCATTTTTCTAACTCTTTTGCATTTGGACATTTTTAAATAATATGTTTTGCATTGGATAGCGGAAGTCCTTTTCAAGATCGCTCCGTGATTACTTTTTCAATTTTGGCGTAGATATTTTTATAATGTTTCTTTCACTTCCAAAAGCGATTCGGAAAGTGAAACTAACTTTATAAAAAATATCTATGACTCAAATCGAAAAAGTAGTCAAGGAGCGATTTTGAGAGGGACTTCCGCTATCCAATGCAAAAAAAAAAAAAAAAAAAAAAAAAATTGAAAATTTCAAAATGCGAAAGAGTTATTAGAAAAATGCCTCCCCACAGGAATAGCATTAGCTCAGCAGTGTCTTCGCGGGCAGGGACAAGGGCCTTAAAGATCCTGTTGAAAGTAGAATATTTTTGATTCGGTTTAAAGTATCAAATTGGAGTATTTTAATAAAGCAGAATACGTTATTTTATATTACATATTTTAAGTTTTAAAATAAGTCGGCTATTAATAAATTGGAGAAATTTTCTTTGTAAATATGCTTTGCGAAGGAGGGGGAAAGGGGTACCTTCAAAATCCACGTTTGCCTCGGGAAAAAAAGACTGGTTTTGGCCCTGTTTACATTTAACCCGTCAGTAGTCGCGTGTCGGTCTTTTCGCCGCCCGTATAATTTATCTTCTTATAACTTGTTCTACATTACAAATACAACGGAGATCTGCCATGTAGCTGACTTTAAAGGTTTCTTGACCACCTTAGTAAAGTAACAGGAAACTTCTGTTTTTCTTTCAGGTACATTTTTAGAAACAAAGTTGAAATTGGCGGAAACGTCTACGTAACAATAACTAATGTCAGTTCATTTTTACTTTTTCCAGTTACTCCAGATCTCATGAATAAAATGCATAATTTAAGAAAACTGCAAATTTATATGTTCATTGAAATGTTATTTTCCTATATTACGTGAAAAATATTTCTTATTTTACATATTTGGTATGCGGGAGGCCAGCGGCGAAAAGACCAAGCGGGACTAATGACGTTGTGAAAAAAGTCGCGACTACTCGCGGGTTAATAATTCTTAGATCCTCCTCGAGAGGCAATTACAGCTGCGACTCTCCTGGGCATGCTCTCAACTAGTCCTTGTATTACATTTAATGGTATTTTATTCCACTCTGTTTGCACAAGGCAGGTAAGCTCTTTTACTGATTTTGGGCGTGTGTCACCCGCCTTAATTCGACGATCCAACTCGTCCCAGAGGTTCTCTATTGGGTTCAGGTCTGGGCTCTGGGCAGGCCACTCGAGTCGATGCACTCCATTATCAGCATACCAATCCATGCTGGACCTCGCTACATGGCAGCTTGCGTTGTCATCCTGGAAATAACATGGGTCCAATCCATAGTATTGCCACAACGTAGGAAGTACACTGTTGTCCAGTATATTACAGTAGGCATCGGCATTGAGCTTACCATGAATTGGGACCAAGGGTCCTAGTCCGAACCAGGAAAAACAACCCCAGAACATAATCCCCCCTCCGCCAAATTTAACTGTGGGCACAATACATTCTGGTAGGAGGCGTTCTCCAGGCAGACGCCAGACCCAGACCCTACCATCAGAACGGTAGAGGGTGAACCTTGATTCATCACTCCAGAAAACCTGTTTCCATTGCTTAACAGTCCATTGCTGGCGTGTTTTGCACCAACTTAACCGAGCTGCGCGGTTGGACTTGGTGATTAAAGGCTTATGGGCGGCAGCACGGCCATAAAAATTAAGCAGATGAGCTTCCTTACGGATGGTATTCATGGAAACAACACATCCTGAAGCTTGTTGAAATTCTTGGCGTATGTGTAACATTGGTTGGTTGCGATTCTTCCGAATTTCTCTAGACAGAACCCGTTGGTCTGTATCTCCCAGTTTCGTCTGTCTGCCTACTCTGGCCACATTCTGACAATCACCATTCAGCTTCCATTTTCTAATCTCATAAGCCACAGTCGTTTTGGGGTAATTAAGCTCGCTAGATATGTCGATTAAAGATCGGCCATTTCGGTGGTACCCGATGATCACACCTTTCTCAAAATCAGACAGCTCTGTTCTTCTTGGCATCATGCATGCGATTGATGTCAGTGTTGTTTTCGACACCACATTTAACAGTGGAGAACTTGACGTATTTCAGGATCGCAGATATCGGCATTTGCATAAGAGCCATTATCAATTATGTATCAATGGGTAGATTTGACACAAATGCTTCGATTTTTTATAATTATTTTTATCCTGAAATAGGTTCGTTCTGGTAATTATCTAAGAAAAGAAGTAAATCACCAGTAAAAAATGTAAATGGAGATTTGGCAATTTGCGTAAAATCTGACGTCATTCAACTGCTTTCAGAGACCAATTGAAAATCAGTTCACTCCTATCCACAATAACTTTCTGAATTTCCACGAAATTCGATCGGATTTTTTTATGGGTAGCTCCATAGAGTTGAATATTAAATTATGTAAAATGATAAATTTTATCGTTCACTCATACGCTGATTAAAAAATATTTCATACAAATACTCATATTTTAGAAAACTTTTAATATATTTATATTTCAATAGCACCTTATTCTTTCTACTACATTTTGCAAATTTTTCTGAATGTGGCTTTATATTTGGTTGAAAATATTGCATGACATAGAACATTTTAGAAAATATTTAATATATTTATATTTCAATGAATTTTGGTGAACTCCCCTCCCCCTCTCTTTTCTTCTTTGCAAAGCATCTGCAAAAGTATTCGCAAAGAAAAATTTTCTAATTTATTAATAGCCGACTTATTTTAAAACTTAAAATATGTAATATTGATTAAAGTAGTCTGCTTTGTTTAAAAAAAATGATACCTTAAAATCGTGAAACCGAATCAAAACGAAAAAAAAAAATCTGCTTTATGCGGGATCTTTATGCCATCATCATTAGATTCTTCTATGCTTTGGTATAGGAGAAATGCTTTGAATGGGACGATTTTGACAATATCATGCTAAACATAGACATGGAAAAAATCGCCAAACAAAATGTACATTTGGGACACTTTCATCCTAGCGCCCGGGGCACATGTCCTTTTCCCCCAACCCTCTCTTAGTTTTGGCCCTGAATGTGAATAAAGCTCTTTTTCTTTTCTATCACAATTGTCAAGTACTTATTAGCAGCAATATTGTATTAGATATTGTATTAATTCAATACTAGTTTTTTTTAAAGTCAGTTATTAAAAAATGTCAATTTGTGGAGAATCCCTTAAGATTCAGCCGTTTTTAGAGATCAGAGTAAAAACATCTCACTAAAATAATGATATCTTTTTGAATTTTCACGATATTTGATTGGATTTTTTTTATAAGTCACTCCATAGAATTGACTACTAAATGATGTAAAAAAAATGTTTTTCTAGTTCGCGCATGCGCAGATAAAAATTATTTGATTCAACTACTCATATTTCATAAAATATTTAATATATTTATATTCCAATTGCGCTACATCTTTTCTACTGCATTTTGCCAATTTTTCTGAAATTTGCGTTAAATTTGGTCAAACACCCAGCATGATATAAACAAAAAACATACCAGAATTTTTTGAATTTTTCAAAAAAATCGCTCTATCGCCATAAATATACATGCTATTCTCACAAAAATTAGTGTACATATTCTACTGTATTCATATATTTGTATTCTAAAGCGATAAGTCGTTTCGTGCATTTTCATGTACAGGGCGATCCCAAATATTTCTATTATTCTTTGTTTTTGCCGGCCCCCTAATTATCCGCTTAACAAATGAATGTAAATAAATATAAATTGAAACATAATCTTTATATTTCTGAAGTTCCAGAAGAATCCGACCAGTATATTTTTAAATATTTGACAAAATGTCAAAAACTGAAAGTGTACAAATACTTTTTGGTAGATAGTGTATAATCTGCAAAAAGATCTATCGTGTAGTTTTTGAAAACACTCGTTTGGAAGTTTCAGAACTTCTGCTTTATAATATATATATATATATATATATATATATATATATATATATATATATATAAGGATTTTTAAGAAATTTCCCCTTAATTTACTAAATGAGGATTCAGAATGAAATAAGATTCATTTTAAACACGTAAATAATAAATAACAAAGACGCAATTGCATTTTTTTAAAAAATTTAGGAGCTGCAATAAATGATATAGTCTGTAAAATCTATAAACGCCAATAATTATGGGATAAATTTAGTTACGATTAAAAACACGTGCAACAATTGGAAATTCACTGCTCAGCAATTATTATTCATAGGCTATGATACAAAACTAAAAAATTATATATTGTTTTATGTTATTAAAAAAGTATAATCCTGTGACAAGTAAAAGGTTAAGTAAATTTTAAATAAATTTTCAGTAATTACTTAAAACAATATTTTTTAGTTTTACATCACATTTGAGACTATCGGTCATCCGTGAGTGACGCGACCTAAACGGCAGATTCAATATCAGTCATCGGGGACTAGTATGGCATTCAACGTGTTAAACATAAAAATGATTCTCACAATTTTCTAAAACAACTACTTTGTATGCATGCATGAACTAAAAAGAATTGCTTCTCTGTTTACAAATCGTCAAAGGGTTTTCTCTAAAGAGAAAAATAAAGATCTTCTTTAAGAAACTTCTTTAAATTTAGTTTAAAATCCAGATCATTTAAATAGTTAAATGCTTCTGAAGTCAAAAGGCATTCGTCCTTTTCCCTTTCGAAACTACTTTAAAGCTCAAAAAGGAAATAGCTTAAATGTCACGCTCCATTGAAATGCATAGATATTATTCCTTAGAATCTGAAGTGCAAACTTGTTTTGCATAGATTTCTTGAGCATTAAATTTCGACCTTCATTTAGAAAAAGAAAATTTCAGATTTTGCATGTTGAGAAGAAATTGTAAAATGTTCTGTTTCTATGGGCGTGTTCAGCGCAACTTACCAAAGTGACCAATGTTACCGACCAATTGTAGGGAATATGAAAGCGAATTTTTGCACCAATGAAAACTATCCAGTTGAATTGTAGCTGACGTCACAATTCACCATGATTTTCATTCCTTACTGCCTTACAATCAGTCGGTAACATTGCCCACTTCGGTAAGTGACCGGTAAGTTTCGCTGAACATGCTCTATGTTCTTGTTGTTGTCGCGAATTTGATTAATATTTTGTAATTACTTTGGTCTTCATACTCTCATAGTGACTCCATGGTCATAGTTTTATTTTCATGCAAGCGATCACGAGCAATGCTAAAAAAAATAGTAGAATTTTCTGGA
The DNA here is from genome assembly GCA_964019185.1 of Maratus speculifer. Classification (NCBI taxonomy): domain Eukaryota; kingdom Metazoa; phylum Arthropoda; class Arachnida; order Araneae; family Salticidae; genus Maratus; species Maratus speculifer. The sequence continues at coordinate 43,592,044 of OZ025301.1, forward strand.
ATAAAATATGTGTTAAGTTTTTATCTGAAATGCTTGAAGATTTGTTTTTGTAAGAGATTTAAATTATTTTCACACCTTTAAATTAAAACGACGATGTTTATATTTTCTGGTAGAATTTATAGCATCGATATCGCACTGTTTGCGATAGCTGTCTCTAATAAACACATAAATGCGAGGAAAACGTCGATGGCGGATGAATATTTTCACTCTTATGGTTTTCCTAAAATTTAAACATATCGTTACAGTTAGTCAGTACGTTAAATTAGTGTCAATTAGAAGCCATAAATTGCTTAAAATTTTTTACTGTTCAAACATGAAAATGGTTCGTACTATTTTCTAAAACAACTATTTTGCATGTAGTATGTATAAATTAAAAGGAATTTCTTCTCTATTTACGAATTCTCAAAAGATATTCCCTTTAAAAAAGTTTTAAAAAATCCATGTATTACTTCTTGAGATTTGGCTGTTCTGGAAATTGTGATTAATGCCACATAGCAGCTGCACCTGTTGAACGATATACACCAAAAACTAATCAGATCTAGTTTAGATCAAGGTCTGACAGACTACTGCCTAACAGACCAACAGAATCTAAAATGTGAAATTCCGTGCGTTAGTTCTTGAGATAAAGCGCCCACAAAACTTTTGTCACATACAGACAGACTGACAGACTTAAAGTGAGACATGTTTTTCGGCTTCTCTCACACCTAAAACAAGTAAATATGTACATAACAGTATTTCGAAAATGTTCACGCATCCAATATTTTTTTCTTGTTAAGATAGAAGAAACTAAAAATCCAGATCATTTAAATAGTTGAATGCTTCAGAAGTCAAAGGAGTTTGTCCTTTCTCTTTCGAAACTCTTTAAAAGTTCAAAAAGGAAATAGCTTCAATGCCGCACTTAACTGAAATGAATGGACATTGTTTTCTATAATCTCAATTGCAAATTTGTCTTGCGCAGACTTTATGAACATTAAGTTTCGACGTTCGAATCGAAAAGGAAAATTGGAGCTTTTGCATGTTTGAGAAGAAATTGTAAAATATTATGTTTCTAAGTTCTAGTTGTCTGGAATAAACACAAAAGAGTTTGAAAAACTTCTATGGCGGATGTTTATTTAAAATTTTCTAGTTACAAAGGATTGTTAGTGAAGGGATACACGATAAAGAATATTTTTGTAAAATATGTGTTCAAAGTTATATTTGGTTTAGATGTATTTTTAATCTAATAAATATGTTACATGCGTGTTTTTCTAGTAATATAATATTTGGGTATTGTGATCTAGCATCATGAGAGGAGAAATTTTAATGGCGTTGTGAAAAAAAATTGTATTATGAAGTGATTTAACATGAAGTAATTCAAATTATATTCATAAAAAAAGTCAGTATCTATGTTTTTAATCAATTGAGAAAAAATAATTTTTAAAGAAAAAAGCTTACTTTAAACAAATATGTGCTCATCGTATTAAATAGAAATAAAATATACTTATAGATGTCATACTTTACATTTGTACCTCAAAGACCTGAAGATATGACAAGCATTTATATTAGCATTTATCAAACAAAACTGCTCTAGTATCCTATAATTTAATCGATTATAACTCTTAATTTAAATAATTTATACTTTAACTTAGGACCGAATAGTTATAAAATTGGAAAATTAGTTTAAGCTTACTATGAAATACTTCTATAGTATACAAAAACACTCTATGTAAAATATAGTTATGTAACGAATAAACGAGAATGAAAACTAATCAAGTACAGCTTGTGAAGCGCTTTCTAAAGCTACTGCAAAAAATTTCGCTGTTTACTTTGAAATAAAAAAGGATGTCCAAATAAAAAAATTGAAAACAAAAAACAAACAAACTGCATTTTAGATGTATTTATATATTATCGTTAGTTCGAAAGATTGAAATTTTTTTTAAATATAGCCCTGATTATGAAACATAGGTTTGTATGTATTATATAGCAAGCTTACGTAAGTTCAGAAAAACACATAACACAGTTCGAAATTCCCCTTCAGAAATTTCCGTATATAAATGAAATTCTTCTCCATTAACGAATTGTCAGAATTTTCGCTTTAAGATAGTTTAAAAAAATCCAGATCATTTAAATAGTTGAAAGCTTCTGAAGTCAAGAGACATGTGTCCTATCCCTTTTGAAACTCTTTTAAAATTCAAAAAAGGAAAGAGCTTAAATGTCACGCTCCATTGAAATGCATGGATTTCTTAGAATTTGAATTGCAAAGTTCTCTTGCATGGACTTTTCGAACATTAAGTTTCGACGTTCGTTTGGAAAAGGAAAATTTGCATGTTGAGAAGAAAATGTAAAATGTTATGTTTCTAAGTTCTAGTTGTTCCTAATAAACTCAAAAAAGTTAGGAAAACGTCGATGGCGAATATTTATTTTACGTTTTCTTGTCGGAAAGGATTGTTAGTGAAGGGATACACGATTTTTTTGTAAAATATATAACAAAGTTATGGTTTAATTAGCTACTTTTTTTATCCAATGAATGTATTACAAACCTGGTTTTCTTGTAACATAATATTTGGTGCATTGGGATCTAAGAGCGAAGACATTTTAATCGCGTTTTGAAGAAAAATATTTTATGAAGTAATTTAACTTCAAATTACATTCATCTAAAAATATCAGTATCTACGTTTTTAATCGATTGAGAATGTACATTTTTTGAAAGAAGCTTTTTATTTGCAGAAAAAAGCGTACCAGACCAAGCATGCAAAGATGCTCTCATCATATTAAATTAAAATAAAATATATTCACAGATGTCTCTCTAAGTTGGTACCTTGAAGAACTGATGATATAAGCATTTAGATTAGCAGCTCGTTAGAAGTGCAAAGAAAAATGCTGCAGTAACATATAATTTAACTGTAATTGTAATTTAAGTTTATTTTTGTATGCAAGTAAACTGTTTGAAATATAGTTATACAACGAATAAGCGAGAAGGAAAACTAATTAACTGCTTCCCTGATTTGCCCGTACGTCAAGCGGGCGGCGTTCTTGCCAATCATGATTTGCCTGTACAACGTACAAGCATCCATACTCCAGTCATGATTTATTATTCTCACAAATAAATTTTATTATAAATTTAGCAATATGCAATCTGAGCATTTTCCCGATTGAATTTGGCAAAAATTTCTGTTTTGAAAAACTGGTGATAAAAGATAAAAAAATTTCGTAAAAGACACGGAAAAAATTGGCATCATTTGAAAGTTTTTTCAAAATAAATATTGATCAGTTCAGTGATTAAACAGGTAACACGTGAAGTGATTAAAACTTATATATATATATGTATAGTCTAAGTGCTAGCAACGTCAAAAATCACGTCATTTTATCAAGGCTCATTTTTTTATATGTTTTTTGCTTTTATGGTAGAATACATTTGCAAGCGGTCTGGCAGTCGGGAGACGTTGCGTTTGCCTGTGGCAGAAGGGGTTATGCAGATCAAAAAACTTCAAAATCGCGTCATTTTATCAAGACTCATTTTTTAATATGTTTTTCCCTTTTATGGTAGAATACGTTTGCAAGCGGTCTGGCAGTCCGGAGATGTTGCGTTTACATGTGGCAGAAGGGGTGATGCAGATCAAAAAGCTTCAAAATCATGTCATTTTATCACGGCCCATTTTTTAATATGTTTTTATCAAGCTTAAAAATTACAAGATATTACTCTCTGGATTGCAGACAACCTATAATTAATTTTCCAGACACAAATTCGGTTGCAAAGGTAATGCCATACGGCTTTCAATATAGCAACGAAAGTGCCTGTTCCTAAAGTGGTTTATAATTTAAAAATTATAAGACCTCTTTACGTCATTTTATCAAGCTTAAAAATTACAAGATATTACTCTTTGGATAGCAGACAACCTATAATTAATTTGCCAGATGCAAATTCGGTTGCAAAGTTAATGCCAGACGATTTAAATATGGCAACGAAAGTGCCTGTTCCAAGAATGGTTTATAATTTATAAATTATCAGACCTCTTTACGTCATTTTATCAAGCTTAAAAATTACAAGATATTGCTCTTTGGATAACAGACAACCTATAATTAATTAATTAATTTATTTATTTATTTATTTATTTATTATTAATTGGTCTTAAATTTTTTTAAATATAAACCGCTCTTGGAACAGGCACTGTCGTTGCTATTCAAAGCCGTCTGGCATTAACTTTGCAACCGCATTTGTGTCTGGCAAATTAATTGTAGGTTGTCTGCTATCCAAAGAGTAATATCTTGTAATTTTTAAGCTAGATAAAATGACGTAAAGAGGTCTTATAATTTTTAAATTATAAACCACTTTAGAAGCAGGCACTTTCGTTGCTATGTTGAAAGCCGTATGGCATTAACTTTGCAACCGAATTTGTGTCTGGAAAATTAATTATAGGTTGTCTGTTATCCAAAGTGTAATATCTTGTAATTTTTAAGTTTGATAAAGGCACATTAAAAAATGAGCCTTGATAAAATGACGTGATTTTGAAGTTTTTTGACCTGCATAACCCCTTCTGCCACATGTAAACGCAACGTCTCCCGACTGCCAGACCGCTTGCAAACGTATTCTACCATAAAAGGGAAAAAAATATTAAAAAATGAGCCTTGATAAAATGATGTGATTTTGAAGCTTTTTGACCTGCATAACCCCTGGTAACCTGGTAACCTGGTAACCACTGGTAAACGCAACGTCTCCCGACTGCCAGACCGCTAGCAAACGTATTCTACCATAAAAGGGAAAAACATATTAAAAAATGAGCCTTGATAAAATCAGGTGACGAAAACGTCGCTAGCTCTTAGACTAATATATATATATATATACCGGGTGATCCAAAAGTCAGGACGAACTTTAAAAATGAATAACTCGAAAACGAATCAAGATACAAAGATACGGTTTGCACCAAATGGATGGAAAAGAAACCGGATTTTGTGTGACAACGAAAAAAATAGTTTGCCGTTGACATCCAAAAAATGACACGGTAGTGTTTTTTGCACCAAAAGATGATTTGCAAATGAAAAAATGTTGACAATTTCCAAGTCAGCTTAGTTACAGTTAATTAGTACAACAGAAAATGTTCAATGTGCTGTCCCTCATTCATAAGTGCAGCTGTGAGACTAGGCACTACACCGTTCACAGCATTTAGTAGCATTTCTTGCTTTATGGCAGACACGTTTTGGCGGATGGCATCTTTCAATGCTGCTAGTGATGCCGTTGGTCGCCAATAGAACAATATTTTTTTGTTGTCACACAAAATCCGGTTTCTTTTCCATCCATTTGGTGCAAACCGTATCTTTGTATCTTGATTCGTTTTCGAGTTATTCATTTTTAAAGTTCGTCCTGACTTTTGGATCACCCGGTATATATATATATATATATATATATATATATATATATATATATATATATATATACATATATATATATATATATATAACGGGTGTCCCAAAAATGACTGATGGATTTTAAAATTCAATAACTTGCAAACGGTGAGAGCTATTTAAAAAAAATTTCCAGGAGGGTTATGTATAATGTCAGGAGTTTATTTACCGTAATTTTTTATTTTAGTTCAAATTTCAAACAATAGATAGCACTGACGGCGATTGTAGGCCAGGTGATCAGTGCTGAGTGAGGTCAGTTTCGGCATCGACCTGGGCTTCAATTGTTGTCAGCGCCATCTATTGTTTGAAATTCGAACTAAAATCAAAAGTTACGGTAAAAAAACTCCTGACATAATTATACATATAATACATATGTATATATACATATATAATATACATAACCCTCCTGCAAAAATTTTTTAAATAGCTATCACTGTTTGCAAGTTATTGAATTTTAAAATCCATCAGTCATTTTTGGGACACCCGGTATATATATATATATATATTTATTTATTTATTTATTTATTTATATATATATATATATAGAGAGAGAGAGAAATAGATAGATAGTACTTTGAATGAGTGTATAAATTAAAGCACCTCAATGCATCAGGCACCAAGCAGCTCTAATATGCAAAAATCCATATAATTTAGTGGGAAAACATGACAATCGATGAAAATTATGTAAATAGGGTGTAACAACATTATAAACAAAAATCTAAACTTTAAAAAAAAAAAAAAAAAAAAAAAAAAAAAAAACTTCTTGATTTTTGGAAGGTGGAGGGAGAGTAACATGAATTAAAAAATTCTTAAAAAATGGATTCTCACATGTTTCGCAAGGCATGACAGACCGGCATATTCCATTAGTGTAAAAAAAAAAATATGTAAAATTAATATTCTCGAACATCAAATAGTAAATCAACCATACTAACAATTAAAGAAAATATAAACCCAAAATTAAAACAAATATACATATACAAAATACCTTTAAAAAAACTTAAATAAATGCAAAATAGAGATGCAGGAAGGCTATGACCCCACCTTGACCTGTGAAAAAAGAGATGCCTGTTAAAAATACCACTCTTTTATACTTATAAAAGCAGGAGTTATTAGGCCTAAGATCTTTACATCTTAGGCCTTTTCTTTTGTGTGTCCCTGTAAATGCTGTGCACTTCGTATTATTCATAAAATAACTCATATTAAGAGTCAGAGACGTATTTCAATTTGATTAAAGATGAAATCGCTTTTCAGAACTAAAACATGTTGCAAACATTTATTATTATGTGATTGAATTCTTTTGTGAGATCCTGTAAATGAATAATATTAATTATTTTCCCTGAATACTTTACAAAATACATAGTTTAGTGCACTTCGTAGAAGCATATAAATTTTAAAATGTTTGACTGGATGCATTATCTTTAAAATTCATTTGAAACTATTTCCCCCCCCCCCCCCCCCCCATAGACCGTAATGTTATGGAGAACTTTTTACTGTTTCTGTAAGCAAACTCATCATGGTAAAAACTTCCATTTTCAATAGGGTTCATGCTAAGATAAACGTCAATAACTTCCAACTATTTTATGGCAATCCGAGCTCATTTACGAGAGTTATAGCGCAGACAGACGACCAGACAAACGGAAAGCAGAAACAACTTTGTTGAAAAGTTGAAACAACTTTGTTGAAAAGTGTTAAAAACTTAAACGTTTTTCAAACGTGAAACACATAAATTTATCACAGTGCTTAATTATGTGATAAACCATTACCTACACGAACAACTGCGACTGAAATAAATTTAGGCTACATTACGACGCATTACAAGAGATCAGTAATAAAGTCATTAACTTAAGTCAATATTAACAGCGGAATAAAAGACATTATCCGGAAGAAATAAATGATATTGTATATTCCTTATATCGCAACCGAGGTTTTTTTATTACAAAATGTATATAATAGACCAATAGACCAAATAGACCATTCTGCAAATATCACCATTATAATTTATAATTATAAATTAATCTACCCTCATTAAGAAGTATGTTAATGTTTTCTTTATCATTCAGTCTAGATAAAACAGTTTTCCTTCTATTATATTTACCGGTTATACGTTTTTTACGTCTGACATTAAATTTCTGCTGTGGCATACCGATATAATAATTTTTCCCCTTCTACAGCTATTCCCCTTGCCTATAGCTGTCATAAAACTATTACAAAGTTTGATGATCACAATGTGGTTAGAAATAATATTCGAAAACAGCAAAAAAAATATTTTTAAGGCATCCATTGTCGATTATTACTGAATTTGTAATAATACACAAAAATGGAGAAGCGCTCATGCCAGAACTTTCTAGTTGTGTATGAGAAAAATGATATAATAATAAACGGAATTGTCTAAAAAAGTTCTGGGACAAATCTCAAATCTTAGAATCATTAAAATCATGGAATCTTATAAGAGAAACAAATTATTCTAAAATGGAATGAACTTTGTTACGGAAAATCTAATGAGCTACCAGATATAGATACAATTGAATTTTAAGTTGAGAAACGTAAAGTATAAGGATTTTAAAGTGGGAATAAATAATTTCAATTCGAAAAATATAAAAATTTAATATAAGTGCAAATGTTGAAAAAACTTAAAATATGTATTATGCTAACTGACATATATCAATGCGCTTGATACATGTATTTAAACGTAATATTAACTTTGATAATTATTTTGATACTTAATGAATAAATACTATAGGGTTATTCATTTGTTTTAAGAACAAAAATCCCGAATTGTTGGAATCATAGTTATTCAACAACGACGTAATTGTAAGTAATTTAAAGTTGAAATACTAAATATAGATTTTTCTAAAGTTCTTTTCAATTTCAAATTCTACAAATACCAAATAATTTCTATGTTCTCTTATTAGGAATATTAATTATTGAACAAGCCTCTAATTATTCAAAACTCCTTTGCGCGTTTGTTAACTGAACGCAAATGAATGAAAATTAAACCTATGAATTTCAACATGTGTTTGCTTCAGCAAATTAACTTGCATATACAAGCGAAGGAATACTACTTCCTGCAACGCCATTAAAAGCTACATTCAAGAACTTCAGATAGTATTTACATATTCTTTCGAAAATCCTTTTAGTTTAAATCTCAATAATATAACAAATTCTTTCACTGTTTGCAACACATCTATGTTTTGAAACATTTCATTCATTAAAAGGTCCTGGGGAATTGTTCTAAGTGAAATTAGATGAGATTTGTTATAATATATTTTATTCACTTACTGAAATACTTTGTATAATTTAAAGAGCCTGTACGGTTTTTAAAAAATCGAATATCTGGAAATTTTGAATTTGTATTATTCGAAAAAAAATGATTCCTTTACTAGTACAGTTGTAAGAAGTACATTTAAAAACTTTCTCTATTTTATTTATAGTAGATTAGTATTATCTACAGTATTAATATTAGTATTATCTATAGTAAATTTTCTCAATAAAGGACGATTCAAAATGAACATAGCTATTACAAGATTCTATAACTATTTAATCGATAGGAATTCATCGATAATAATTATGTATAATTTAAAAGGAAATTCAAAATTTTGTTTACATACTTTATAACTATTTATGTAATTCTTTTCAATTAAATTGTTATAGCCGTTTGTAATCGCTATATCCATTTTAAACTATCCTGTATAATTTACAATTTTTATTGTAAGGTTAAATTATAAATCATGCATCTCTTTAAAATCTAATTTTTTTTTAATTCAAGATCATGTAAAATGTAAATAAACATACGTCCGGAATTCCTTTGTCTGTTATCTTTGTCATCATCCTTGAAATTTTTAATTAACCAAATTAGTTAACTCTATTTTTTTTTTCGGGATGGGGGAAGGGGCAATAAGTTGCTCATGTATAGATAAGCACATTCTTGCTGCTTCTTAAACATTCCATTTTTATATTTTATATTCAAATTCAAACTTATATGGAATTTAATGACAATCAAGTTTAAAATTACTTTCATATTATTAAGTAAATATAAAATGAATTCTGGTGGCCTAGTTCTACCATTTTGCCTCATGATTCCACTAGGGAAAATGACGTCCCATTTAAACAAAAATATTAAATGCTTTTCAAACAGTTTTAACATTAAATTGATTTACTATTATTTTAACACAATCTAACTGATTGGTAAAAAAATCATACGAATTGAATATTTCCAGCTGAGCGAAAAATTGCCCAGGCGGGAATCGAACAAGGATACTTGGCTTACAAGTCCAATGCTTTACCTGTTAAGCTAACCGGGCGATAACCGGCTGGGATTTTTCGCTCAGATAACCTTATAGTATCCGGGTATCCGGTGTAAAGTATCCGGGTTCGATTCCCGGCCTGGGCAATTTTTTGGTAGCTGGAAATATGCGATTCGTATGATAACTTCACCAATCAGTTAGATTGTGTTAAAATAATAGTATATCTACGTATCCATCGTTCTATGGAGTTCCATTACCTGCGGCTTATTCTGCCGAGCTGTCTAAATGACAGACCAGATGTTATGGCCAATAAGGTTATCTGAGCAAAAAATCCCAGCCGATTATCGCCCGGTTAGCTTAACGGGTAAAGCATTGGCCTTGTAAGCTAAGTATCTAGGTTCGATTCCCGGCCTGGGCAATTTTTCGCCCAGCTGGAAACATTCGATTCTTATTAAATTGATTGTCTTAAATAGTACACTGTAAAAAGAAAAAAAATGAAAATCTACAGGCTGTTCCAAAATTCCACTAACAAATGAAGAGGAGAAATCAAGATGATGAAAAATTGCCATAGAAGATGCAGTCGCAAAAACCATTTATTTAATCACAAATACAAGGGGAAACTTAACGGTAAAAATTTTGCGAAAATCAAAGAAATTGAAGTAAAATTATAATGATTTGTTTCTTGAATATTTAAGAGGATAAATATATTACAAGAGCTATGCGTATAAGCAACGGAGTTAGACGTGTCTAAGGTGCGGGGATCGAACCCAGAACTCCTGGAATAGCGATTCAAGTGCTCTACCATTTTGAGCTAAGAAGATGATGCTCAGCTGCACATCTCTCATTCATATATGATGGTAAGGCTGCAATTGCAACACAGGAGGTAGAGCACTTGGTACAGCACTTGGAGTGCTCTTCCGGAGGTTCCGTGTTCGATCCCTGCTTTAGACACGTTTCCCTCTGTTAGTTCCCGGGCTTAGCTAGCAATGTGATAATTCATCTCTTAAATATTCGATAAGTTCTAGTAAAATTTCACTGCTGAAAATTCGTTAAAATTACACAGATATGTTTCTTGTATTGTATGAGACGGGATAAAATCACAAAAAATTCCGGAAAAAACAGATTGATCTCGTAATGGATGTTACCGTATGAATTGATCATCGCAGATGGGGCATCCAAAATGGGTCTCGTCCAGTACAAATTTCTGGCGTGTATAATAGCATGATATTACCTTTTTTTTCTTTGGTGTTATCCTATTTATAACAAATGAGAGAATATCTATTAAAAGATTCATTATAACATACTGTAATAAATTAATAAACTTTCAGCCATAAAAATAGTAGCAAGGATAAGTTGCTGAGCTTGTGTTCGATTTGTTTAAATATCTGAAGTTTTATTATTACATATTCGCTAGTGCGGGCTAGCTTATAGTAGACGAATAACATAACTACTGATGGAAGCAAGAGCTTAGTATTTTGAATGATCTAGATATGTTCACAAGTTGATACAGATGTTAGAATTTTAGAATACAGAATACATTATAACGACAGACATTACCCACTATAATAACAGAAGAAAAGAAATAGAAAAACATAAATAAACTAGTCGCTGGGGGCCACTGTAATACTTACCCATCACGAATATGCATAATATAATATAGGAAAATAAAACATGTGAAAACTATTTATACAATTAATCGCAATTCCAAAACAAAAATTAAATGTATATTTAAATATTGTTAATATACATAGCAATGCTCTACTTATGAATTGCTGATGAACCCATTTTGATGAATTATATAAAATGCCAAACAACTCAAGTAGTACTGAACTGCGTAAAAGAAACATCCTTATAACTTCAAAAATAATAATCATGTTAACTAACAGTGTTTTGCGTTGGATTAAGCGTTTCACTTCCAATTTAAATCTATCTCTGAATTGAAATTTGAATGAAATACAGGGTCTGGAAAAATCGAAGAATGGGGAAAACAGGATTACAAATATCTCAACGACTAATAATCCGATCGACTTCGCTCTTTAGCAAAATTTGTGTTATTTCATTGCCTTTTACGTCCATTCCTTGAAATAAAAAATTTCGAAATTTTTTATATGCCTTTCATTTTTCGAGAGTCCGAAAAAATAGTTCCGGATATTCGAGGTTACTGATATTAAATAGGCTTCGTTCCATTCTTACATACTATGTACATACAAAATTTCAAGTCTCTATCTCAATTTGCTCGTGAGATAGAGCGTTTACAGACACACAGACAGATAGGCAGACGAACGACAATTTTTTTTTTCTAAAATATGTTTTTCGGAATCTCCATCATATAAAACGTGTAAAAAACGTCAATTTTTTTTTTCGATTTTCAAAAAGATTGCAAGATTTAACCTATACTACGTATGATGGGTAAGTAATATAAACAAAACTTATGTGAATAAAAATACGATAAGCCATTCGGGGGCAGAAAAGAAAATTGATATACGAATCATTGGATTATAGTATAATAAAGGGAGTATAACATATACAGTCGGCTCGTGTTAGTTTGAAATCGGATGAATATAATCTTCGTTTAATTCGAACTAAAATCCCGAAATTTTCAGTAGCAGAATAACGTGAATTTTTTTTATTTATTTGAACTCATTTTCTCTTGACCCTGTTAAATTAGAACTAACGAGATTCCGATTTCTCATTTTTCCTTACTGTTTCCGTATTTCATATCCTTAAAATAACTTTTTTACTTACATTTTTGTCAGAATTGTTCTGAACAAGTATACATATAGTCCCATTCATTTGATATTCTCTTGTTAGTGCCACATCTGTCTATTAATGTCACCTACACCTCATTTTCGTTTGTGCTTGTTTCTAATCCTTTAATTAGTTTATATATTCATATCTTTAATTTATTTTATGTTATATTCTAATGATAACAGCCGAACTATATATAAAAAACACTATAACATTAATTTCTTTATGATAGTACTCCTTTAAACGTGTTTTCTTCCCATACTTTTTATAATTCGAACATTTCTTGTGATTCTTAAGAGTTCGAATTAACGAGAGCGGACTGTACTTCAATTTTCTATGACATAAGACCGTCAACCAAGTTGGGTTAGGGTAGAACACTCTGTATTTGTTATTTCTTTTGCAAGCCCATGTTCTCGAGTAAGCTTTCATCCTCCTGACAGTGCCAGATTGACGGTAGGGCATTCGGGGTACAGGCCCAAGGCCCCTGATTTTCAGGGGCCCCCAAATGCTGCTGAGCTTTTTTCAGCTATTATTTAAACTCTAATGTAGTTTTAATATCTAGTGAATTTTTTACATTTCATTTTACATTCTATTATGTTCATATTGCATTTTTATAATAATAACGTTGCACAGTTTGTCTGAAGCATTTATTTATCGTACTAAATACTTTTTTTTTTATCTTTGTCACTTTTAAATTAAATTGTTTTTTCAATTCTTGTTTAAATCCTTTTCCTGAGTGTTGGTGAGTGTAGCCTGAAAGTTGTAAAGCCCCCTAATATTTCAAATAATTGTACTTGGTGGTGTCAAAAATTTATTGTTTGTCGTCGCATACTTTATCATTCCAGATATATAGACTTGCATTGGGAAAAATAATTAGCACCACGCAGTTATTATAAAACATTTACTCACCTTAATTTCAAATTGTCAAATAATTAATTTAAAAGTAAGTTATTGTTTATCATATTTAATTTTTTAATGGGTATTTTACAGTCAATAATGGTCACTTTAGTAATTTTTTTTGCATGTTTAATCATTTTCAATATAAATATCGGTGCAAGGGGAGGCCCTGTAATCATCTGTGCATAGGGCCCTCAATTTTTGTAAATCAGTCCCCGCCTCCTGATACCTCCTCACAAGATGTTGGTTCAGTTTTGGAATACATTACATTATGTTCTCGAATAAAAATATACAATAATTTTTTACGAGAAACTCAAAATTTAAAACAAGCATGTTTTAATCTTAACACTAGAACCGCGGGAAAATTCATTCAAGTTTTATAAAAATATTTCTCGCCGGAATTTTTATTTAAGGCTTTTTAAGTAATTTATTGAAATTGTTTTTGATCAGCTTATATTTAGCTTATTTTATAAAGAGTTTTCTGGTTCGAATTGACATCTCTGCGCATGATACGGGTCAAAATGACCCTTCGCCGCAGTTCTAGTGTTAAAAAACTTCAGAAACCAATATCTTTTCAAGATTTACTAAAAAGCAAAATTTCCTTTGCTGACATTGATTTTCGGAAATGAATATTGTAGTCATTTTTTAATTATATATTTATTCTTTAGAACAAAAATTTAAGAATTATTTCTTTCTTTGAGCGTAAATTAAATGAGATGTTTTCATTACATCTTTCATTACTTCCAACCACAATTTCAAATGTATCTTTTTGTAGATGTTTCAAAACGTTATTACATGGAATTTCCATTTTTATAATCTATACTAATAAAATCCGTGCGCCTCTGTCTGTCTGTCTGCTTGAAGCCGATTACAGTTCGCAACGGGGGCGAGTTGGAAGTCGCGAGAGGTGTCTTTCGATTCGAAAAATTCCGGAAAGTCATTTCGAGCATTTTCGAGACCGTGAGACCAAAATTAAAAAAGTTATGAATTAAAAACCGGTCGGGAATCGGAACGGAAAACGTCTTATTTCCCAAACAGGTCTCAAACGGAGCTCTGAGGCAGAACACTGCGCTACCTTGCGGTGAAGAATAGGAACTTTTCCCCGTTGGCTAAAAGAAGAAGCAACCGAAAACCTATTTTTTCTCCCGTCAATTTGTCAAAGAATGTATAAGAGAAAAAGAAGTAATTGGTAAAAAATATTAAACACTGTTTAATTAATATAATAAGTACAACTATTTAAGCACAGCAAGATATGTTCACTAAGAGGTAATAGTGTTGCTAATTAATATTTTGAGGACCTCAGATGTAACTGGCTATTCATATATTTATTCCGTATGTGAGTATTAATCGTTGTAGCTCATTTTCATACTTTTTCTTTTTGGTAGCATACACGCATATTGTGTAACCTAAGATTTACGCGATTAATACTAATTTCTGTTAGTACAAACGGAAAACGAGCTGCCAAAATTATTTGTTAGTTATGTTCTTTGTGATATTAATGAAATTACTTTTTTTTTTAATAGCAGTCTTTTGCAGTTTTTAATAAACAAATTTTTTTGAGCGTTTTTTCTTAAACCATCATGCAGACATTTTTTAAAGTAGAAAAAACTGATTACATATTCAGAATCTGCGTAAAAGTCTGCTTCTGATGATCCAAAAAATACGAGAAAATGTATTATGGGCGCGCAGTGCCAACCGTGCAAAACCAAATATTTTTAACGGGACGATGGCGACCATGGCGCGTAGCGCCGGTGGGCCGGCTTCGCACGATGGGCGCGTACCGCCCACTGTGCGAAATCACATATTTTAACGGGATAATGGGTGCATAACAACCATAGCTCTTTAATTTACTTTTTTTGTGCTGAGGATTCGGACACCAAGACTTGCTTATTAAATGAATTTTTTTGTTTATTATATATTGCTTAATATCGAGGTTCGTTTGGAAAAAGTGGCCCAGCTAGCGGGCGTAGCTCGCTAGTTATTACATAACAACTGTAATTATTAATATTAAGTATAATAATAAAAATTATTATTAATTTATTCATTTTCTATGTAATATTTAATTCGAGATGTTGTTTTGTTTTTTAATTTATATTTAATCTTATACAAGTTGTTTTAAGAATTTTTGATTTTATTGCTTAATATTTTGTGCAACAATTTTAATCTTTAATTTTTTAAGTGCGCATCACTTGCAAACGTTCTAATTCTTGTTACTGTGCGTTTCTGTTTTAAAAGAGACTGAGCGTGATGAATGCCATTTGAAAAGAAAGGACACGACTTTTATCGAAGAATGAATAAATCTAGTATACCGGCACATCCAATCCAAAAACGAAATATTTCGATATCGTAATACTAATAATATATATTCTACATAAAAATAATTTATTTAACTAGATTATTATACTATTAACTATTATTATTATTATTATTTTATTATTGTTAACTAGATTATTTATTTAACTAGGACAATATTAAATTAAAAAGCGCGTGATACATTTAATTTATTTATTTTCAATAATTTTTAATTCCGATTTTCACGTTCATTGTATTTGTAATTTTTATTTTTTTATTTACATTCTGAGGATGACTCATTTAATAGTGAGTTGAAACATGTAAAAAAATAATAATATATTTTAAATGTTTTTATTAATATACAACGTCTTAGAGGCAAAATGTTTTTTATAATATAAACTCTTTTTTTTTTAATATAGTTATTAGTGGACGTAATCAAGACTTACTAGTGTTATTTTTCACATCACATATCAGAAACATTTCGATGTTTAAAAACAGTACATAGATATATCAGTTTTTAAATTTTATTGCATGTTTTCTTTTTGTATTTTCTGCTGTTTCTAATTTGATTTTTTTTATTATGAAAGTGGGGATTTTATGTAAATTATAGCTTTTGTACACAGAAAGAGACATCACATAAGTTTCACATAGTGATATCTTTTGAATATAAAAAAGAGTTTTTATGTTATTTTAGTCAAAGTTTTCCATTTAGAAAAAAAAAAACACTAATTTAGTAGAATAGGTACCGAAATATCAAATGTTTTCAATATTTATCGTCACTGTCACGGTCGTTTCTAGATGCATCAGTATCACCTAATTGCTGAAGCACCGTAACCATCATGGTAGCTCCACGAGCTCAGCTCAACCTCAGTGCCATGAAAACAACAAGAGTATACGAGTGTGCCACTCGCTCTCAAACACCATATCATTGACCGTCCTTTTCTTGACCTTTTTAATGTCTTTAATTTGCTTAATTTTGCTTTAAAATGTGTACGGTATCATTTTAATTTCCCCCCTTGCCTTTAGAAAGTCTGAGTATTCGGAACGTAGGGAAGCGGCCACAGACGAAATTTGGCCGCCCCCGGGGCGTTTAAGTATTTTTAATCCGTCTAATTTTACTTAAAAATATGTCCGGTATGATTTTTTTTTCATTTTTTTCCATTCCTCTAGAAAGTCGGGACGGAGGTAGCGGTCACAGATGAAATTCAAGTGCGAACAGTTGCGCTTGTTGATGTTCCAGAACTGAAATCCACAAGTTTTTAGGATAGTGTTGCAAATTTATCTCGCTTTAGTACTCTCGTCTGTGACTAGTGATGCTGTTCTTTTAGGTCTTTTTCTGGTTGAACCGCTGACGGAGGTTTAATGTTTTAATGGATACTTGATATTCACAGCATTAATCGTTTATTCATTTTGTGTGAAAATCCAAATTACATTGTTATCACAGAGCAGCAATGTCCCAAGTCTCATGCATTGACTATAATACAACCTTTATTGTTACTTTACAACTTGACACTGTAGCAGCAGGAACGCGTCTAACACCTTTACCAGACACCTACTATGTTATACCGCCGCTGCCGAAGGCATCGCGTTAAGCTGATTGTTTGCATACCTTCTTCAATTTTTCGATTGTACCAGTTTTTCTGTCTCTTTATTGCTGGAAATCCATGAAGTAGTTTAAATGCTAGATGTTGTTCTTGCGTTTTGTGACTGGGTAATGTTGGTCTATTGAGTTAGTGTATATGAGTAAAAATATGTATACGTTATAAACGGTGTGTATGTCTGTCTTCTGCTGAACTTTCCCTCATAGCATACATGATCACATAACATCTGTGACCAAAATGCCACCACGCAGTGACGTCACATTGTGAGTGAGATGTAACTTTATTAAAAATTTTTGGAAAATTACAAATATTCTTCAAAAAATGTTATTTACTTTAAAAAACATGTTTCTGGCAATTTAAATATCGTTGCTTTTGTCACAGTTTCGTCACAATGTTAATGTCAAATTAGTCACAAATCACACATTTTTCACAAATTTGTCACATTGTGACCACTTTGTGAAACGTCACAAACGAGCTCTAAAACGGCCATAATGACTTCACATTTTAGTCACTGTTACTTCACATCGATGTCACGTGACGTCACATCGACAATCGATGGTCACAATGTCATAATGTGATTTCACAACGACGTCGCAGTGACGTCACTATGCCTTACGGGTTGTATATAAGTATACAAGAGATACAAGAGGGATACATATGTTGCATAATTACGTTTCAATTACAAATCGTAGTACCAAAAAAAAAAAACAAATTAGCTTTAAAATCAATAGTAAAATTAACGGTATCTTTTTTTTTGTTAAACAATTTGTGCAACAAAAATTAAATTTTAGTTTAAAATGAAATCAACCATTCAAAGTAAATAATTTTTATTCAAACCAAAACTAGCAAATTTTATCTACGGCTCTAAATTCTAATACTTCTAGAGTAAGATTTAAATATGTAAATTGTTTTAAGGCTTTAAATGAATCATTGTTCTGAATTCAGCTCTTAAGCCTAAATTTCCCAAGGGACAAACCAAAGCGAGAAATAACTAAGTACTGCCAAATCGTATTTTGCAGCTTTGCTGCAATTCTTTAGGGATATATTCCTTTAATTTTTAGTAAACTTGCTTACATTAGAATATGAAATATTTTCAAACATTTGCTTAAAATTACAAGCTTTTTTGCATTTGTAATACTTTAACAACGCTAAAATAATAAATAAATATTAATAATGCTTAAAGTCTCACCTTTTAATAACACAAAAATTGTATCATACTTGAATAAAACATTTGTATCCAAAACCATAGAATGAATATAATCATTTGTCAATTAATGCAATAGTATTTTATTTCTGCTTTTTATATACAAACATTTAAATATTTGTCATCTGATTTACTTTTTTGAAATTTCGATAATTAAAACAAATATAATAATGAATAAAGAAAAGTGTAGAAACAAATTCTCTCTATTTATTCGAATTTTAGTTCAATAATAATTTATCATGATAATATTTTATACAACGCCGTAAGAATTCATAATACTTTCTGGAACTTAAAATTTAAAAGTATTATCTGTAAATGTTGTTTCAAAGATTGAAAATTTAGAGTGTTTTTTTTTACTGTTTATCAACGCAGATTATTCACAGTAATATAATTAAATTACGGTAGAGTTTTTAAACAGAAGAACAAATTTCCGCAAAAAGGTGATACATCTAATTTGTATACCTGAAAAATGTATTTACAAAATTTCAAACCGTTTAAGATGTTATTCTATGATATTCTATGTAATTTTAGAATAATTTGTTTAAGATTTAAATGCATTGTTCAAGTGTGCTGATTTCTTTTCACTTAACGATATAATTTGAAAATCGCCTGAACAGATATATAATACAAGTTATGCCTTGAAACATATTATCATAAACTTTATTGAGTGCCCGCAGTTTTCCTAATTTTTTATACTTTTAATACCCCTATTACAAATCAAAAATCGTCGCAGTACAATACTTTTGCATATTGAACAAAGATATCATAAAGTCTGCAATAAAGCTATCATTTTAAAATAACGGTAGAAAAGTATGTAGATTTTAAGAACACTGTAAGCCCTTTAAAGCGTGCGGCAAGTATTTTAGATCAAAATAATGCCTTTCAAAACGAACCTAGAGATGAACCATCTTCAGGTACGTACGCAATTATTTAACCTTCCCAATGCCGCGAACGGATATACCCGTTCTCTAGGCTTCAGGTTTCGCTGTAGTTGAAACTTTATTCAAATTAATATAATCCTACAGATATATTCCAGTTTTAAGAAATAAATTTATGATTGATACTTTCAAGACTTATAAACATATACATAAAAAAATTACATACATCACGATAGAAAATCCCTCTTTTATTAACATTTAAAATAAATTGCAGAGAAAAAAACTTTACAATTTTACCCTTTTACTCGGAGGTCAGGGAGTTAAATATGTAACACCTATAGTCGTCGTAGTTCAACCCATCCGTCCGTATGTTCTCATATAACGAAAGAATAACTACCCACCGAATATTTTGAAATATAAAATATATAATTGTTGCATAATTTTATAAAAATTGGATGTATAGTTTAATTACAGGGAAAATTAAAAGTATGCCACAATATTACGGTCAATGGAAAAACTAGTTTCAAGTGCGTTTTAATGATGAAACACTTTTTCAAACATAATAAAATTGATCTGCATCTATCAAGTATATACTAAAAAAACATTGTGTACTACCTATGATCCAAAGAGTATTTTTAATTCATTTACAAAACGGAGGGGATTGACATTGTTTGGGGCGCATTTTAATTATATTAAACTTTTAATATCTTCTGAAAATTCTATACGTTTCTGAGATTTCCTACAAATTATTCCCTGTGTATTAGAAAGCACACAATATTTTCAGGGAAATAAATTCAACTTCCATACCTTGTGCGAAGTACTCTGTACCCTTACATTGGTATCTGAATTAAATCTCGATTTATCTTTTAAAAATACATTATAGCACGAACACACTTCATTTGCTATGTCGGATGTACAATTGCCGACATAGGTATAAGGTTTACCGGGGATCCCCATAAAAACCAAAGCGTTTCACTTTGGTCCATTTCTCTGTCACCAATTCTGATGACGTATATCCTTAAAAAAAATGTGGTCAAGAATCGCAAGTGTTAGATGGTAGCCACAATAAACGGCAGTTCCTAGCGAATGTCTTCATCGATTTACTATGATTTTTATCGATAAATTTCGGCATTTGATAATGTCCTATCAGCAATTGTGACATTTCCTATACGAAATCAATCCTGTCAGCATTCAGTTCTTTATTTACTTTAAACGATTTTCAAGGACGTATCAGTCTGTAAATCGGAGTGCTGTTTAGACAATAAAATAATGATACTATGCCTTTTCATTTCCTCAGGTAATTTAGATTCTGACATGTTTACATGTTCACGCAATATAAAAGGGTTTGGAACCGTGATATGCAGGTTAATATTTCGCATATGTAATATGTATTCTCAAATATCTGCGACATCCGATATATTGAAATGAAACTCGGTTTTCAAAAAATATTCATAATTTTTAATGGCATTTTTGCACATATTCACAGCCCTCTTAGCATGCATGTTCACAGTGACGCCACAATGACGTTCCTGTGAGTCAATTAGGTCACATAACGTCTGTGACCAAAATGGCACCACTAAGTGACGTCACATTGTGACTGAGATGTGACTTTCTTAAATTTTTTTAGAAAATTACAAATATTCTTCAAAACATGTTATTTACTTTAAAAAACATGTTTCTATCAATTTAAGTATCACCGCTTTTGTCACAGTTTCGTCACAATGTTAATGTAAAAGTAGTCACAAATGACACAGTTTTCACAAATTTATCACACCGTGACTTCACAAAGGGGTCAGAATGTGACGTCACAAAAGAATTCTAAAACGGCCATAACGACTTCACATTTTAGTCACTATGACTTCACATCGACGTCACGTGATGCCACATCGACAATCGATGGTCACAAAGTCACAGTGTGATTCACAACGATGTCGCAGTGACCCCACAATGCCTTATGGGAGTATTTCATTGAAATGGTCAATTAATCCACACATAAGGATAAAAAAAAATATTGATCTACTATGTTTTTTGATTAATGCAAAATATCTTACATTATGTAAAATTTTCATACATTTTATTATTAAGTTTTTTTGTTTGCTCATTGCTACAAATTCTCAGAAAACTTATATATCTGTAATACTTCTTATAGAATAGATTTTTCATAGATAAATACATAAACAACTATTTTTTTTATTTAGACTGTAGACAAAGTTCATTAAATAAAAGTGTTTTAATTTTAAACTTATATTTCTCTTTAAAATAACAAATTCATTTCTTAATTTTTTTTCGTTGTTTGCAGTTACCAAGAAAATTTGTTATAAACTATAAATGTTTTTATCATTCTAAGGTAAGTATAATTTTATGGATCATAAAAATTTAACAAAAGTACCCTGTAATATTTTTGACCAAGATTTTACTGCGAAAGTAAACGGTTATTATCTGATATATTTATACTATGTATTTATGATATTTTATAGTATAAAAACAATTCGAATAAAGTAATGATAAGAAAACTAAACAACTCACATACTAAGAACTCAAAGTTGTTACAAAATGTAATAAATATATTAGACAAATAGATATTTTATGTATTAAACGTGTTATGCCATTAAAGATAATTTTCTTATATCTCTCATAAAAATATGAAAAACTTCGCACTTTTTATAAATGTCGGTATTTTTAATACATAAGCGGTTTTTTTATGATACATAAAACCTTTTTGAAAGTATTATTTTACCGTTCGGGGGAAGATCTTAGAGCAAAAATATACCGCTAAAATCTAATTTACTTTTATAACTCGTTTATATTGTTTTTTTAATATAAAACTAGGTTTTATATAAATAATCTATTAATAATCTATTATATAAAACTCGATGTGAAAAAAAATTACAAATAGTAGACGACCAAGTATATTACGCAGATATATAATAGCATTTACTATATAAATGCATTTTTATCTTTTTAATTCTATACCCAGGTTTAAGAGAACAAATTTCAAAAACATTTACAGTAACCTAAAAATTACTTAACGCAGTAAACTGCTGTGTCATTTATTGTCAGATATATTGACTATAAAAATGTTTCAAAACTATCATTTGATTGTTTTTGTAAAACTTTTTAAAATACAAATATAGGTTATAATATAATATATTTACTTAATATATCTTGTTTGTTCATATTGAAAGTGGATTTAAATGCATAGCTACTATATGCGACATGTATGAGAATAGCAAAATTAACTGAAGTTATATTGGAGGTTTAATCATATTTTCAGACTTTACTGAAAATCCACTATAATAAATCATTGAAAATTTTTTTAAATATATAATTTAAAATGTTCATATCATTTTACAGTAGCAAATTTTTTTACTACCTAAGAAATAAAAAATATTTAAGGAACATAATAGCAATATACCTATAGATGTGGTACAAAAAGAAATACGAACGTCGGTGAATAATTATACCACGTTCAACTCATGCTGCATGTTTCAGGTATGTGGACCGTGTAAATTTTAATCCAATGATCGAAAACGGGATCTTATCTGTTATGTAAAATAAACTGCGCTCTAAACACCTTTTAAAGTTTAAATAGAAATGTCAAGAACAATACAGTAATATCAAATAGTAATATAAAAGTAATTGGCATAGCATATAAAAAAAGAAAATATAATAAATTACACAAATATACTTTTTTGCGGGGGGGGGGGGGGGGTGAAGGCACAATCCGAAAGACTTCTGGAAAAAATACAACAAAAAAAGGGGGCAGAAAAATGATAAGCTTCAATTTAAAACATTTGTTGGAAACTGTAGGGTCTCTGGGAAAAGGAATTGAAGTGTAGCTGTTAACACCGTTTTCTTAAATCCCAAGTATTTTCTCATTGAGTGGAGCAATAAGTACGTTGTCCGTATCATTAAATGTTATACGTATGGTTACGATCCCAACATATATCTTTTCATTTCTGTAAACATTTTGCATAAAGCAGTACATTACGTTTTGTTGTTCACATTTTCTAGAAAACGTTCCCATCTATAAAGTACCAAAACCTCAAGCAAAAGCAAAAGAAAAAACTAAGTGTCGTAATGTGATTTTTGAAAAAAAATCTCATCTGTGTAAAAAGGTCCAGGGAAGAAATTAGAAATTTTGAGGTGATACAATAATTATATCTAATATTATGGAATTAAAATTGTAAATTTACTTGGAAATTCAAGTGTCTAAATTGCATACATTATTCATTACATTCATATGTTCGAAAAGGGTGTCTTAAATATTTTAACTACGTTTTTATTGTTTATGTTTCGTAATGTGACATAGAATACAGCATGCAATGCACAGTAGATTAAGAATGTTAAAATTGTTCTGAAAACAACATATTTTAGTAAAATACTTCCCCAAATGTTTTAAATTGGGGCATTTTTATAAAATGCTAATTGGAATAAAGTAGATTAAGATAGTACATTTGCAACAGCTCTTAATGAGGAGATATGAATGATATGTACTACCGAATCTTTCGGCAAATTAACGTTATGTTATGTTATTATTTTTACCACTACTTGTCTTTTCTCAAGTAGCAATTAAAAATATATCCGAGTATATTTTACATATTGATGTTATATAATTGTTTTTTAACATCATGGTAATAAATATTTGAAGATTTATACTATAGACTATGTTAAATATACACAATGTGTTTTCCGTAATTTATACCTAATTTCACTTTAAAATATTTTATATTAAAAAAGAAGAATTATTTATTTTCATATATATATGTGTTACAGGCCAAACCCGATTTTAGGCCAAACTAGATTGGTCTAGTCCAAACTAGTCTATCCTAATGCCCATCGGATAGACTAGTTTTTCCTAGGCCAAACTAGTCTATCCTAATGCTCATAGGATAAACTAGTTTTTCCTAGGCCAAACTAGTCTATCCGAACGCCCATCGGATAAACTAGTTTTTCCTAGGCCAAACTAGTCTATCCGAACGCCCATCGGATAAGCTAAATTTTCTTAGGCCAAACTAGTTTGGCCGAATGGTCATTAGGATGAACTAGTTTAGCCTGCTATTCATTGGTTTGAACTAGTTTATCCTAGGCCGAACTAGATTGTACTAGGCCAATTCAATTTGGCGTGATTTTATTGAATCTAAAGATCGCCCCGGCGCCAACTTTCTAGTTTTGATCTAATTTATCCTAGGACGATGCAATTTGACTCGCTTTTAGCTCACATACTACCAAAGCCTGAGAGCTAATGTGCTCGTAGATTGTGTGTGTGTATGTAACCATGTACGTATGTATGTATGTATTTACGTACGTATGTACATACTTATGTACGTACGTCGGACTAATATATAGCGACTAATATAACGGACTAATGTGGAATTAATATAACACAAGCACCCAAGTGTTGGAATTTGGAAGCGATTTAGTTCAAATCAGCCGGCTTCGCCCGCTATCGGGCCCCTTGTTTTATATAAAATCTCGAAACGGGCGTATGTTGAAGCGAATGAACCTCGAAGAGAAAAAAATATGATGATAAATATTTAAGAAAAAAGATTCCGCATCGAAATACCACTATTTCCTAATAGTAATTTTTGTAAAAATGTTATATTCTTGTTGGAACATTTTGAAACTTACAGTTTTGAAACTGACAATTTATGGCATTTGATATAAATTTATAAAAAAAAGTCACATTTCGGCTTGAAAGAGGGTGTGGATGCGAACAAAATCGCGAAATATAACGGAAATTCTAGCTTTTAAAGCACCGCGACCTCAAGTAACATATCTACTATTAGGTTGTTTAACGGAGTTTAATTCAGATACAGTTTTGTTAATAATAGAGTGCACTCCTTGGTGTTGGAATGAGAAACTAATATAACGTGGCTTAGTTAAAACGTGCTGGCTTCGCCCGCTATCTGACTGGCCTAGGCAGCGGGGTTATGGTTGGAAATTCGTTCGCTTCGATGCTCTTTCGAAAAGGAGGATTACATTCGGCGGTGCGTACTCAGCACGCTTGCTACGATTTGAATTTCGTTCGCTTTGAAGTTCGTTCGAAAAGAAAGAGGGCATTCGTACGTGTGCAGCACACCTGCTATACGCTGTCGCAAGCTGTAGGGATGCGACTGAAGAACTAATGCACGAAATTTAATAAAAATTTACATTCAGGTAGTCTCAGATCTAAATTGATGCTGATTAGTTTTTGGTGTAAATCGCTTATCAAGTGGAGCTGCTGTTTTGCATTTTTTATGATTTACGCATTAGCTTTATCTTAACTAATACACGAATTTCCATCAAACATCAGATTCAGTTCGTCCATGAGATGAGTTGGTGTTGTTTCTATTTTGAAGTAAATCACTCAACATGGCTATACTATGCTGCATTTTTAACAATTTTTACAATAGCTGTATCTCAAGAACTAATGAACGGAATTTAATATAAATTTATATTCAGATAGTCCCTGATATAAATTGATTCTGATTACATTTTCATGTAAATCGTTCAAAATTCACTCTTCGTCAATAGTGTCATTAAACGCGGAACATATTTTTATAAATTTATATCATGTGTCATAAACTATCTTAAAGTTTCAACTAGATCAACCTAGAATTTCCGTTATATTTCCTGATTTTCTTCGCCCCCCCACTCTTTCCCTTTCGTAATGGGACTTTTTTTACAATTTTTATCATGTGTTATAAACTATCACAAAGTTTCAAACAGTTCCAACAAGAATTTATAGTGGTATTTGACGCCCCATCTTTTTTCTTAAATATTTAACATCATGTTTTATTATGTTTCTAAAAGTTTCAAATAATGGTAATATTTAATTATTAATTATCAGCTAAAACCTCAAAAAGTGCTGAAATCTTGCTTCCTCTTACTCTACACCCCCCCCATCCTAAATTTCAAGTGTCATGCTTTATTTAAGCTTTTCCTTATTTTTAAAAGGATTCGGATATTTAGTTTCTTAATATGAACAATTTCGCCTGAAGTAATGTGTGCAAAAACCAATATCTGTTACGAATTAAAAATCTTTTCATAAAACCGAAAGTTTCTATCCGACTAAAAAAAATCCGTTCTACGTTTACATCTCAGAACCCCCCAAATTAATCAGGTAAACGCCTTATCAGAAGGAACCTACATCCAAAATTTGAAACAAATCGGTAAATTCTCTGTGAAAAACCTATTTACATAAATTAAGAGTGTTACCTCCCATTGCTCCTTTATTTATACGTAAACAATGAACACCCACAGCTGATCTTGGATGTACCTTATCAAAACGATATTATATCTAAAATTTTAATAAAATCCCATCATTTTCATGGAAAACTGACTTAACTAAATTAAGGAGGTGTGTGTGTGGGGGGGGGGTGCGGATTAGCCTTTTGTTCTCCTCCACTTATTCTTATTCAATGAACCCCTGAAACTAATCAGGAAAGTTCATTATCAGGATAAATCTATGTCCAAAATTTGAAGCAAATTGGATATTTCTATCAGGAGTTATCGCATTACGTACACACGTACGTACATACGTACGTACATACGGCCACACGTACGTAAATTGTTACATACACATACACAGAATCTGCGAGCACATTAGCTCTCAGGCTTTAATAGTCTGTGTGCTAAAATCGCGTCAAACTGCATAGGCCTAGGATAAAATAGATCAAAATTAGAAAGTTGGCGCCGTGGCGGTCTTTAGATTAAAAAATATCACGCCAAATTGAATTGGCCTAGGACAATCTAGTTTGGCCTAGGATAAACTAGTTCAAACCAATGAATAGCAGGCTAAACTAGTTCATCCTAATGACCGTTCGGCCAAACTAGTTTGGCCTAGGAAAATCTAGTTTATCCGATGGGCGTTCGGATAGACTAGTTTGGCGTAGGAAAAACTAGTTTATCCGATGGGCTTTCGGATAGACTAGTTTGGCCTAGGAAAAATTAGTTTATCCGATGGGCGTTAGGATAGACTAGTTTGGCCTAGGAAAAACTAGTTTATCCGATGGGCGTTAGGATAGACTAGTTTGGCCTAGGCTAATCTTGTTTGGCCTAAAATTGGGTTTGGCCTGTAACATATATATATATATATATGTTACAGGCCAAACCCGATTTTAGGCCAAACTAGTTTATCCTAACGCCCATCGGATAAACTAGTTTTTCCTAGGCCAGACCGGTCTATCCTAACGCCCATCGGATAAACTAGTTTTTCCTAGGCGAAACCGGTCCATCCTAACGCCCATCGGATATACTAGTTTTTCCTAGGCCAAACTAGTTTATCCTAAAGCCCATAGGACAAACTAGTTTTTCCTAGGCCAAACTAGTTTGGCTAACTTTTTTAGGATAAACTAGCTTAACCTGCTGTTTATTGGTCTGAACTAGTTTATCCTAGGCCGATCTAGTTTATCCTAGGCCAATTCAATTTGGCGTGTTTTTATTGAACTCAATGACCGCCTCAGCGCCAACATTCTAGTTTTCCTAGGCTAATCTAGTATATCCTAGGCGAATGTAGCTTTACGTGTTTTTAGCGCACAGGCATCAAAGCCTGAGAAATAATGGACTCGCAAGTTCAGTATTTATGCTTGTACGCTTGTATGTACGTGCGTATGTAAGTAACGCGATAACTCGTGATAGAAATATCCGATTTGCTTCAAACTTTGGATGTATGTTCATTCTGATAAGGTACATTTTTTTATTAGTTTTGGGATTTTATTGGATAAGAATTTAGGGGGGGGGGAGGCGAACGGGAGGCTATTTCCTCAACGTTAATTTAGAGAAATGTATTTTTCATGCAGAATTATCAGGTTCCATTCAAAATGTTATATATAGGATCATTCTGACAAGGCGCCTCCGTGATTAGTTGTGGATGTTTATTGTTTAAGTGTAAAAGAAAGGGCAATGTAGGTAACCCCCCATAATTTAGATAAATGGTTTTTGGAGCAGAATTTACGGATTTGCTTCAATTTTGGATATAGGTTCTTTCTGATAAGTCGATTCCCTCGATAGTTTTAGCGGTTTAATGGTTAAATATGAAGGGAAAAATGAAGAATTACCCTCTTACCTAGGAAAAATTAGTTTATCCTATGGGCAATTAGATTAACAAGTTTGGCGTAGGAAAAACTAGTTTATCCGGTTGGCGTTAGGATAAAATAGTTTGTCTTAGGTTAATCTAATTTGGCTCAAAATCGGGTTTGGTCGTTAAAAAACATATCTTTCACTAGAATAAATATAAATGTGTGTCAAGAGTCATTGCTTATAACATCAATACATAAATTTAACATGTACACCGTAGAGACATGATGCATTGGACATGGTATTTGCTTATTTTATTTTATTTTTTATCCTTATCAGAATGAACCTGCATACAAAATTTGAAGCAAATCGGATATTTCTATCACGAGTTATAGCGTTACGTACATACATATAGAACCTGCGAGACCATTATTTCTCAGACTGTGATGCCTTTGAGCTAAAAACATGTAAAATTACATTGGTCTAGGATAAACTAGACCATCCTAGGACAAACTAGAATGTTGGCGATCATTGAATTCAATAAAATCACGCCAAATTGAATTGGCCTAGGATAAACTAGACCGGCCTAGGACAAACTAGTTCAGACTAATAAACTGCAGGCTAAACTAGTTTATCCTACAAGAGTTAAGCCAAACTAGTTTGACCTAGGAAAAACTAGTTTGTCCGATGGGTATAGGATAGACCGGTTTGGCCTAGGGAAAACTAGTCTATCCGATGGACGTTAGGATAAACTGGTTTAGCCTAGGCTAATCTAGTTTGGCCTAGGCCAAACCGGTCTATCCTAACTACCATCGGATAAACTAGTTTTTTCTAGGCCAAACTGGTCTATCCTATCGCCTATCGGATAAACTAGTTTTTCCTAGGCCAAACCAGTTTATCCTAACGCCCATCGGACAAACTAGTTTTTCCTAGGCCAAACTAGTCTATCCTAAGGCGCATAGGACAAACTAGTTTTTCCTAGGCCAAACTAGTTCGGCCTAACTCTTCTAGGATAAACTAGTTTAGCCTGCTGTTTATTGGTCTGAACTAATTTATCCTAGGCCGATCTAGATTATCCTAGGCCAATTCAATTTGGCGTGATTTTATTGAATTCAATGACCGCCTCAGCGCCAACATTCTATTTTGTCCTAGGCGAATGTAATTTTACGTGTTTTTAGCTCACAGGCGTCAAAGCCTGAGAAATAATGGACTCTCAGATTCTGTATTTATGTATGTACGCATGTATGTACGCATGTACGTACGCATGTTTGTATGTATGTACGAACATATGTACGTAATGCGATAACTCTTGATAGAAATATTCGATTTGCTTAAAATTTTGGATGTAGTTTCATTCTGATAAGGTACTTTTCTGATTGGGAATTCATTGGATAAGATTAAGAGGGGGCAAATGGGAGACTAACCCCCCATCGTTAGTTCAGAGAAATGGATTTTTCATGCAGAATTACCAGTTTTCATTTAAAATTTTAGGTATAGGATCATTCTGATAAGATGCCTCCGTGATTAGTTGTGGATGTTTATCGTTTAAGTGTAAAACAAAGGGCAATGTAGGTAACCCCCCAATAATTTAGTTAAACAGTTTTGATGCAGAATTTACGGATTTGCGTCAAATTTTGGATGTATGTTCTTTCTGATAAGCGATTCCCTGAATAGTTTTGGGGTGTTTAATGTTTAAGTATGAAAGAAAAAATGAAGGATTACCATCTTACATAGGAAAAAGTAGTTTTTCCTATGAACATTTAGATAAATAAGTTTGGCATAAGAAAACTGGTTTATCCAATTTGCGTTAGGATAAAATACAGTCGAGTCTCTATATAACGAAATCCATTATTCCAGTAAAAAATTCGTTATATAGAGAAATTCGTTGAATAGAGAATGCCGTTAAATTTTTTGTTTAATGTGCAAATTTTGAACAATTATTAATTTTTATACGTTTAATTAAAAATTTGAAGTCTTTAACTATAAATATTAACGTAATATCCTATTTCTTAATTATTTGAACAGTTCCAAAAAAGAGAATAGACATTTATTTAAAAGCTTAATAAAAATCACACAAGAAAAACGTATGTTAATTTTTTTGCCATTGAAAACAGAACATCTCAAATTTTCGGGGGCGATCTCATTGCTCCGGGAGTGAATGTCCCGCCAAGCCACTCTCTGAAATCAACACTGACTTCAATCACCACATTAATCCAGCTTTTATATGTGTAACAATTAAATTGACACTGTTTCTCGAAGGATGTTAAAAGATATGTGTGAGGGGGTCTGGTGGAATGAATTCGTTGTACTTAAAAAACAAGGAAATTCAAGGTAGAGAAGCAATATAAAAAACCTAGCCTTGAACAGAAACAATATAAAAAGCCCAGCCTAACGATAAATCAAAAATAAGTGATGGAAATTTGATTCCATGTGATTTCGAAGCTTTTTTAAAACCGAATAAATAAAGAACATTTTATGAAAAAAATCGTTATATGGAGATAG
The DNA here is from genome assembly GCA_964019185.1 of Maratus speculifer. Taxonomy (NCBI): domain Eukaryota; kingdom Metazoa; phylum Arthropoda; class Arachnida; order Araneae; family Salticidae; genus Maratus; species Maratus speculifer. The sequence continues at coordinate 43,622,789 of OZ025301.1, forward strand.
ATATTTCGCTATATAGAGACTGTTTTTAATGTAATCATGAAAAAAGGGGACCGTTCCTGGTAAAAATTCGTTATATAGAGAAATTCGAAGTATGGAGTTTCGTTATAGAGAGACTCGACTGTAGTTTGGTCTAGGCAAATATAATTTGGTTCAAAATTGGGTTTGGCCGGTAAAAACATATCTTTCACTAGAATAAGCATAAATGTGTATAAAGAGTCATTGCTTGTAACATCAATACAGAAATTTAACATGTCCACCGTAGAGACATGATGCATTGGACATGGTGTTTGCTTATTATATATTTTTGTTTCTGTAGACTCAGGCCGTGCTGTGATAAGCTTGCTTTTATTATTATTATTATTCGAGCCAGATCGCATCTCAACATAATTTGGAATCGAACAGCGTTTTCCATTTTTGAGAAATTAATTACATGTCGACATATAGCTATTTTTGTCAGCCGTCAAGTTTTTCTTTTCCTTAAAGTCGCAACTGGAAATTCGATTCAAAACGTAGCTTTAATAGTAGTTTCTCAAAGATACATCGCTGAAAAAATGGTTAACGCCATTCGATTACACATTTTTTGAGTGAGAATGCCTGCTAATCTTATGCATTTCCGAAAAGGAATTAATTAATAAATGTGTTAGGATGTAGCTCTTTTGGATTTGAGAAAACCCTTAAGGAATGACAGAGAAATATATTCACAAATCATTATTATAATCGTAATTGCATTAAGTACTTACGTACATAGATAGATACAGGACCCACGGGCACATTATTTCTCAGGCTTTGGTAGCCTGATGAGATAATAACACGTCAAATTACATTATTTCTATCAAGAGTTATCGTGTTACTTACATACGTACGTACATACGTACGTACATACATGTGTACATACATGGTACATACAGAACCTGCGAGCCCATTATTTCTCAGGCTTTGACGCCTGTGAGCTAAAAACACGTAAAATACATTGGCCTAGGATAAACTAGATCAGCCTAGGACAAACTAGAATGTTGGAGCTGAGGCGGTCATTAAATTCAATAAAATCACGCCAAAATGAATTGGACTAGGAAAAACTAGATCGGCCTTGGATAAACTAGTTCAGACCAATAAACAGCAGGCTAAACTAGTTTATCCTATAACAGTTAGGCCAAACTAGTTTGACCTAGGAAAAACTAGTTTTTCCTATGCGCCTTAGAATAGACTAGTTTGGCCTAGGAAAAACTAGTTTGTCCGATGGGCGTTAGGATAGACCGGTTTGGCCTAGGAAAAACTAGTTTACCCGATGGGCGTTAGGATAGACCAGTTTGGCCTAGGAAAAACTAGTTTATCCGATGGTTGTTAGGATAGACCGGTTTGGCCTAGGCCAATCTAGTTTGGCCTAAAATCGGGTTTGGCCTGTAACATATATATATACATGTATGAATGTGTAAATTCACCCTCCTGCCCGGATGTTGGAAAACGGGAGGTGGCTCCCGCTTTTTAGCATCCCGGAAGAATTTGCGGAAAGGGCATGTTTTCAAGGAATTTAAGAAATATTTTCTGAAAAATTTGGAATAATTTGGTGTATAAAGAGAAGTTTTGCTGACAGTATAAGCAAGAAATGAGGAAGTAGAAATCTATGGAAAAAAAGCAACGCCATGCATTTTCTAGCGATTATCTTTGGAATTATGTTTTTGTGGAGCATTTCGCTCCCACGTTTTGTTTAGTAATCCCCCTAAATTCCGCTCTATTTTAAGTCGGACAACAAAATCAGCTGAGTAATGTCAACTTAATGACAGCCACGTTGCATATTAGCTTAGCAAAGTGTAAATTCTTGTGAAAGACCTAGAGTCAAATACAATGGAAGGTAGATCAGTCTTTTTATTTTATATTATTGCATCATCATTGGCTATATAGTACACATATTTTGTCTGTTTTATCTGAATTAATTTTTCGTTTGTTTCGATGCACGTAGATATGTCTGGATAATACACTGTTAAAACTAATGGTGACAAACCAGTGGCATCTGTTGCCCAGGGGTGAAAATGTGTTACCATTTGACACCCGCAGGTTTGAAAATGTGTTTGGGATGCCGTTTGATCTTTCAATGGGTGATTCACGCTAATTAGGGTGCCGCACAATGCACCGTTGAAAATTTTCATTTACGCATGCTATGCTCTTTGACGTGCATCCTTGCCTTTCTACTCGCCGTCACTGGTGGATCAAAACAGCAATTTCTCCCTACGATGACTATTACAGCTATACGCTATCCCAATTTCGTTTAGAACTTCGGATGGTTAACTTCTGGCGAGCTTTTTTATATAAAGGAACCTTTGAATTTCAGGATATTTGAACATTTTAGGGAGTCTTTGAAGGCGAGCTAGATGGCCGAGCGGTTGAGCGCTGAGCTTGTAATCAGACGTTGTGGGTTCGAATTCTTCGAGGGTCAAAAGTCGGCTTGTATATTCTTAATTTTTTATTATTGGGCACTCTGGATTAAGGGTGTTATCTTTTCACCCTAATTAAAGGTGCCATTCTCGCTCCTTTAAGGGTGTCAAAAGTGAGACAAGCCTTTCACCCCTAAAAGATGCACTGTGACACCATTATTTTAACAGTGTATCCTTTTCTGATTTTTTTAAACTTTAATATGATCTGAAGTATCCATATGTTTTTTTTACGTGATTCTTGGGTAAGATGGAAGAAATCCATAAAGTGTGATGTAAAAGAGTAAAGAGTGATATGTGAGAGAGGACATCTGGAGATTACATCATGGTGCTACTAAATGTTATTGTACACTAAACACTAAAATGCAAAAATAATTAAACGGATATTACTTACAAACTGAATAATTTGGCAAATGAAAAGCAGGATAATTTTTCAATCAGTATTACAAGGTGGTGATTTAGAATCTTTATATCTGCAGATATTAAATGGTGTGTAATTTTTTTTTTACTAAATACTATGTCTAACGTAAATACATAAAAGTTGTTTTTGATGTCACATTTTGATGTCACAACAAAGGATCAATTTAACGTCACATCCTGTGTGACATACAAAAAATGAAAGCAAATAGAAAAAGGAGTATCTGATATATAGAGAATGCAAAAGCTTAAAACATGGAAATCTGAAAGGAAAATGGTTAAAGTAATCTACAGTGTCTCACATAAGTGATGGGACACTTGTGCTTTACAAAAGGAAACTAATCAAATAAATTAAAAAAACATGTACACATTTTTTGTGGGTATATTTCATACTTAAATTTAGTAAAGATTATTACATAACATACATTTTGTCAAAATATTAAAATATTAATTTAATAAAAATACAAATGTTTAGAACGGAGCAAAAAATAGCTCACGTTAATGATGGGACACCATTATATATGCAACAAAAATCGTCTGAAATGAGCAATAAAAATATTTTTTGGGGTTTTATTTTTACTTAAAAGCAAATGGCAATAATTTATAAAATTGTCTGCAGTATTTCTCTCCAGTTTGTTTTGGAATTTTTGTGTTTTTTAGCTCTGTGTAGCCATGAACGTTAAACGAAAAGAAACTTCGCCTGAAATTCGAAAATTAGTTATTAATTTGCATATTGAACGTGGAAAATCTATTAGAAAAACTGCTGAAACAGTTAACTTGAGTCGTTCAACAGTTTTCAATATCATTATTAACGATATAAAAAGAATCATATGATTCAGGATAAAAGAAGACCTGGCCGATCATCAAAGCAATCCAATGGAATAAAGCGAATTATCGTTCGAAATATTAAAAAAAATCCAAGAAATAGTGCTTCAAAAGTTGCTGCTGATTTACAAGCATTATATGGAATAATTGTTAATCCTGAGACTATTAGAAGGGTAATTCGATCTGCTGGATATCACGGTAGAGTAGGCAGGAAAAAATTCTTCGTAAGTGAAAAGAATAGAAAACTCAGACTAGCTTTCGCAAAATCCAACATAAATAAGAATTCTGATTACTGGAATAAAGTTATATTTGCTGATGAGAGTAAATTTAATATATTTGGTTCTGACGGTAGAATCTTGGTGTGGAGAAAACCCAGGGAAGAATTTCGCAAACAGAACTTGGTACCAATAGTAAAACATGGTGGAGGAGGAGTTATGGTATGGGGGTGTATGTCGTGGGAGGGTATGGGGGGCTGGAGTTGGTAATCTTGTTTTTATTGACAGTATAATGGATCAGTACAAGAATATTTATATTTTAAAGCAAAATTTGAAATCTTCAGTACGAAAATTGAACCTTCATAACGATTTTGAATTCTACCAGGACAATAACCCCAAGCACACTGCTCTGAACGTTAGACTCTGGCTGCTATATAACTGTCCTGAAATAATAAAATCCCTTTCGGCATGGCCTATAGGCGGAGGTAGATTTCGAAAAGTTCTCATCTCAACAAAAAAGAAAAAAAATGATTAGAGATAAACCCAGTTTAACTACTTTATTCAGTCGCTTTAAAAAAAATTATTTCATTTTTCTGTAAGAACTGGTTTTATCAAAATCGTCTTAAACGAAATTCTACTCAAATGCCCATTTTGGCAACATATTTTGAATTATATTCTTACTTTATTTAAAAAATTGACCAATATGCTCATTACATAGTTCCTAAATAACAAAAAACTCTTAATTAAATTCGTTTGACAGCAAAATTGAATTTAAAAATGAGTCATAAGTCATAAAATAACCAATTTATTATTTTAATACATCCACAATTCTTTAATCAAGATCGCTTTTAGAAATTTTATGCGAAGTGCCCACTTTGACAGATTTTTTTTTAAATATATATTTAGCCTTTATCAAAAATCTGACCAATACGGCACGTTAAACAGTTCCTAAATAACAAATAACTGTCAATTGAATGCGTTTGAGAGCAAAATTGAATTTAAAAATGAGTCATAAAATAAACAATTTGTTATTTGAATACAACCTCAATTCTTTTATCATGATCGCTTTGGGAAATTTTTTTGCGAAGTGCTTACATTGACAGCTTTTAAAAGTATCTATTCACCCTTTATCAAAAAATCGACGAATACGCGCATTATATAGTTCCTAAGTAACAAAAAACTGTCAATTGAATGCGTTTCAGGGCAAAATTGGATTTAAAAATGAGTCATAAAATAACCAATTTGTTATTTGAATATCCACAGTTCATTAATCATGATCGCTTTGGGAAATTTTGTGCGAAGTGCCCATTTTGGCAGCCTTTTTTGAAATATATTCTGCCTTTATCAAAAAACTGGCCACTCCGTCACATTATATAGTTCCTAAATAAGAGAACCTGTAAATTGGATGCGTTTGAGAACAAAAAAAAAAAATTCAATCACTATAACTTCGTGAAATTCTGTTCAAAATACCCTTTTTGGCAGCCTTTTTAAAAATATATTCTGCCTTTATCAAAAAACTGGCCAATACGTCAAATTATATAGTTCCTAAATAATAGGACCTGTAAATTGGATGGGTTTGAGAACAAAAATGAATTTAAAAATGACTCAGAAAAAACGCAATTTGTTATACTTAATCAATATTTTAATGACGATAACTTCGGGAAATCTGTTCAAAATACCTTTTTTGGCAGCCTTTTTAAAAATATATTTTGCCTTTATAAAAAAATTGGCCAATACGTCGCAATATATAGTTTCTATATAAGAGGATCTGTCGTTTAGATGCGTTTAAAATCAAAAATGAATTTTAAAATGAGTCAGAATATAAGCAGTTTGGATTTGAGGTTTTTTTCTCCAACTCCTATTTTTGTTTAATTTATTTTTTTTAAAAGAATTGGTTCTATGAAAAACTTGTCAATATAAAAGTTGTAGATATTATTGTGAAGATGTAAAATAAATTTAATTAGATTTGATTGCTTAAGAATTGAGTAAGTTATGGGTTTTTTCTTTTTTCTCCCCCCTTTTTCTTTTCGTTTTTAATTTTTTTCATCGATAAAAATTGGTCCTATCAAAAACATGTAAATACAAAAGTTTTAGATAATATTGAGTACATTTATATAAAATTTAGTTGGATTTCATATCTTGAGAATTGAAGAAATTATGAATTTTTTTCTCCCAAAAACCATGTTTTTTTCGCCCCTTGAGCCCATTTTTAACTTTATCAAAAACCTGTCATGCATAAACTTTTGGCCCATTCTTTAGAAGTAATATAAACTTTAAACTGATTCTATATCTATTTTAATTTAGAAGTTATCGCGTTTTTTCTGTTTTCACAAAACCCCTCCTAACTTCCTCCCCCTTGGTCCGATTTTGCCCATTAACGAACTCGACCGAGATTTTAAGCTCCTTGATTTTATGTAAAAGTTTGAAGAAGATCTGAGCATAATTATGAACGTTATCGTGTCTAGAAGAAAGTGATATACACCGATAGATAGATAGATAGATAGATAGATAGATAAACTTTTTTACTGATGGTAGTTTTAGGGTCTAGGAGTCATGATTCGTGTAGATCCGCAAAAATTTTTCAGAAATTTCAACATGGGAGAGAATGCAATAGGTAGTATTTCATACGAAATCTACCTAAAAACACCACCACAATCTCCAGACTTAAATCCCATAGAGAATATTTGGCAAGAATTGGAAAAAAGAATTCGCAAACACACCATTTCTTCAAAACAACAACTAAAATCGGTGCTTCAAGAAGAATGGGGTAAAATCACTCCAAAAATCACAAAAAAATTAGTAGAATCCATCCCAAAAAGATTAAATCATGTTTTAAAAGTAAAAGGAAATCCAACAAAATATTAAAACCTTTTAAAAAGTAAAATTTTTGGATAAATATTTGATGGAAAAGTAAGTGTCCCATCACTTATGTGAGCCATTTTTTGCTCCGTTCTGAACAATTGTATTTTTACTAAATTGATATTTTTATATTTTGACAAAATGTATGTTATGTAATAATTGTTACTAACTTTAAATATGACACACACCAAAAAAATTTTTGCACATGTTTGTTTATTTATTTTATTGCAGTTTCTTTTTACAAAGCACAAGTGTCCCATCAATTTTGTGAGACACTGTATATGAACAATATTTGTGACTTTATTAGAAATCTTACTGTTGATGACAGTGCTTAAAGAATAATTTTTTAACCATAAATCGAAGCTACGATATAAGTATATATTATGAACAATTGCCTTTTAAAATAATAATGAATATATTTTAACAGTATCTTATAATGTAAAAGTTTTTGCCGAAAAATTTCTTACACAAGTTAATTTAGAAAAAAAAACTTTGTAAAATATAGGAACTACTTTTCTATTTTCAAAGAAACTTTAGTACAGATGTCATGTACTCACCACATAGGCGCAATTGTTTTCTGACGCCAATTTGCTGAAAACTTCTTTTTTAAATGTCATCTGCATATATAATTTTTAATTACTTTCTATTATTTTTAAAAATAAATGCTAATGAATAAAAAAAGTTTAATTAATAACTACAAAACAAAGCAATTTATATCATTATAAAAAAGAAAATAAAAGTAAATAAACAGTTTATTAATAAATAAACTACAAGAGCTGGGTTACCATGTGAGGCATTAAAATCACCATTTTGTTGCAGATGCTCCAATGTGAGGCGTAAATGACATCTATGCCAAGACATTTTAATGGGACTAATATCATATCATAAAAAAATCTTTGTATACATATTTTTCTTTTGTAGATTAGAGTTACTTTTCACTCTATTTTCCTTCTAAAGTTACGGTCAATTTTGACTTGACGGAAAAAGTGACTCTCTTCCTGTACTTTTTCTTTTTATAATTTTAAATACTGAGCAAGTTCCAATAATATCCCAATTATTTTAATATTTGGAATAATTCTCTGCCAAAACGGCTCTATATTCATTTTCACAATTTCCTGTTACTAATCTAAAGATTATAACGTTCAGTAATTTTACTGTATTGGACGTTTCATAAAAACCTCTGTTAATTTAAATAGATAGTTTACCCTTTTAACGTTTTTTTATTTTAAAAAATATTGTTTAACCGTTGAAAACATTGAATTTCAATGTTAAAGTAAAAGTGCATTTTGCGAAAAAAATACCAACTGCATACTTGATTAAAATATTTTAAAAGTTTAAGAGAATTAAAATTTTTTTAAATCCTTACTACGTTTTTAAGTATTAATATTTTGGCCCGATTTTTTTTGTTGTTGTTAGATGTTTAGATTTTTTTAGATTTTAAAATGTGTTTTTTACACAAGACTACACATAGGTTTGAGTTATATAATTTTGTTTCATATATTTTTTTACTCAAATGTGTTGTGTAAAAGGACAAGAGGAGAAAAGGTTCATTCTACGCGCACATTTATTACAAGTATAATAAAGAACACATACAAAACAATTTCAGTCTCTCTCTAATATGAAAAAAATCCCTTAATATATATAACAATTAATATTTTTAAAACATAAATGTGAAGAAAACCTGTTTTAAATTTAGATTTGTGTAGTTCATGCTCTAGGTATATTTGAAAAAATAAAGTATCTCATGGTATAATCACCGTGTGGATAAAAATGAGGTATCAAAATAGTCAGAATTAAATACAATTTCAATTAACATTTAAAAACAAAATTTTTTTTTAGATCACTTTGCATTTTTAAAATGACTAAAACAATCTTTGTACAGAATGAATGAAACGAATTAACCGTTAAACATTTAACAACGCTGTATTTTTTTAAATATCACTTAAAAATTATTGAACATTTTTTAATATTAAGTAACTAACTAATATTGAAAGTATTTTAATATTGAAATATTCTTTGGCGATAGCGGGGTAAAAAATCCTATTTACAGTTTCCTGCTACACGAAATAGCGTAGCCATTTCTTGTGTTTATTATTTTACAGGTAAAATGTTTTATTCCGTTTAAATTTCCAGAATATCCTAAGAACACAGTAATTTTATGTATTTTTAAAATTTAAAGGTACTTCTCAAGGGAATCGTGACGATGATAATGATTTTCATAAACATAATAACAGCGGTTTTAATCTTGAAAATCCACTGTACAAAACTGAAATTCTTATGGTGATACATTTCCCAGTGGACCGAGTACATTTAAGAAAATGAATTAATAGTATTTCCAACATGTCTCTAGGGCTCTAATTTAATGAATAAATTTATATTTTTTCCCGAGAGACTTTGAAAAGTCATTCTAAAGTATGGAGAATTCGTAATATTAAAGCTAAAAAATCAAAATACATTATCATTTGCGTATTTCAGGACCATTCAACATAGTAAAAGATGATTTTAATAAACGGTCAATGAAGATGATTATGGAACTACTAATTTTACATATCAATTTAACTTTCACAGTCCCTGTTACAAAAATTCAATATCTTTTTTTTAATTTTTCGTCTCGCAGTGATATAAAATAGCAAAAAACACCCTCAAGGTATGTGTCTACCTTCGACAAATTTTGTTTTAGAAATATATGAAATTTTTATTACACACATTTATTTTTAGTTAAAACAGACTAAGAATTCCCAAACTATGATACAATAAACTATGAATTCAAATAATGTTTAAATGAAAATTTAATTATTTTTTCAAAGTTAAGCAATATTTAGTGAAGGATAAATTTTTTTCCCAACGAATAAAAGAAAATATTTTCTATTATTTATGCATGAATTATTTTTCTTGACAGATAAATAAAAATGTATTTTAATGGAATGATAATAGCAATATATATCTTTAAAGTTATTATTTTTCGGAGTTTCTGTCTATATATCTGTGGCTTCCGGTAATAACCAGGTGAGGTACATTTTTGAAAAAAATGAGATAATTAGGTAAAATATTGCTTTAAAAGAGTACTTTCATCTGCCGTAATACTGTACATTAAAAATCGAATACTTCCCGTCATAGGGCGATTATAAATTTTCATCTAAAAATTTAAAACATTTTTAGTTAGTTCGCAATTAATAAAAACCATTTTTATATAACTATTTTAGCAAAAAAAAGGTTCTCTAATCAACATATCCTAATTGAATGTTGTGAAAATTATTAAGTTCTAATCTATTTTATAAAAGTAATGATAAAAAAAACATTTCAAAACTTTAAGCGTTAATTACTGGAAATATAAAAAAATGTGCCTTACCTGGTTATTACCGGAGCCACAGATATGTTTCTTTCTGCTTACAAAGATGAAAGACTTTGGCAATCTGAGGAATAACGAGCTCACAACATTGTGAAATGATACAATTTGTTATATTTAATGCTGACACAGAATAACGCAAAATCACTACAAATATATATATTATTATTTATAACAACATTTAAAATTCTGTTTCTTAAAAAATTCCGCTTTAATTGCATTTCACACACGTTTGTAAAACTAGTAACGGTAAAATACAGGGTGTTTGTAAAGTCCCGGACCAATTTTGATGCTTAATAATTCATAAAATAATAACGATAATAAAATAATAAAGATAGATTAAAATTAATAACATAAATCGTTAGACAGACTCAAAAAGTTTCATGACATTTGTCAATGAACTTCCACGTGTGCCTCCTTCGTCGCAAGGAGAATATCAAGTCGATAGTCAATTTCACGCCAGGTAGCGGCAAGCATGTCGGCATCCACATAGGTTAATTTCTTTTTCCATTGCAAGATAATAACATAGACATAAGATCCTCCATCCAAAAGCATGCGATGGAAAAAGAATTTAGCCTCTGTGGATGCCGACATGCACAGAGCCGCTACCTGGCGTGAAATTGACTATCGACTTGATATTCTCCGTGCGACGAAGGGGGCACACGTGGAAGTTCATCGACAAGGGTCATAAAACTTTTTGAGTCTATCTAACCATTTATGTTATTAATTTTAATCTATCTTTATTATTTTATGAGTTATTAAACATCAAATTGGGTACGGGACTTTATAAACACCCTGTATTTTTACCTGTATTTTGAAAGGACGAGTGTGACTTTTTTTCTGTTTTCTAATACTTTTTATACTTCATTCTAACCCAATAAATAATAAATTAACCCTTTAGGATTTGATATGGGTCAATCCATTTCAAGTGGTCCAGAAAATATTTTTTTGGTCGCTCGACCATTTTTAAAAAATCTGAAATTTTTTGTACAACAACCCTAACATGACGGAAGTTCAAAATGACCGTTCTTTTAATTTTACTATTTTTTGTTTGTGCATGGCGGCCATCTTTGTTTCATCGTGTGCAGCGATTTTCTCAGATACTAGGATACACAAAATTGTAAATATCTCGTCTTCTATTTTCCCAATTGAAATGGGGTTTGCAGCATTTTCTTCAGAATAAAATAGGCTAAATATACAGTGATAGAAAAATTTTGAAAAATAAATTTTTACTGGTGAAATTTTAGCACAAAATGTACGATTTTTTCCAAAATCTATCCGTTTGCAACAGGAAAATTTTATTGCAAGAGCAACTGTCAACCTTACACAATTTTTTCTACAAATAGGTCAAAAGTACGCGTACTCATACACCAAGTCCCAGATCTTGGAGTTAATTTCTTCTTGCGAAAAAAATTCCGAAATTCGTCAAAAATTTCAAAAATCGCACTTTTCAGGCTTTGATATCTCTGGTGGGGCACGAGATAAAAATCTGAAATTTTGGCCTGTGATAATATTGTGCAGTAACGTTATGTACAAAAAATTTCAAGAAGGAGATTTGACTACAAGCTGAGATATGACATGGAAAATATGTGAAAACAATACTGTCAAACTATTGTAAACCTACTATGTAATTGTTCAACAAGACTGTCAACCTTGCACAATTTTTTCTACAAATAGGTCAGAAGTGTGTGTACTCATACACCAAGTCCCATACCTGGGAAATGATTTCTCTTTCCGAAAAAAATTTCGAAATTCGTCGAAAATTTCAAAAATCGCACTTTTTAGGCTTTGATATCTCTGGTGGAGCACGAGATAAAAATCTGAAATTCTGGCCTTTGATAGTATTATGTAGTAGTGTTATGTACAAAAAATTTCAAGAAGGAGATTTGACTAAAAGCTGAGATACGGTGATTAAAGAAATGTTAAGAAATGGTATTACGAGTACATTAGGAGAAATGAGATTAGTCTCTTTTATTACAATATTTACCCAGAAAATATCGTTTGTTGAAAACAGTTAAATAAAAAGCATTTAATTTACAAAATACTATATATGCTCCACAAAGAGCTTAACAATATTTACGAGAGATGTTATGAGTTCGACCAGTTACTGTTCTCAGTCCATCAGGCTGTTATTTCTAAAAAATTTATTTGAAGCTCCCCAAGTCTTGTCATCCCTTGTTAACTTGAATGAAATTCTCTAGGTTTAATAATTGAAGCCATGTCAACTCGATCAGTTGCAATTCATTGTCTGTAATTTACTTTTCCTGAAATGTGTTCCGAGTAAAATTGTTGCAATAGCATTTCTAGTAGATTTGTTCATCTGGACAAATAGTGTATTAGCTTAGCATACATTCTGAATTGTTTAAATCACACAGAAGCATTTGAAAAAGATATTTGTAACTAACATTTAACTTTGTACCATAAATAATCAATTTAAAATTTTGGAGGTATGAACAATTACATAGTATGTTACAATAGTTTGGCAGTATTGTTTTCACATATTGTCCATGTCATATCTCAGCTTGTAGTCAAATCTCCTTCTTGAAATTTTTTGTACATAATACTACTACACAATACTATCAAAGGCCAGAATTTCAGATTTTTATCTCGTGCTCCACCAGAGATATCAAAGCCTAAAAAGTGCGATTTTCGAAATTTTCGACGAATTTCGGAAATTTTTTTCGCAAAGAGAAATCATTTCCCAGATCTGGGACTTGGTGTATGAGTACACGCACTTTTGACCTATTTGTAGGAAAGATTGTGCAACGTTGACAGTCTTGTTGAACAATTACAAAGTAGGTTTACAATAGTTTGGTAGTGTTGTTTTCACATATTTTCCATGTCATATCTCAGCTTGTAGTCAAATCTCCTTCTTGAAATTTTTTGTACATAACGCTACTACACGATACTATCATAGGCCAAAATTTCAGATTTTTATCTCTTTCCCCACCAGAGATATCAAAGCCTAAAAAGTGCAATTTTTGAAATTTTTGACGAATTTCGGAATTATTTTCGCAAAGAGAAATTAACTCCCAGATCTGGAACTTGGTGTATGAGTACACGCACTTTTGACTTATTTGTAGAAAAAATTGTGTAAGGTTGACAGTTTCCCTTGCATGAAAATTTTCCTCTTGCAAACGGATAGATTTTGGAAAAAATCGTAAATTTTGTGCTAAAATTTCACTTGTAAAAATTTATTTTTCAAAATTTTTCTTACACTGTATATTTAGCCTATTTTATTCTGAACAAAATGCTGCAAACCCCATTTCAATTGGGAAAATAGAATACGAGATATTTACAATTTTGTGTGTCCTAGTATCTGAGAAAATCGCTGCACACGATGAAACAAAGATGGCCGCCATGCACAAACAAAAAATAGTAGAATTAAAATAACGGTCATTTTGAACTTCCATCATGTTAGGGTTGTCGTACAAAAAATTTCAGATTTTTTAAAAATAGTCGAGCGACCAGTGCTGGACCACTTGAAATGGATTGACCCATATATTCCAAATGCAATAAATGAAAATTCGTCAATAATGTAAGTAATTAAATAGATTTACTGAAATCAACAAATAGGCTAATTTCTAAAATCTAACGTATATAACTATTTTGCTTACTATTCAATTCGTCCGTACTATATGTCTTTAGGCAAAAGAAAAGCTTTTTTATCTTTGAAAAATGCCATATTACAGTAAAACTTAGCAAATATTACAATTTTTTTATTTTTTTATTATTTATTTATTTATTTATTTATTTGTGTGTTTTATTATGTGATCGTACGGAAAAGTAATCCATATTTTAATTTCAAAGAATGAAATTGATGTTTAAAATACAAGAATTGCTAACGGTGCAAAGATAAATAAACAAAGTTTTATCTCTAGTAAAAGCTATGCTTTGTTTGGATTCGCGAAGCATTGTTTCATAATATAAATATTTGAAAATAACAACATATATATGTATCTATTTCATCTTTAAGTTAAAAAGATCATTTTATGTTTTAGAATATATTAATTTTAAAAATATAAATTCAGCCAAATTCCATAAATTGCTTTTAAACGACAAACGTATTAAAAATAATGCTTATAGTAATTACTTCGCATAGTAAATATTTTTCGTGTGGTTCAATTTTCAATTTTGAATTCGATTCACACTTTGTATAACGAATTTAACTATTGTAGCGTATATAGGGTTCTTCTGATCTTATGGTTGGTCAAGTTCAAAATCTAGTCTATTAAAAAATAGAGAATAATTTATTTACAAAACTTCACAGCTACAGAATCTTCGGAACTCACAAATATCACCAGATTTTCAGAAATACACTATATCCTTTTCAAAACAGCGCAGATAAATCATAATACTCAAGCAAACCTGCTTAGCTAATCGTCCAGTAGCTCACTCAATGACTGACTGACAAATAATAACTACAACCAGCTCGCATCGCTCTCCTATTTATAGGATCGCAGCATGCACTGGAAATTTCTACAAGCTTCTAGAAAAATCCAGAAAACCCCGGAATAACATTCAATGTATCAGTATACTTATAAGGAGCGGGTTACCATATAGAGGGAAGGGTTACCATCGCCAACAATCGCCAAGTTTGTCGCCAACTTGGCGATATATCGTTAAATTTGGCGACCAAAATTAGTCTTCAAAAGTGACGCCAACTTGGCGATAACTGTAACATTTCGCTGAACTGCCGTAGACATTCAATGAAAAATAATAGACAGGTTTGCTTGATAACAGAAGCAATGTAACAAAAACTAATATTAACAAAGGAATGGAGCTCAATAACCCTATTTGCGACAAACATGGACTATTTAGAAAATTCGTAACACTATTAATTAGTTTTTTTAGAATTATTTTCAAAATAATAATAATAATATAATTCTTTTAAAATGTGTATAATATAATTATTTTAAAATTTTAATTCAATGATACCAATTCACGTACTTAATTATTCATGACTTTATTCACTTTTACTGGCTCAATAATTTTTATTTACTGCAAGAAATACGTAGATTTCATTATCGTTTCCAAAAATAAATCTGTATAGTGGAACAATATAATTCAACAAAATAATAAAAAAAAAGTTTTTTAATTATTCGATAAGAAAATAATATTGTTAGAATCTACAGTTCATATTTGTATCAAACATGTAAAATAAATTAACTAAAATAATACTTTTTATACTTATTCTGTATATAATAATAAAATTGTGCAAATCTACAGTTCATAACTTTTTTTTTTTATGTTTTATTTCAAGTCAAACTATTGAATATTTTTTAAATTTATTTATTTATTTATTTATTTATTTATTTATTGAAAAATACATGATAAAATATAAATAATGTAATATTAATAGAGTATTCGCTTCATCCTAATTATTATTATTAATAAATGATTAAAATTTAAATAAAATCATAATAAAAAATACATAGACGTATATTAGCATTACTACATGTAGACACTAAAAATGTAAATGTTTCGAAAAAATAATACTAAATAAAAAGACACGTACTACTTGGTTAAAAAATTGCAGAAAAATGTTTAGTCATTCGACCGTTTTTTAATAACTAGTTAAATAACAGTAAATTAACTATATTCTGACCGTAAAATGAGCAATAAGATGGTCAGAACAGCGTTAAATGACAGTTATGAAACCGTATTCGATAAAAAAAAAAAAAAAAAAAAAAAAAAAAAAAAAAAAAAAAAAAAACGGTCAAATCACTGGTCAAAGAGCTGCAAATTTTTAACAGTGCACTAATAGTACGCCAGAACTGAACTTATTATCGATGCCAGTAAAGAAATATTCGTTTGGCATATTACTTTTATTTTCAATGTACGTTTTTTAACTTCTTAATAATTTGAATTCTGTAAAATTATTCCTGAATGTTTAGTTTGTGTGTAGAGATTTCGACTATGTACTTGACCTCTTACGATATTACTCGTATTAACCATTGGCGTCAACCTACAACACCGCAATCGAAAGCTCTAATGAAATATACAATTGAACTGATTTATAGAATCGTGGTCGAAGTGAAGTCAGATTAATTGTGAATTTCATTTTAACATTTGACTGTCGTTCTCTAGATTGAGTTATACGGATAATACGAGCATAAAAGTATTACGAAAAGACTAATCCCAAAACTGTTTCAAGCGCAAAGGAACTGCCTATGAATTTAGCTGCAGAAAAGTCGCAAACTATCTTTACCGATGTATACTTCAATAAGCCGTGGGTCTATTGATATTTTAGATAACAGTGACACTATTTGTGATGATATTCTTTCTTTTAATATTCCCACCTTTTGGCATAAAATCCTATGTATTTCAACAGATACAGGCCCGCACCTTTTTGCTCCCTTTTGGGGAAAATGAATTTCGAGCTTATTCCATCGGCGATTGCTTAAGAATTTTTAAGCTATGTTTCTGAGGATTTCACAAAGTTGAAAAATCATTCGTCTACTTTTTTAAAATCGAATGACTTGCCAGTTTGGGGCAGAATTTTAACAGTGTAGCATGACAATTTCTCGTTCTTTGTATCACCTTGTACCTCATTCTACACAGATAGATTAATTTTAACATTTGATGCAGAAGCAGTTTTTTAGGAAAAAATACAGTATACACCATGCAGAAAAATAATATCGCAGTTTCTCCATTATAATAATCATGTGCACGAAAGAAAAGGTTTGAAAAAACATGATCGACATATATTTGCATATTACTCTATTCTTGAATCAGGGTTCTGCATATATGTAATATTGTAATGTACTAAGCTACAACACACTTCTTTATTTGATCAGTGTTCCCATAAATTTCAGTTTGTTTTTCTACGTAAAAAATAAGCATACAATGCGTGCATTAAAAGATACAAAATATGTACAGAATCCCTTTTCCTAGTGGCAAAAAATATCTTAAATTTATTTTGTATCTTAAAAGATACAAAATATGTACAGAATCCCTTTTCCTAGTGGCAAAAAATATCTTAAATTTTCTCAATATTTTGGAAATGAAATAATTTGTTTTCGATTAATAAAATAATTACATTCTTTGCTTATTACTATTTTTTTAGCATCAGACTTCTCATATAAATTCTTATTCGAGTAAAAATAGCAAATATAAATAATATATTACATATTTTCCAGAGAAACTCTTTAATAAGTCCATATAAATCTCTTTTACCTCCGAAACATTATTAACGTTCGGAGATTTATTGTATAAAGGGTTCACGTGAAGGGAAAATGACACAATATTTTATTTAGAAATAGAGAATACAGCAGGTTAATACACAGTTCCTGTATGATTGAACATACGCGCTTAAAATAAAACCTTTTTTACGTAGGCATATAGTACAAGATATAGATGACATTCCTTTTGAAAAATGTATTGTAATTTTTCAGGATAATTCACGACCAAAAAAAAAAAAAAAGTATTTTTTTATAATATAATAAATATAAAAGTATAAAAGTATAATCACATATAAATATATACATTTATTGATTATAAAACATATCATGAACATTTAAGCAGCTGCAAAGTTTTATGAAATTAAGTTATTCATAATTCTGTGCGTTTATATTCGACGTGTAGAAAACCATACACAAGTTGTTTCGGAGAATTTTAATGTAGCTAGGTAATAACACGTTTAAAATTAAGCAATGTTCCTTTGAAAAAAGTGGTCAATAAAATGCTATGTTTATATATAAATGATTCGTGAAAAAAGTATTACATAGAATTTTGGGGTAATGTTTAGACTTGTCTAAACGTAGTGCATTTAGTTATTACAGATACCTAAAATAAAAAGGTAATATATATTGGTTTGAACTCTAAGTTTTGATAAGTCAGGTTTGTGCTGTCTGTCAAACATATATGTTACATATATAAAACTGCAAATATCTTCTAATAAATTTACTTCAAATTCAATTAAACTTCTTCCCTACTTCAAAATAGCTTTTGTTCTGTAATGAATTTTAACTATTACTTAAAAAAATCTTTTTTTTAAATTTGAGATAAATTATTATATTTCCTCTTTTACGCCTAGCTCTAATTATTATTAGATTTTCGTTAGATATTATTGGAACAAAAGCCACAATACTATTACTTATGTAAAATTGTTAGAATATTGTAGCATAACATTGGATTACATTGCATTACCTTGCTATTATTCAGTTTTTATTTTTAACATTATTTGTGTGTTTTACAATGTCTGTCACACACAAATAATAGTAGAAAAATATTGGTGTCCAGTATTTACTGTTGTTCGTGGGCTTCAAAAGATCGATGATGGCTTATTTTCTTCAAAAGCATATCCTTTCGTGTGTCCCTGTCAACGAACGATAAATTCTACGCTCTCCACTTTCTATAATAAAATCTTTGTAATACACTTCAATGATGTATGTCAATTTCAATGTTTTTGAAATAGTGTAATATCATTAAAATGCATTGCGAACGATTTTTCATCTAGTCCGTAGGAGAATGAGTGTCCGAGCTTATGAGTGTCCTTGAAATTAACCATGAATGATAATCACTTTATTTTAAACATCGAACATGTTGTAGTAAAATGTCATTAAATAAATATCAATTTCATTGCAATCGGATTGTTAGTTTATGCGGGTATACTTAAATTTTGAGCTCAAATTTGGAATCGTTGGGAGGGGTCAAGAAGCTCAAACTGAACTGTGCTCAGGAGTTGAAATGTTACTCTCCCCACCCCTCGAACACAGTTCAATTTTGTGCTATTTAACCACTCCCAACGATTTAGATTAACAGCTCAAAATTCACATCGATTCAGATTATGAGCTCAAAATTTAACTCTAAGCTTTTATAAGCATATAATTAGATACAAAAAATAACGGTTAAAAATAGTTGTTGGTTACTCTAAAGTTTAAGGCGCCCTCTAACGGAATTTTTAAAAATGTATCTTTAAAATTTATTTTCAAAGAAAAACTGACATAAAGAATAGTTTTAGTGAAAACCGCAAACGAATCGACCAATTTTTCCGTTTTTTATAATCATTTGAAATTTGAACCTCCCCATCCCCATTGAACACAGTTCAGTTTGCACTACTTAACCACTCCCAACGATTCAGATTTTCAGCTCACAATTTAAGTTTATGTCTAAGTTTCTAAAAGAATTAATTAGATGCAAAAAATAACGGTAAAAAGTTGTTGTTACTCCAAAGTCTAAACCGCCCTCTATCGGATTTTTTTTAATTTATCTTTATAATTCAAGACAATACAGACATAAGGAATAGTTTTAGTGAAAACTGCAAACGAATCGGCCATATTTTTCGTTTTTATAATCATTTGAAATTTTGGACCCTTAACTTTAATGGCGTCTATCTTTTTCGGAAGACGTTTGGGACCCTTAGTTTCCTATTTAATATTGTTTGTGTACTTTCACCCCTTATAGTTTTGCCCAGTAGTTTAGATAATACTGTATATTATAAAGAACATACATATGTGTACTTAATGCACCTGTCCTTCTGTGAGTGACAACAATCTGAAATTTTAAATGAAGTTTCAGTTTTGCAACTGCAAATTTTTAAACTTCTAAACATCGCATAATTTAAATTTTTACACCATCGTATGGGGAAAAACATGTACTTTTAAATGCAATTTGTTTGAAAGCTGTTTCTCAATTGTTTTTGCGTTATTAATTTTTTTTTTAAGTTTTTAATAATTTTGTCATTATGGCAACACACGTATTAAATATCTGTTGAATAAAGGAAAGATAATTTATTAAACGAAGCGAAATTAATAACAGAGTCATATGTTACGTACGCCATGAATTGAACATTAAACAATCAGAAAAAAAGTAAAATTCGAACATCACAAAAGTTCAGATATACCTCAGCTATCTCTAAATCGAGAGAAACAACAGTTTTCCAAATTGTTAAAAAGAATCAACAATTTTCGCGGAAGTGCTCATTTCCAACGCAGACAGATAATTAAAAAAAATCTCTCGAAAGAATCTCTTTATTACGAAAAGATAGATAAATGTACAGCCTATTTTGTGTGTAACCAATACTGATTTTATGACATTAGTATATGAAAATGCAATATTTTTCTTCTTTAACGTAAATGAAGATTAATAGGTTTCAAAATGAAAACAATAAGAATGCGAAACATTTAGGAAAACATAAAACATATGTCCTGACAAATGCGTCGTACTTAAATGGTTAGTAATGAATGCATCCTGTTGGTTTGTATTTTGCAATCCCCATCCCATAAATCAACCACAATCCGTCTGCAGTTAATTTTGTAATTATCGCGTTATTTCATCAGTTAAAATTTTTCAAAGAACTTTTTGATTAACCAGGTTTAATTGTTTCTCCCGCAGATATGTTTTGTAAAATATCTCTTTGACTTTATTCCCTGGAAATGCAAATTTAAAAGAGACCTCATTTATTTTGTTTTATTTTCTCTTTTTAATTGCAGCACATTAAAGGATAACTAGTCGCCCTTGGCGACAATTTTGGTTTCCCTTGAATGTATACTAAACAATAAATCATATTGCTTTTATTCATAATTTATTTTAATTGCTCATTTTTTTGCCAAATTGGAAGATTCTGCTAGAGAAATAGACTCAGATGCCACATGCGCTTCACATTGGCGCGATTGCAAAATAATGGCAATTATATGTATCTCGCATGGTAACCCGGCTATTGTTATTTATTTATTAATAAACCATTTGTTTGATTTTATTTTATTTTCGTAAATGATATTAATTGTTTTGCTCTGTAACTATTAACTAAACTTTTTAAATTATTATTTCATTTTAAAAATAATAGGAATGAGTTTAAAAATATGTACGTAACTGGTATTTGCAAAAGAAATTCTCACCAAATCGGCGTCAGAAAAATAACGTGCCAATGTGGTGCATAATAAATCGCCAAATATTATATCCGAGGCATTTTTTTCTATTTCTATAATTATTTAAAATATAATAATTTAATCTTTTCATTCATTTCATTTATAATACATAACTTTAATTTGAAACTGAAAAGTTTAAAATTCATGACTTATATTTATTTTTTTAAAGTAAAAAGAACATAAAAATATAAGTAAAAAGAACAGTAAAAAATAAAAATAATGATATTTTGAAGTTCCATAATTGCAGCGAAGGGAACAAAATATAAATAAATCCAATTTACCACATCATAAATCTTACAAAAGGATTTTTGCATAGTAACCCATAAGATGTGTTTTATTCCGATGTTGCCATTAAACAGCTAACAAATAATCGTAATTTTTGTGCCACATACGTCAAGGTAACATATGTATAGACTTAAAGATAAAACAAAAATCTAATAATTGCTTTTTATGCATTGCTGTATTTTTCTCACTTTATTGAACCTTGTAATCTGTTCCACTGTCATTTGTTATTATAACTGTTTGTAGATTTATATTTTTGTACGAAATTGATTTTCAAACGCATTGCGTTTCACCGTTCACTTTTTATCCCTGGCTTGGAGAACTTTTTTCAGCAATGCTACCAAAAATTTCAAAATTATGACATTCTAACGTGCCAGAAACAATTTAAAGAAAATGAATAATTATTTTTTGTAGAATTTTTCCTCAATATCTTTACATTTATATCAAATTAAATTTCCAACGTTTATTCTGCTGTATTTATTCAGTAATATAGCAATATCGCATCAAATTCTGTATTAAAAATCTCAAAAATGAGTTTTTTCTTTTATTCCATCATTCATACCAGACAATTTTTACTTCTTCAGATTTAATAGGTATATAATCAGTTGCATTTATAGTTAAAATTCAATTTCCAAAATTAAAATCCTAAATCTAAATAAAAAACTATCTAATCTGAAGCAGAGATGGGTCAAAGGTATATTATTATGCAAACTATCTCTTAAAATTAATTTTCAAAAATAAGACTTTTGAAGTTTGATAGAGAAACGAAATTATTTGAAAAACAACATATGTTGAATGGTTGGGCTTTACAGAAGTTCCAAGTTCAACACTTGTTCCATAGGTCACGGCCAACTTTATTAGAGATCTAGGAAGCTCTTAATTGTTAGGAAGGGGTTCATGACATTATAGCATGTGATTCAAGACCGACCCAATCGGCAGAGACTGCTCTTGTTTGTGAAGCTTCTTTCTAAGACAGCTTTCTCGGGGGATTGGGTCGGTAGAAATCACATGATATGACGTCATGAATTCCGTGCTAAGAAACGTCTTAACAAATAAAATTTCTGTGGCCTTTAAAGAAGTTGCTTGTGCATACGTTCGCCAATCCTTGTGTAAAATAAAAATGCGTTTAAAACTAGTTGGATGTGCCAATCCCAATCCCAATATTATCAAACCTCTTTAAGATAGAAATCTTACACATAAAAAATTTGGTAGAACAATATAAAAAATAAATGGTAATCGTGAGGATTCTGGACATATGGAGTTCAGTGCATTAGTTCTTGAGATATGGCTGTCATTAAAATCTTGTGAATTCTGAAAAATGCAGCACAGCAACCCCAACTGTTGGGTAATTTACACCAAAATCTAATCAGCAACAACTTATATCATCATCTAACTGAATCTGAAGTTTGGTGAAAATCCGTGAATTAGTTTTTGAACTAGGGCTATTGCGATCATCGTAAAAAATCCAATTTAAAAGCGACCTCTATTAGGCAATTGACATGAAAACATTCTGAGCAACAAATATTGTCAGGTGAATATGTCGATACATGAAAATTCCTGCATTTGTTCTTAAGATAGATTTATCGCGGAAATCATAAAAAATGCAGCATAGTACACTGGAAAAAACTTTCTTCCACTTTGAACCAAGTATTAGTGCTCACTAGCCACCACCATATGACGGTGAAATCTCGTACCTACAATTAAAGTTTCGGTCGAACCATACTTCTTATTGTTATCTCGTTCCAATAATTAGAACTATGCTTTAACAGGAGTTCCAAAGATTGATACGAGATTTCACCATGTTTCAAGTACGAAGCACCAAAATTTGGGTCAAACTAGGACCCAATAGTTTTTAACAATATAGTGACACTTGTTGGGCGATTTAGATCAAAATATAACCAGCACTAATATTTATCAAGATACACTTGGATCTGAAGTTTGATACAATTTCGTGCATTAGTACTTAAGATAGAGATATTGCAGAAATCGGTGAAAAATCGCAGAGCAAAGCCATCTATTAAGCGATTAACACTAAAACACAAATACGATTCCCTTGAATCTTGATTCACTTCATATCAAGGATTAAAATTACAGAATAACTAAAGAATACTTATTTATATCAAGGACTAACTGAATCTGAAGTTCGATGAAAATCCTTGCATTTGTTTTTGAGATAGTTCTATTGCAGGAATTGTGAATTTGCCGCCTAGTAGAGCCATCTGTTGGACGAGTTATACTAAAACGTACTCAGCACCAACTTATATCAAGCACTTGCTGAATCTAAAGTTTTAAATAGCAATATTCAGTTTTATTGGGCATTTTTCTTTTTATTAAAAAATATCCAGCTAATTATTAGAAATTTAAAATTCTGAGTCCCAAAAGCATTAGAAAAAACCTTGGCTATATTCATAAATTTTTTCTGCATCACGCGTACAGGAAATTTTACTGGTCATCACATACACATACGACGGACAGACACGCAGTGCTTTTATTAATATACATTTTATTGATTTTTAGATATGAATCATAAAAAATCGCAGATATTGTCAGCAAACAACTAGAAAAATCTAAAAACAAAGACTTCCATCAAATCTGTAATGAGTTAGTAAAAAAACCTGACGTGTTGTTATCTAATAAAGTAAGATTATTATTGTAAAGCAATCGTTATTTCTCATATTTATCTTTTGTACTTGAAGATATTGAAGTTTCCCATTCCCTGAGACTCATTCACTACGCGAGAACAAACTATTTTATCAAAATCTAAAGACAATTTCCGGTATAATTACACTGATACTGATATGTTCTGAAACAATTTCAGAATTTGCACATCTAACGAGATGAGTTCATACTATAAATAATTAGATCTTGGGGCAATAGCCAAACAGGCACACAAACATATAGAAGGAAATGATTGTGTATGCTAAGAATTTATATATATTTACGAACGTACCATAAAACTGGAATCATAAAAAAGATAAGGCACAGATGTCGTATACGCACCACATTTGCACGTGCTTTTTTTCTCTCGCCAATTTGGCATTACACATCTGTGCCAAAGAGAATATATGTTTAATAAGTTTATAACAATTGTTAGAGAAAGAAAATGGGAGAAATTAAAGATTTCAGTGAAATGTGCTGATTAAATGATGCAACTGCATGTATTCAATATGGCAAAAAGTATTGATATTTACGATTTATTGTGAAAATTATAGTTGCTGTTTTGTTGCCTATAAAGTTCATTATTTATAACTGTTTATATAGTTTCTTTTTTAATTAAATTCATATTTAATCTTTCTTAATTATGTTAACATTTTTAGTTTAATTCTTCAAATTGTTTTTATTGTATACTATATCAATAATTATTTATATCAAACTATCATTTATTTATTTTTATTTATTTTTATTTCCTTTTTTTTAAAACCTTGAATCTTTTTCATTTTTTACGTTATTTTATGTTTATATTGGAATGAAAAATCACTTGCTGTTATTGCATGAAATTTGTAATTTACATTCAAAAATAAAATTTTTCGCCACATTGGCGAGAGAAAAAAAGCACGTGCAAATGTGGTGCGTATATGACATCTGTGCCAAAGATAATTTTGTTTTTAACATTTTCGAAGATAAAAATGGTAAAGTCGAAAAACGTTATTTCGCTTATAAAATTCAAAATTCCTAAATCCTTTTTGCAAATATTTTTGGTTGTTATTTTGTTATTTATTTCTATATGCTACACAGAGCGTGGCCATTTTTTCAAACAAAGATTTTTTATCATTAGAGCTAAAATTGATCCGCTTTTAATATTTTTCACTTAATAATAACTCAAGGACAAAAATGTGCTTCATGTGCGTAATTTATACTTCAATTACAGAAATTTTGTTTTTAGATTGTGACAAATAACTCAATTCTTCATTTCATTTCCGATGAAGTTAAGAAAAGAAATAGCGTTGCTTTATTAAATCATTGACCTACAAATATATCTCATGTGGCTGAACTCTAAAGAAAAATGACTGCTTTTATCGCAATACATTTGTGTTCAATTTGTCCTTTTTTGAACATTTCATACATAGATGAAATAAAATGTTTCTTTTACTACGTTCTATCATGCTTTAAATTTTTGCCTCTTAGTCTTCATAAAATTTTTTGTCTGTAAAAAAAGTGTTTTTATAACATGAAGTATTTTTTCTCACGTTGATAAAAACTGCTTTTATACAAGGTTATTACAAAAGAATCATCGGATTTCCGAAGCGTTTATTTCGGAACATTATTGGGTTACAACAATGAGTTATAGATGAAAATAAACCGAAAATATACAAGTTTGATGTCTATGGTCGCAAGTGCAGTCTTTCAATTTCAATTCGTCGTCAGTTCAATTTCTTGGGACTACAAATGGAATTCTCTCTGATACGGTTCATTGTTTCTTCAGTAACACTTGGTCTGCCGGAACTTTTGTCTTTACATAAACAACCCTCATAGCATGCATGATCACAGTGACGTCACAATGAAGTCACTGTGAGTCACTTTGGTCACGTGACATCTGTGACGAAAATGCCACCACTCAGGGACGTCACATTGTGACTAAGATGTGACTTTCTAAAAAAATTTTCACAGTTCTTCACAATGTTAATGTCAAAGTAGTCACAAATGACACACTTTTCACAAATTGGTCACATTGTGACGTCACAAAAGAGCTCTAAAACGGCCATAACGACTTCACATTTTAGTCACTGTGACTTCACATCGACGTCACGTGACTTCACATCGACGTCACGTGACGTCACATCGACAATCGATGGTCACTAAGTCACAATGTGACTTCACAACGACGTTGCAGTGACGTCACCATGTCTTACGGGAACCGTTTTCTTTGAACTGTCGATACCAACGCAAAATGCATTGTTAGGTTACGTTAGTATGGCTTCCGGAATGCTTGCAGAACGGTTATAAGTGATTTACACTTTGAAAATACTGGTACACAAAACGCTTTCTGCTGTCCAGTCGCCATTTTGAATATGACGTTCGCGCAGCAACCATGGCAACCAAATACACATAACATATGCGCAGCGCGAAATTTTAGTTAATATCCTCTCGTTTGAGTTATCACAGAAACATATACGTTTCCTAGTTCGCACGTAGTAACGTATCAAAACCCGATGATTCATTTGTAATAACCCGGTATCTAAACTACAATTCCAGAAAAAAAAATCTATACTGATAGATTTGTGTGTGTGTAATTTAAATTTGTACGCACTTTCTTCTTTTTTTCTGAGAAATAACTGCCTTTTTTTTTCGGAGGAATACAAAAGAGTGTCTTAATTAAATCATTGACCTACATATATTTCTGTTATAACTTTACGGAAAAGTTAAAATGCTGCTCTCAATGCAATAAATTTGTTCTGGTCGTACTCTGGTTTTCACAACAAATATCTATCTGTTCCCATCGAGCCATAAATACTGAGAGAGTTGTAAATGGTTCCTAAAAATAATTTTTTAAATGATATATTTTTTGTTGATTTACAGTAATGGCATGAAAATCTTTTCAGGGGATGTTTTGTTATTGCCATTAACAAAGTTATCGATAATGTTTATGTAAAAGACAGGAAGTTGAAAACTTTTATTTCTTTTGCAAGGGAATACACTCATTATGTGAACACGCCGCACGCTAATGTTAAAAGCATGGGAGCGTTCATTTTCAGGTTTCTCGTTTGCATTTTAATATTTTTAAATGATTTTTTTAAATTATTTATTAACATTATTGACATTGTGCAGGGCAGTGCTTCTGCTCTAATCACATTAGGTTTTATTTTTCGGATTTTGACTTCAGATTTGTTTTATAAAGCTATTTTCCTTTTCGGTTTTCCGAATACGAAAATAGCTTCATTAACAATCATTGGAGCCAAAAGTTATAAATTAAAAAGTCGTTACAGAAAAATCAAAATACAGGAGATTTACAGAAGAATGCTACAATTATTTTTTAATAGTATAAATAACACGCGTTGTAGAGCGTTGATCACAAATAAAGCGTAACTCAAACAGTTTTAGATGAGCGCATGTGCAATACTACTTTATTGTTGATTCACTTGCCATGCCATATATGTGAAATGCTGAATCTGAGGGTTAAAAGTTATTGCTATTGATATTTTAGACGTCGTTAAAACCATGCGATTTCTTTTCTGTATGGCTTTATAAAAGATCGCGTCTAAGTTCCGCTGCTTCTAATTGATTTGCCAGAATTCAGATTCAGAATTGAAGTGCTTCCTTTGACTATAATTTTGTGCATTTTACATATCAAAATTTCTGAAAGTGGAAAATTTTGGTACATTTCAACAGATCATGACTCCCACACCCCAAACCAAACTCCGTCCAAATGTGACTTATATATATATATATATATATATTATGCGTGTGTATATGTATAAAATGTTGCTCTAAACTATTTTCCATGAACACTCATTCGTAGTTACAGCAGTCATGTGGCATTCGATGTCAAAGTAAAGAATGAAATTCTTTTGCTATTTCCCACTTTACTCAGACATAGACGAAATCTTCTTTATACATATATACATTTGTGTTTCGTAGCATAGTAAACAATTCCACAGTGCGCAATTCCAAACAAATGCTGCAGTTTAAACACCTTACCACCGCATCTCAAGATTCCGTCATAATAAAACCGAAAGATATTATTATTGCAAAAAAACTTCAACAATTAAAACTTTTTAACTACCAAGTAACAGAGCTCTATGGAGAATGTCAAAATCTGCCTCTCGATTCAAAGTAATCGTTTTATATACCGAAGTGGGAACGAATACAGGATTTTACAGCGACGTTCTGTGTTGTAAATTACTTTACTAGAAAACGCGTCTATATCGAATGCCAAATTTTTAAAGAGGGAAAAAAGAAAATAATGGTTTATAAATGGAAAATAAACTAGGTTTATTTAAAAGATTTTTAAAACATATGATATCGTAGAAACATGACTTCTATATGAGGTTATTATAACGGGCCCCGAGAAATGCTGGGTGGATTAGCTAATATTATAATACATTTTATTTTGTGTGTTATTATCATTTTTAATTTTATAGTCGTAAGTATAAAAGTTTAATAAAAAATATATTTTAGGTGCGTTCGTAACTATATAAATAATAGCTTTATAACCGACGCCTGATCCGGCCGTTCGTCTATCTGTGTGTATGTTAGCAAAAAACTGCGTAAAAATGATGCATTCGAATGGTTTAAAATGGAATTTATAGAATAGCTCCAGAACTTGATCATATCATTTCAAGTTCAAGGAAATTCGAATAAAAATCCAAATAGAAATTAATAAGTTGTCATTGTTCTTTTCAATTCTATCTTACATCATTAATTCCATACCCCATGATAAGTCAGGTTTTTGAGTTGCTATAAAGATGGCACCCTTTTCAGAGGGATTTCTATTATTTCCGTATGACTGAAACTAATCTATGGGACTCTAATAAATCATCCGTATTCATGTTTTTTGCATAAGTAGTGAAAAGCTATTTCACCAAGATCCCAGTTATTATAAAACTAATTACATTACGAACGCACGTCATTTGCCACGTTTGATGAACAGCTTCCCAATTAGTGACTTGTTTATTTAAAATTATAAGTTTTTATTGAACCTTTTTATTGAAGTTTGCAACGTTCGTTCAGTTTTTTACACTAAGTATATGTACAGGTAAGCTGAATAATACAAAATTTTATCGTGAAACAAATATACATTAAATCTGGCATATTTTATTTACTAATCAACTAATTTTACTATGCCGCGCAAGTAAATTGTACTAATAAGAAAATTTAATTAAATAATAAAAATGCCTATCAAATCAAAATCCATATATGTTTACGTCCCATCTAAAACCATTAAATTTATACATAAATAAACAATTTTATGTTACTTTAAATAAGACATCGCTAGTGTTTAGAAACAGTTTTATTTTACCATTCGGAATAAAAAGCATTCCTTCACGCTTTGAAAATCCTTTCACAAAGAGATATAGATTCTAAGAAGCAAATATTTTTTGAGAAGCTTATGACGTCTTATTTTTAAAATATGTTGATCGAAGCGCGTCATTTTTCCTACTGTATAATAAATAAATCCCGCTTTGATGTGAAAATCCTTCTAAATTGACGCGTAGATTTTTCTTTGTACACATTGTGTTGTTTTTGCATTTATTTTTAAACAAAAAATAAATATTTACAAATAGTATCACAAAAGTTTAGCGCTACTCATGAAGTGGAAGTGTCTTTTGATAGTTTTTATACACGAAAAAAAAAATACAAATATTAACGCAAATATTTTGCATAATAAATGAAATTAAGTTGTATATTTAAGTAATGAGATACAGTTAGTAACATAAAACTGTAATTTATGATCATATTTTTTTATTTAATCTATCTATATTATAAAGGACAAACGTATCTGTGGGTAATGCATACGTCATTTTGCGAACGGCAACACTTTGTAATTTGAAAGGAAATTTCGGTTTTGCAATTTTCTCTGCTGCAAACTTTTAAACTTCTAAACATCCCAATTTTCAATTTTTACATCCCCGTATAGGGAAAAAATGTGCTTATAATTTCAATTCGTTTGAAAACAGTACCTTAATTTATTTTTGAGACATTAATTTCTTTATTATTTTAATCAGGCTTTTGTAATCGTAGAAACAAGATCCCTTCATTTCAATTATAATTGGGGGGGGGGGGACAGACTACTGTATCTCCTCGTTGCCATTATCTTATAAAAAGTGAAAAACATTTAAAATTAAAATGCCTGCTATGACAAAAATATCGTGTGTTATAAAACCTGATGAATTATGGTTTTATCTCTTTTTTATTTATTAATTGAACGATATTTAGTTTATTTCAAACTTACTTTACATTCGATGCAATGATTTCTCTTTGTACAAATGTATTTTAAAAAATAATTGTGCGAATTATTTTCTCCGGTTTTATTTAATTCGTATAAAACAGCTGAAAGAAAGCAAAATTATTAATTCGTGTATAATTTTTTTCCCGAAATTTCAAGAAATATTGAAAAATGATTTCCGATAAAACATGGAGCTATTAAAAACAAACTAATGAAGACATATGAACAATTAGATACCTAATTTGCTTCTTAAATAAAAACAATGTTTTTTTTTTTTTTTTTTTTGCTGGATTTGTGTATCATTTAGCGATAATGACGTAATATCTATACTTTTCTATAGATTCTATTTAAAAATAGATCGTAAAACTGGAATGCTTTAGCGGATGCTAATGACGTGATTTTATATAAAAAAAACAAGTATTTTAATAATTTAGGCTAAAATGTGTTTTGTAGAAGTGCGCCATTTTGACCCTATCTGCTTTAAAATACTTCTCAGGTGAAAATATTTCACTTTTGAAAATAACGTAATTGAAATCACACACTGATAAAACGCAATACTTTACAGAAATTTAGAGTGTGTTTATAGAAGAATAATAACATCCCTAGTAGCAAACCAATTTTGGTCCAATGTTGCGCCAATATTTCATCTATTGGAAATATTACCAATAAAACGTCAATATTGTTCCAATATTGGGATGTTTACATTTTGCCTTTATTTAGCCAATATTATGCCAATATTGGGGTTTCATTGGAAATATTGCCAATAAAACGCCAATATTTAACTAATATTTGCATTTTATTGGCAATATTTCCAATGAAACTTTAATAATGGCATAACATTGGCTGCAAATATTGGCTAAATAAGGGCAAAATGTAAACATCCCAACAATGGAGCAATATTTCATGAAAATATTGTGCCAATGTGCCAATATTGCTCCAAGATGTAGCCAGTATTGGTCAAATATTGTTTGGCTACTGGGGTGGTGTGATCGGATGTCTCGGCAAAAAATAATGTTATATTTTACAAAACTTGATGATTCTCGACTTGATGGACTCACTTCGCCCAGTTAGCCAAGTAAATAAAGTAATGAGAGCTTTATTGGGAATCTGGGTTCGAGATAGAAGTAGATCACGTGTTGGTGGTATTTTAACATGAATATCTCCATTGGGAATATATGAATGCGACTTTATTTTTTTTATGATTATAAAAATACAAATAAAGATATTGAAATCTTGTGCAGCGTATGAATGCACAAACAAGTCAAGTGATAAATTGTGCAAATAAATAAGGTACCCTGGGGTAATAACGCCAGGCGGGGTAATAACGCCAAGTGCTTATATTTTGCATAATTATGAAATAATCAGGTAAATGACACCCATGTGCTCTGCGCAAAAGGGTTTTGAGTCATATAAATCGCAAAAAACATCTTCAAGTTAATTTGTCTCATTTTTAGATCTTATTGTTTTTACAAACAACTAAAATTAACGCTTGATCTAAAATTTGCGACAAACGTTTTGTGATGTGAAGACTATCTTTTTATCCGGAAATGCTTTGTTAATTACATAAATTTGTAGTGCATTTCATGTACTTTTAAAATGTTGTTGAAGATTTTGGATATCTTCTCGAGATAATTTGTAATTTAAAATGTACTGTGCAATAACTATATCGGGGTAATAACGCCAATCCTTGACATTAATGCCCCGGTTGATTCCCTACAGTGGCCGAGCTACATCCTAAATACTGATTCAAATAAACACAGTTAAAACTGTGCAATGTTTCTCATATTTCTATTTAAGCGGTCCTTTTTAAGCAAAAAGAAGCTCACGGTCTGATATTATTTTGCCTCATCCCCCCCTTCCCACACCACACCTTTATTTTTCTTACACTTTCACAAAAAATTGAACATTTTCAATAGCTTAGAATGCAATTTGTCAATTTCTAAGTTTGTAGAGTTTGTATTTTTAGATTTGGGCTATCTACATGCAATTATTTCATCTTATTTCATAGTTTTGTTTACATGGCGTTATTACCCATATAGGTGGGTAATAACGCCAAATAGCATTGGTCAAGAAAAAACGCCATTACATTTTATGAATACATATCTGTTAAATTATTTTATTTTTTATAGATAGTCAATGAGTTGCTGTATCAGATCCTATATTTGTTTGAAAAATACAATCTAAAACTAAGCCGTGAAAATTGGTAGAATCTTAACGTGGCGTTATTACCCCAGGGTACCTTAATTTTTTTTTTCATTGCTTTCCATTATAAAGTGAAGGAAGAGTTCCATATACCGTCCTGGATAGTGTGATTGGGGGGAAAAAATTGGTGACAAAAAGCCATTTTAGCAATTCATCGATTTCTCAAGATAGTGGAAAAACATGATTTTAAAATAATTTACAAAGATATATCTATTTAATAAACGTTATACAGGGTGTCCAGCAAATAACAACCTGATTTCAAAATTAAATTTCTCAAAAACTAAGATCGGTAGAATTATGCGATAGAGGTTTGTTTATTAGGTAAGCTGTAAAAATGTTATACAAAAGTTTCGAGCAGTGAATATTTTGAAAAGATTGTGTTCTGATTGCAAAGAATACTGGAGTTGACATTTTTCTTGTTTTAGATTGTTTGTAGAGAATGAGTTTTTCAGTGTACAGTGCCATATTTAACGATTTTTCGAACATAGTTTTTGAAATTTCGAAACTTTTTTTCCAAAAATCCTTAAAATATGGCACTGTACGCCAAAAATTTTGTTCTCTGCAAAAAAAAATTAAAACAAGTAAAATGTCAAATGAGGCATTGTTTTAATTAGAATACAATCTTTTTAAAATATTCACCGTTCGAAACTTCTATTCGAAACTACTATCTAAGATTTTTACAAATTACCTAATAAACAAACCGTTTATCGCATTATTTTCTAGATCTTCGTTTTTGAGAAATTTAATTTTGAAATCAGGGTGTTATTTGCTGGACAACCTGTATATGTTACACGCTAAAACAAATTGCGATGTTTATGCAAATATTTTTATGTATATACAAATTAGATGTATTTCTATTTATATGTAATTATATGTAACGATATACACATATAAACACATAATATATACACTTTTAAATTAATACCATATGCTTATATATATTTTTTTATAATTTATATATTTCATATATTTATTATATATGTCAAATTTAAACAAGAGCTATAAACTTTTCTGAATAAAATACGCTAAATGCAAAAAAAAATACAAAAATGTCCATTCCAGTTGTAAAAAAGCAACCCCAAAGGCAATCACGTCCATTCATTTAATGCCCAAGTAAGTTCGCCAAAAGAAAAACTAGTCGTTGGGGGCCACCGTAATACTTACCCATCATTTATATGCATAAGAAAATGAAACATGTAAAAACTATTTATACCATGCATTTCAATTCCAAAACTAAATTTAAATGTTGTTAATACACATAGTAATACTCTATTAATGAATTGCTGATGTACCAATTTCGACAAATTATATAAAACGCCAAACTACTCAAGTAGTACAAAACTGCGTAAAAGAAACATCCTTATAACTCCAAAAATAATAATTCTATTAACTAAAAATTAATTGCGTCGGATTAAGCGTCTCATTTCCAATTAAAATATACCTTTGAATTGAAATTTGAATGAAATACAGAGTCATGAAAAATCGAAGAATGTGGAAAACAAGATTACAAATATCTCGGCAACTAATTATTCGATCGACTTTGTTCTATATGCAAAATGTGTGTTATTTTATTGCCTTTTACGTCCATTCCTTAGAACAAAAAAATTCGAAAATTTTTATATACCTTTCATCAGAACGAATTTTTCGAGAGTCCGAAAAAAATAGTTCCGGATAATCGAGGTTGCTGATATTAAATAGGGTTCGTCCCATTCTTACATACTAACTACATGCAAAATTTCAAGTCTCTCTCTCAATTTGTTCGGGAGATAGAGCGTTTACAGACAGACAGACAGACAGACGGACGGCAAATTTTTTTTCTAAAAATATGTTTTTCGGAATCTCCACTATCTAAAACGTGTAAATCCGTCAAAAAAAATTTTTCGATTTTCGAAACGATTGCAAGACTTACCCTATACTACGTATGATGGGTAAGTAAAAAGAAAAAAACAGAACAGGATATGGGACTTTTCCCCAAAAGGTTGTTTAAAATGGTGGTTAGCGAAGTTAAAACGTGAAAATTTTACTCCAAGTAAATGTATATCAAATATTCAATAAAAACAGAGGTTCATATTAAAAAAAAAGAAAATGATATTTAATAATGATGGATTAAATTTAATTTATAAAATATTTTATTACCTCATTATTGGAACTTATTGATACATGCACGTCATACATTATTTTCTTTAACTCAGCTCTTACGGAAGCTACAATAAATAAAATAGCCGCTTGGTCTATGCTAAATTGAAAGACATTAATAAAGTTCGCTTTGAACATTTTTTGACCTTCAATTTTTTTTTCTTTAAGGGTGTATTCGACAGAACGCTTTTCCACCTTCAACAGCTCGAAATTTTCTGATACAATTTCACATTCATTTTTAAAAGTAGAAACATGAAACTTGCTGAAGGGATTTTTGAAGAGACGTATAAGGTGTCGTGTGATGTCATTTTTCGCTGGACTGAATAGAATTCGATTTTTAAACAATTATCTTCTCAGTATGACCCTTTTTTTTCGTTCCCATATCTCCCGCTTCGGAAAAATCGGTTCAAAATGCCGTTTTTGATTGCTATTTTTTGCAACATTTTCTGCATTTATCAAAGAATCGACAATTACGGTACCTTGTGTACTTTATAAATAAGACAATTTGCTAGTTTGATGAATTTGAAAGCAAAAGTAAAAGCTTAAAATAAATCGGAAAATAAGCACTTTGTATCGAAATACACCCTTAAGGAAAGCGCGATCTCCATGGTGTTTGTTCGATTCATTAATCAACAATGTATATGAATCAATGTCACTTTGATTAAAATTCAGCGTTCTTCCAAAATAGATGACATTTTACATGTTCAGCAATAAAGAACATTTTATATATTTAAACTGGAAGTAAATAGTATATGTGTAAATAGAAATAATTGGACGATATTACGTATTCAGAACGATATTCAGAATTAGACACGTGCAAAACAAAAAAAAAGAAGTAAACATAGCTGGGAGATCACATTATTGTTGTTTATGACGTCACGAAAATAAAGCCCATATTCCTAGCAATAATTCGAGTTCGAAACAATAAAAATCATCATTTTCCCTTATTTGACGTCACATGAATATTGTCTATCGTATTTATTGCGAACAGATTATTTCAGAAAATTTCATGTGCACTTAAAAGAATGTAAACAGTTTAGTATCTGTTTCCAACAAATAGCAATCGAAACTTCAATTTTGAATTTACATGATTTTGAAACGATCAAATTAGAAAATCATTTAATAAAATGAATACGGATGTGTGATTACATATGTATATT
Organism: Maratus speculifer; assembly: GCA_964019185.1. NCBI lineage: Eukaryota > Metazoa > Arthropoda > Arachnida > Araneae > Salticidae > Maratus > Maratus speculifer. The sequence continues at coordinate 43,658,412 of OZ025301.1, forward strand.
TTGAGATGGTGAAATTGATATCAGGTGTAAATTTCACGGGGGAAGATTCCATATGACGTCACGCCAATAAAGCCCTTTCCTTGCAATAATTCGAATTCGAGACTATAGAAATCATCATTTTACCATGTCGCAGGAATAATGTTTATCGTATTTATTGCAAGCAGATTATTTCAGAAAATTCCATGTACACTTAAAAGAATATAAACAGTTAAATTTACCTGGAGGAAATTCTATAATTGATTCAAAGTGAAATACATTCTGCTGTTTTTCATTTTGGAACAGGAAACTTAAGAGACTTAACTGGCAATTTTGTCATAACAACAGATTATTGTTTTATTTAACTGCTTAAATATACGATTAAAGTTTCATTTTAATTATTTATACAGCTCTATTTTATGGAGTTAGTATTTTGTTAATTTTAAATATCATTTGTTTAAGAATTAAACTTGTAACTAATTTTGCAGACTTATTATAAACTAGCAGCCCGCCCTCGCTTTGCTTCGGGTAGATCAAGTCGCCCAGTCCCGTGCCACTACTGACACCTCAAACTGTTACTTCCACTTCATTCCATTAAATTCAACTACTAAAAACATTACCCTCCTTTTAAGTAGTCGAGTAAAAAGTAGCCTATATATTAATCTAAGGTGTCAAATACCTTCATACAAAATTCAATAAAAATCGATCCATCCGTTCTTGAGTTATAAATGGTGTAAAGAATCCGACTTTATTTTATGTATATAGATTATAATCAATAGTATTCGCAGCGCACACGATATAAGGATTTTTTAAGGTCATTTTCCTACACCTTGGGTTACATTATTGGCATTTTAGTGAGGATCCCTAATTTTTTTTATATGTAATATAGCCTATGTTCACCGGAAATAGTATAGCTTTCCAACGGTGAAGAATTTTTCAAATCAGTCAAGTAGTTTCGGAGCCTATTCAATTCAAACAAACAATCAAATCTTTGCTCTTTATAATATTAGTATAGATAATCAATAACACTGGCAGTGCACGCGATGTAAGGACTTTTTAATGTATTTTTGTACACCTTGGGTTATACATTTTTGGCATTTTAGTAAAAATCCCTATTTTTAAAAATATATATATAATATAGCCTATGTTCACCGGAAATAGTGTAGCTTTCCAACGGTGAAAGAATTTTTCAAATCCGTCAAGTAGTTTCGGAGCCTATTCAATTCAAACAAACAAACAAATCTTTCCTCTTTATAATATTAGTATAGATAAATGAAACAGTTTCTTATGAAATATTCAATGAAGTATTTTCTTTCATCGAAATTCAACTAGTTTTACCTTGAATGTATAAAGGATATAAGTATTAGAACAATACTAATAGGAATTTAAAAGAAGAAGCTACTAATGGAAACCATATAAAGAAACTAATACGTGGTAGCTTCATAATCTGACGCACGAAATTAGTACGTAAAACTGGCAAATGCTGCCTTAATCTTGTCGATCAGGTTCCGTATATTGTGATACTGTCTCTTGATTTTTGTGCTGTTGCTTGTTAAATGTTTAATCAAACGCGACATATTATAACTTATGTGATTTGCAATCTACATTACACATTATAACATCAGGATTGCCATCACGTTATTTTAAAAGGTCGGACGTTGGGATAAACCCGCCCCCCCCCTCCTCAAAATGCGTGTTTTCAATCTTTTTTCCAAAAAATGTTTGACTCCACAAATTTTGGAAAGCAACCTAAACCTTATTTAACCTGAAAGGTTCATTCTCTGACCCTAATTCATAATATACATAAGTGAATAAATATGACAATATTACAAACAGACTGTGTGATGAAAGATTGCATCATTCTAAGCTATAACTCTCACGAGAATCACGTGGTAGCTCCAAAATATGGCACATGAAATGGGTACTTGAAACTGGCAAATGCTGTCCTAATTCTGACGATCAGGTTAGATTTTAGCGATAATGGCCGGGCATTTTGTTTAATTTTAAACCAAATGGAACCCATAATAAACCATAGTATTGCAATCAAAATGTTTTTAAAATCATATATTGGGACTAGAATATCCCTTTAACCTTAATGTTTAAGCCTCTAAGTTTGAAAATCTTCAATCATTACCAACTCCGAAAAGTTAGCTGTGCTTTATAGCTCTCAAAATTTCACCCATTTTCCTTTGTGTTCCATTTTATGTATTTTTCCATCTTCCGGAAGAATCGAGCCAATTCCGGCCCGATTTATCATGATGGAAGTTACTCTTTTCCATTCTTCTGATGTCTTCAACTCTTCCTTATATGTAACTGATGACAACAATTGTAACCACGTGGTGTATCTGGAATCAAAGCGATAGGCAATAAAAAAATTATAACAAACAATTTGCAAAGTGTTAATTTTTTTCTTAAAAAATATTTTAAAATATAGAAGTTGAATATTCAAAATTTAAGTTTGAAGACATCAAATAACATTTTTAACAGCATTTTATTTACGAATATCTTCATGTTCATTTTCACACAGTCTGCAAAATTGCAAAAAAGGTTTCTTTTTATCAGTTGAAATCCTGTATTCTGTGCTATTAATTTTTTTCCACACTACATTAATGAGGATTTGTTTAGCACCTATGAAAAAAAAAACTTTATTTCACATCCATCCAAAGAATTTATTTTCCTAAAACTAAATATTTATTTTAATTTCAAGTTCTGCTGAAAAGCAAATAACATTTCATCGTTTTTAGCATCTATTTCTTTTGTTTTTTTAGCTTCTATCCATTCAAACACTTCTTGTCAAACAAGGAGCAAAAGTTCAAAAAAAGAATCGTGAATCTTCTATACTTAATGCAGGGAGATTTTAATGGCATTAAAATACATTACTATAATGATAAAAAAATTGGTACGCTATAATGGCTCCTTAGAACTTCAATTGTTTTGTATATATATATATATATGTATATAATTAAAAAATAAATATTTTTTTATGCATGACATGCTTTTTTTAATTAATAACTTACTAATGCTTTTTGAAAAGCTAAGTAAATACTAATTTTTTTAGAGAAACCAAAAGATAAATACGTGTATGACAAACAAAAAATATGCAGCATTTTAACGCATCTAAAATTTCTTTTAAAAATAACAATTCCTTTTATCTAAATACTATTACTTAGTTTATTTACTTTGATTAAAAAATGAGTTTGGGAAACAATAACTGTTTGCTCGAATAATTCTTTTAAGTATACAAAAAGGCGATTTTTTTTAAACGTGAAATGTTTTTATAAAACAAAAATTTAATATTTTCTTTTTTTTTCACAACATCATTTGATATTCGACAAAAATAAGTATATGAAAATAAATATTGGTATTTACACTTTTACTTAAAAATGAAAACATTATATATGTGTATATATATATGTGTATAACAATAAAAAATTTTCGCCTTAATTCTAAGTAAATTACTTCCAAATTATTTTAATATTAAACTTTTTCTTTTCTTTTTATAATATTTTAACACATTATTTTTAATTCCATTCCTTTAATCAACCCTTTTTATTTTATTTTATTCTAAAAAATTATCTTCTAAAAATCTTTCAAAACAATTTTTTTCTTTTAAAAAAAGCTACAAAATTGTGTGATTTGTTGTTTGGTCAGAACTATTCAGCTAAGCATGCAAAATTACAAAACTCTAATTTATACAGTTTCTGAAACTCTATGACAGATGAGTGCCATGAATGAAGTTTCTTCAAATACCCCCCCCCCCCCCCCCCACACACACACACACAAACCTTCCTAAAATAAAAGGCTTTTAGAATTATTTGCGCGGACATTATCAGGTATCAGAATTTATGCAATTAGTTTACTGTTTAAAAAAAAACAAATGTTTTTTTTTTTTTTTTTTTTTTTTTTTTTTTTGCAACTGGAAGACAAAATACAGCCACAAACGAAAAAAAAATAAAAAAAAATTTTTCCAACTAATCCATTTTTCCGAAAAATATTCATTATCGTCTGAAATCTGCGAAAACACTCTATTTTACTGATGAAGTGCAATGTCTTGTTTGCTGATCAAGTTAATTAAGTACTTTTTAGCTCACAGGCTATCATAGCCTGTGAGCTAAACGGACGGGCACATAGCTTATGTGCCCGTCCGTTCTGTATGTACGTTCGTACGTTCGTGCGTAACGCGATAACTCATGATAAAAATATCCGATCCACTTGAAATTTTGTATCTAGGTATATCCTGACAAAGCGCTTCCCTGATTAGTTTTTGGAGCCCATTCAATATGTATAAGAGGGGGAATGGGGGGCTGATGCCCCTCCCCTTAGTTGATATAAATGGGATTTTTATGCCGAATTAAGTTTTCGTTCAAAATTTAGATTAGGATCATTCTGATGAGGCGATCCCGTGACTGTTATTAGGTGTCCATTGAATAAGTATAAATAGGGGGAACAGGGGTTCTAATGCCCACCCCTTAATTTATATAAATGGGTTTTTCAAGCAGAATTTTCAGATTTCGTTCAAATCTCTGAATAGTTTTGGAAGTTTAATGGTTAAGTATAAAAGAGGGGGATAACTCCTTTTTAATTATATAAATGCTAAATGGGTTTTTATTAAGAATTATCTCATTTGCTCTGAATTTTGGATATAGATTTTTTATATGATAAAGCATGTCTTTGATAGTATATGAGGTTTAATGATTAAGTATAAAAAAAGAGGAAAGGGGAGAGCTGTTTCCCCTTCTTAATTTTTTTTCGAACGGAATTAACCCTTGAAAATATAAGGCTTTATTGTACAATTAGTATTTGTAGCCTGTGAGCTCAATGCCATCAGTTTAACTGGGTAGTATTCTTTATTTGTATACCAAATAGTGTTTATGAAAGGACATTATCATGCTAAATTGCAAATTTCAAGCCGTCAGAAAATTTAAAAAAAACTTGGAGGTTAAGAAGGTTTTTGCCCACGAACACCCCAGGGAGAAGGCAAAAAGAAAATAATAATAATAATAGTAATAAAATAAAATAAGATAAAAATAAAAATAAAAAAAACAGTCTTTTCTTTTTTTTCTTTTGGTTTTTAAAGAGATAACTGCCTTCATCAAAAGTATTTTTTTTTTCATAATTTATATCGAAATTTGTTTTTATAGAGAATCTCTTCTACAAACAATGAAATCTTTTATCTTCATTATAATATTACTAAAAGTATGTTAAATTGTTTGAATGTATTTGAATTTTCTCATAATATATCTAATAATAATTATTATTAATAATAATTAATAATTAATGATTAATTGATTATTAATAATTCTTAAGATTTTTAAGATTCTTAATAAGTAGAAAATAATTCCTTAATAGTTGATTTTTAATAATTTTTCGAAAAATAGAGAAAAAAGGCCTAAAAAAAACGTGAATTATCAATATTTCATCTAAGGAAGTTTTAATTGCATTATAAAATCAGATTCGTGTCAATAAATTATGATTTTCATAATGAATTCTTAGAGTTTAAATTATTTGAAGCAGATATATATGAATAATGAATAATGTTTCTTAAATTATGCATCAAAAAAACTTTTTTTTATATTTTGTTAAGACATACTTTTTAAAAATTGCAGCAAATAACAAAACTTTTTTATCTAGATAAAAAGATAAATATGTATCTGGCATAGAAAAAAATATTTATCTATTTTAACACCTTTAAAATTTCTTTATTTATGATTATATTTTTTTTACTAAAATAGTATTATTTCAGCTTATTTTATTTACATTAACTTAAAAACAATTTAGAAAGCAACTACTGTTTGTTTTACAATTATTTTAAGAGTACATATAAAAGATCTTTATCATTTGTCTTTCTGTGAAATGTTTTTAAAACACAAATATTTAGTATTTCATTTTTTTTAAAACAATATAGTTTGCTATTCAAAAAATGCTGCAAAAGAAGGTGATAAATCTAGAAAAAATATTCACAAAATTAAAGATGCATTACTCTTTTTCTAATTATCTATTTTTCAGAAAAGCATTCTTTAGAAAATACACTAGCTTACAAATTGAATGTAATTTCATGCTTACTGATCAAACAAATTAAATGTGGAATAGAAGATTAATTTATATTCTTATCATCCATTAGTACTAAACTATTACATATTCAATATATAATGAAAACCACTTTTTCATCAGTTTTCTTACTCACTTAGAGCTTACAAATGAACACATATTTGCAATCAATAAAAGCGACGAATGCATAAATAAGTAATTCCGAGATTTTTACGCTTTGAGAGCGCCATATAAAAATTTGAATAACTCAGAAAGTGTGGGAAGGTTTTCTGGATCAATGGTGAATAAATATAACCCGTTTAGCATGCTTAAAAAATATATATTTGCGTAACGATTTATTTTTTTTATAGCGATGGACATTTGCTTGGGAAATTGAGGCATTCTGTTTTCAGACAATGTAATCAACTCATGCCTTTGTGTTGTAGAATTGACAGATAAAATAAAGTAGATGTAATTTTCTGTTTTATGAAAAAATTGAACACACACAGTTACACAGTTCAAAAACTAAGAACTATGGTTTGAAGCACATATACAGTAGGCTAGTTCCATGGGTTTTGCAGTGGAAGTCACATTACCTTATAATTGCTATGCTTGTTTGCCACCGTTATTTTCGAAAAGTCTGCTTGGCCTTATTCAATTAATGAGAATGTGCCGATAAAATAAATAACATTTTTTCGTACTAAAATACTGGTAGCCAAAAATCGTAGCCTGTGACTTACACTACAAGTACTCATGGAAATAGCCAGTAGTGAGTTCTAGCTTCTAATGAGATATTTTCTATCTCGTATAATTTCTTGTATTAATGTTATTTTATTAAAGTCTTAAATTTTTAAGTTGGCTTAAAATCATTTCCACATTTATATGCCACCTTTTATCACAAATTTGAAATAAAAAGGGAAATTTTCCAATATTCATTCATATGCATTTAAAATTTTTAATTTTCAAGAAGCTTTCTTTCAAAAATTGTTTGGTAAATATACGAGAGCTATCAAACTAATAATAATAATAATAAGTCAAATAATTTGTAAATTTCCTTTTTTTTGAGTAGCGTTCTAATATTCTGAAATTTTCAATATATTAACTGAAGGTAAGCTAAATGATGATCTAATTTATATTATAAATCAAAAACGTGCGCGCAGATAAACTTAATATCATCTCGATAGATATAAAAAGAGAAAGAGGTCATTTTCCGGCAGTCATTGTTGATGGATCAATTGAAAAAATATACTAAACATTTTAAGTTTCAATAATTTTTAGAAATGTAATAAAGGAATGTGCTGTTACCTTTTTAAAATTTTATAAAGAATAATTTCACACACAAATTGCCTTTAATCCTCTTCGGACATAAAACTGTATTTCTTTATGAATTTTTATTGTTTTTCACATTTTTTTTATAATTTCTATTATTATAAAATGAAAAATCGTCCATGAAAAAGTTAAATTATAAATTGATCATTGCGTATAAAATGTATATTTGAATTGAAGGATTACAATCTTTAAGAGTTATTTTTAACTTTAACTTGTTGCCGTTTCTTAGTGATTGGGCCTATTTTGACGAACTTTTAGGGCACATCCTTCAATCCAATTCCCGTACAATTGTACGAATTATAGAAAGGATTGGACGATTGATCATCTGTGGTGAGTAAACGGAAAAATGCATCAATGTATTCATTGATAATTATATTTTAAAATATTAAAATATTGTATTGTCATCAGAAGTACACATTCACACGATTTTTTTCATTTTTCTAGCCCATCAAGGCGTGAATAAAAATCTTTACATACAAAAAAAAAAAAAAAAAAAAAAAAAAAAAAAAAGAATTGAGTGGGATAAAAAACAGGGTTAAAATTTTTTAACGGAAAGTGACTTAAGAATATTTACTTTGTACTTCTGTGAGTATTTCTAATAAATGGTATCCATTTAAAGAAAAAACATTAACTGATGTTAGCGGTCACACAGATCGCTGCTTTTTCTGTTTTTTATAGCTTAACTTGTAACTAGCAGCTTAACTACAAATACTAACGAAATGTTGTTTTGTTTGAAACTTCAGTACTATCACCAGAGACTTTTGAATCGATGAATTTTAACTTTAATAGTCCTGTGTAAAAAATTTAAAACAAAACTCCAATCCTATGAGTCAATCGCGCCATTTAATCATCTTTGAAAGCAATGGCGTCTTAGATCGCTTCACAGTAGTTATGTGATGATTTCTGTCAAATCAGTTAAAGGTTTCCCCAGTTAACGTATAGTGATTTTTTTTCAAAATATCAGCATAATACCTTGTTTATTGTTGAATAATAATTTCAAACTTTCAGACTAAAAGATTTATGGCAATATTTATTCAAACATTCCATTACAAAGAAACTAATAAAATGTAAATAAACAAAAATAAATAAAATAAAATAAAATAAATAATAAATATATTCTAAGTGCAAAAAGCTTTTGAGAGATTTCTTTGTAACTCTGCAGAAATTTTGTCTCAATTTATTAAACACTAAAGAGATTTCTTTAGATTCTTTTGGATTTTCGGTGTTTGCATTGTATTTTTAATGGAGCATCAAATACAGAATATTCTATTTTTTACTTATTTAAATTTCTATATATTTATTTGCATTTTTTTTTACTAAAAACTTTCGCTTTAATATAAATGTAAAACTATTCAATGCGTACGAAAAAAAAGTATCTTGAAACGATATCAGTGATAACTTACTTTATCTTTTTTATATACGTTTTTTATATACTCAACATAAAAAAAGAATTCAATTTCTTTTTTTCATAACGAAATTTACATTTTCTTTATGCATATAAGTTCCTTTAACTATTCAAAAATTTAAATAAAGGAAATAAATATTCCACCTAAACAAGCGACATATTCACCAAATATATCTCAACTGAAGCAGTATTCAAAAAGTCCGTGATAGATTGTTTTTTTCTCTCCGTTGTTTTAGAATTTCCAACATAGTCGAGCAGTGTTTATCAATTCCGTTTGTCTGTCCGTCTGTCTATTTGTCCAAGGTCTAATTCTCGTCCATTGAGTCAAATTTATATGAAATGGAAAGATGGTATTTGGGTATAGTATGGCATATTCCGTATTGTAAATGAAGTGTGTAGCATTTCCAATTTATTGATAGACCCATCAAGAGAATTCCGTTACATTTCGGTCTATTGGAAAAAATCCTTTGACATGCATTATGACAGTATTTGAAATCTATTGAAATGCATACACTACTCCAGAATAGGTAAAATGCATAGATGTTATAGTTTATTGGCAGGAACACACAAAAGAATTCAGCTGCAGAAAAAAATGAGCAAACATTGAATTAGGCTTCAAAACCATCTTCGAGAGTATAATTTCTACAAGCACAAATTGACACGAAACAAATTATATTCTACATCGTCAAAAAAAATTAGTATTATGTTACTATTGGTTTACGTATAGTTTTTGACAATATAGCATGTAGATTATTTCGTGCCTGTTTGTAGAAAATTTTATTTTTGAAGATTAAACTGGAACGCTAAAATTTATTTTATTTCTGTGTTTGTTTATTTACATCATTTTTAGTTTATGGATAAAGTATACGTAGGAAGAGGAACCTCTATTTTTGTAATAATAATAAATCCAAATTAAATTTTTTTTTTTTATTTTTTTTTTCAAAGAAACTACTTATATATATATATATATATATATATATATATATATATATATATATATATATATATATATATATATATATATATATATATATACATATTATAATATTAATTTATTTTGAGGCATACTAAATAAAGGATAATATCATTTTTTGTGCCAATAAACTATTTTTATTTTAAATATTTATATTAATGTTATATTAATTTATATTAATGTAAAACTATGTCAACATTTCAATAAATCAACGATTATTGATTGCTCACTGGGTTTTAGCTTAGTAGGAGTTTCAAAAATTCAAAGGATTTTAAAGCACAGGATCAGATGGAGCTTGCATACATATGCTGCAGAAATAATTAGAATGCATATCTCTTTCTTTCTCTTTCGCATTATCTTAAAACTATTCTGAATTTTATTTTATATTTAATATAATTTCCCGACCCAATTTTTTTAAATTATTCGCTTTCTTAAAAATATTATAATCATTTCTTTCATCATTTCATATAATTGCGTACATTAATATGCTATTTTTTTTTCAAAATTCTATTTTAAAACACTTCACGTCTTATTATTTCTGTTTCATGTGTTCTTTTACTTTTTAATACTAATCTTAAATGCCGATATGAATCCTACAGAAATTATTTTTTGTTGGAAATTTCATTTTAGGTAGACTTCATAAGAAATACAGTACACCAATAAAGATTTGGTAAGCATTACCAGGCTACGGATACAAATCGCTCTTTTTACAGCGTTAAGAGTCTTAAATAGTTTACTTAGATATTTCACTACATTAAAAAAAAAAAAAAATGTTTTTTGCACTATTCTGATACATTTGGAACGTATTTCATAATATAATGAATAGGTTTCATAGTATAATATAATTTTAAGTTCACATTTCTGTAAACACTATTCGATTGTACATTTTCCCTCTCATTGCGTTTAAAGATGAGAAAGCGCGTTTAATGTCTATCGAGTGTTTTGTTTTTTTTCTTTTGGCTCAACATGCCATAAATTTTCTTACACATTTAAGAGTTTTGATGTTATATTATTTTTTCTACAAAAATATTTGATATTAATGCTTTCCATTTAAAAGTTACATATAAACAAATATATAAACAAAATTATAGTGACAGGAATGTGAATAAAAAAATAATTTGCATAAAAAGCACATATTTATTTATATTTATCAAATTAAATCGTCATATATTTAGTTTCTAAATCTTATTCCACTACACATATTTTATTCAATTATATATGAAATTTTAATAGAAAAAATTATAGGGGAGAGGGGGGCACCTTTGAACACTTTTTCAGAAAATCAATATATTTCATACTTGAATTATATTTATTGAGTTTAAAATATTTCATAATAAAGACAACACATTTCTTCATCATATAAACCATAAACTAAACATTTTCCAAAGAAATTAAATAAGTTGTGAGGATTTAAAAAGTTGAAATATTTTTGTTCAAAGGTGCCCCATGTAGGGGTACCTTTGAACAAGCAAGGGGCACCTTTGAACAAATGAATAAAATATGAAAATATTCAGAGTTTTTATAAAAAATTGCATATGTTACAGAAATATAAGGTGATATGAATAAAATTAAATAACTACATTTTGTTGAAATTACTATTTTTTTTTTTTTTTTTTTTTTTTTGTTATTTAACCAAACTTATATCCATCAAAGTTGATGTCAAAACTAATTGTTAATAAAACACAAAGTGTCCCCCCAGTTGTGTTTGGTTGTAAAAACTTTTTTACTATGTCCTTGAAATACACCAATCTGATATCTGATGCTTCTGGGAAATTAAAATTTTTTATTCGCTATTTTTTTAAGAGACCTGATATAAAATTCCGTCTTATCCGTTAAGGAAACCAGAAATAATGTTTGGAAACCTGTTAAATCATGAATCATTATTTTATGTCCAGGATTTGTGTCCAGGTTTATATCCAGGATCGAATAAATGAATTTAGATTTGGAACTTCCCATCACTGATACCTAAAGAGGTTGGAAACTATATGTGCAGTAAGGGGAATTGTTAGCAGTAAAAGTCCATGTTCTTTGACATTCTTAATTAACCTTTTTTAGCATAAAAAATCAGAAGTAATAATACTTAGATACATAATAACAACTCTTTACTTCATAACTTTAAGTGTTCTCTTTAAATTGTTTCACTTATTATTTATCACCAATTTATTCGGTGTTTCTTCGCTGTTCAAAGGTGCCCCAACTTTTTTGTTCAATGGTGCCCCATCACATGAGTTCAACATTACAACGGTTTACTTAATTCGACTGAAGAATTTGAATAAAACAAAGCTTATAAATTAAAGCTAACATCTTTGTTTAAGCATTGAACAATGAGTTAAAATTTTAGGAATAGAAGTTTGTAAACAAAAATCTTACAACTTTATTTTCTTAAGTTTAGATTCAAGAGGGGGAAAAATACATATCTTGTTTAGACAGTACTGTTCATACAAAATGGTACAGCTTTGTATAATTATATCCTTGAAGCAGCAGTAATGTATTACCATATACGTTTTTTTAAACAAATTTATTTGAATAAAAATATTTAGAGTGTTCAAAGGTGCCCCCAGTTCAAAGGTGCCCCCCTCTCCCCTACATTAGTCGTCACTGTTATTAATCTAGTCACTGTAATAATATGATATCCTAATTATAAAAATATCTGTCATTCTGACAGATGTAATATTTTCTGTAACATATATCTCATACATGTTAATGCATCCAGAAAATGGGAGCATAGCAGCGTCACCGGTTAAGTAATTTACGCAAAAATCTAATACGCAACAACTTATTTCAAGCTCTAACTAAATCTGGAATTGGATGAAAATCTGTGATCCATATTTCAGACAGAATTATAGTAGAAACTTAAAAACGGGATAGAAAAGTTACCTGTTGAGCTTTTTACTCAAAAACTAGTGAACTAACTTATATCAGTGACTGACTGAATTTGAAGTTTGATAAAAATCCGTGCATTAGTTCTTGAAATAGTGCTATTGCGATAATAATCAATAATTCCGCGTAGCAATGCTACCTATTGAGCGAATTACTTCAATACCTAAAGATTACTCATTTATATCAGGGACTAACAGAATCTGAAGTACGATAAAAATTCAGTGCGCTATTTCCTGAGACAGAGAGTTATTGACATAATCATTAATAATACCCCTTATAAACGTCACCTGCTGTACAATTTACACAAAAACGTAATAAAAACATATTATATCAAGGAATAAAGGAATATGAAGTTTTATGAAAATGGATTCATTAGTTCTTGAGATACAGCTATTATGAAAAGAATGAAAAAGCCAGCATAGCAGTGCCATCTTTTGATCGATATACACCAAATACTAATCAATTCGAGTTTATATCAAGGACTAACTGAATCTACAGTTTTGTGAAATTCTCTGCAGCACTTCTTGATATTGAGCGCCCACAATATTTATGTCACAAACAGACAGACTGACAGACTCACAAAGAAACATTTTGTAAAAAAAATTCCTTTTTAATCTCTGACCCATAAAACGTGTGAATTCCGCAAAAACCGGAATTCGAAATGTTATGACAGAAAAAAGTGAAAAGAAAATAGATGGGACGTTTAATACAGAGCAAAATGTTTCCTGGGTAAACATTACTTCTAATTAAATACGATGTCAAATAAAACACCTTTTAAGAGATAGTAACCGATGGTAATTAATCATTGAAATTTTGCGTTTATAAACTTGAAAAGTTAATTAATTTTGTTTCCGTTTGACTTGCTCTTTACAATATATACTTTTTTCGCCTCAGAATTTGTTTAAAATGAAAATATGAGTTCATCGGAGGATACACATATGAAGAGGAATTAATTCTTCTCGAATACCACATTACATGATAGTTTTTTTAAAAAAAGTTTGGTTAAAACAAGTTAAAAAAGGTCAAATTAAAAAAAACATTATTTACACATTTAAAATAATAAAAAGGAGAAAAAATAATAATTCTAATCTGCGACCATATTTGCCTGTAAAAATTAAATCTAGGATTTATAATGGGTTATAAAAAAATAAGAAGGGAATTATATGCATTAATTACGTTGTAGCTCATCTTTGCAACATTGAAATTTTTAATTTATGTTCTTAACTTATGTTTCTATTTTATGAAATGCTAGTTTTTGATTTTAAATCTTTTCTTACGAGCAGTATTGCTACCATTTGAATTGCATTTAAACTAAATGCGGTTTTTCGATTATTAGGACAAAAAACAAATCCATTTTTTGCGTTAATAAATCTTAATTTGGCTATTCACTATTTTAAATTTCGAACACTGTTTTAACTGGTTTAATAGAACAGTACATTTTAAGTTTTTAGTTTAGCAGCATTACATTGTAGCAGTGAAGTGTTTTTTTTTTTTTTTTTTTTTTTTTTTAGAAGTGAAATTGTCTAATTGTATTCTTCTTGAGTTATTTTACGAAATTCTAAATTTTGATTTGAAACCTTTTTTCTCCCAGCTGCATTGCTACTTTTTTATGTTGCATTTAAATTAAATGCAGTTTTGCAATTGTTTGGAATAGAAACAGATGCATTTTTTGGGTATCTTTGAAGCCTTAATAAATCTTTATTTGACACATTTCACTATTTTAAATTTTGAACATTTTTCCAATCGATTTAATTAAACAGTATATTTTAAGTTTTTAACTTAGCAATATCACATAATGCTTTGCTTTCTGAACCATTTTTTGTAAATCCTGCGCATTTCAATTTTTAAAATAAATTACTATCTTTGTTTACATGTTAAAAGTGGAAGAATAACTAAATTTCAAGTTTTACCTGAAAAAGTTTCAAATTAATCGTATTTAAAATGTTTTTAGAAACTTTTCTGTTTCTTTTAATCTTTTAAATTTCGAACTTTATAAAAACAATTCTTACCGATCAATTGCATCTTAAAAGTAAACACCACACTAATCTTTTAGTTTTCAGCGACAGTGATATCACAGAAATTGCAATTATAGGAGTGTTTTAATACTGCATTCACTTGGGAATTAATTCCGACATTAAATAAATAGCCTAAGCCGGAGCAAAAAAACAATAAAAGCAATTGACCACCATTATTGACCTGTTAATCAGCTAAAAGTAGTCATAAATGTTTATTTCTATTCCATATATGATAATATCTAATTCTTCTTTAAATTAAACCATTAAAAAAACTATCTAGATGAAAAAAAATATGAAAAGTTGAAAAGAAAAAGGTCGTTAAATTTAACGATAATCATAAGTGTAGAATATTTAAAATTTATTCTAGAAAAGAAAATAAAAATTCTTTTTGAATGTTAACGGGAAAAAAAGGATTGAAAAATAAAAAGAAAAGTCACCAAGAAAGGAAATTCGTACATGACCGGCAATTTATAAGGTTCGAAGAAAACTTATATTTTAAATTTAGTTTTTAACTCTTTATAATTATACGTGTCTTCAAGGATCACTTAAAAATATATATATTCCCGGCCATAGGACAGTTTCTCCACTTTTTGTTCGATTCAAACCATAAAGAGAAACAAATTCAAACAAAAAAGTTCTCCAAATGAATGAATTAAGAAAAGAGAGAAGATATTCTAAAGAAAGGTTGTTAAAATAAATGGCAGTCGTAAATGAATGAGGTTCATTAGAATGATTCAAATTTATTCAAACAAAGAAGTAAAAAGTTTTGCATTCAAAAGGCATACGAAGAAAGATAAAATATAACTCGATTTATGAATGCCATTCATTATCAAAGCTTGAAAGATCGAAAAATTATATTTTATGTGTATTTCTTCACCTTTTACTTAAGAGAAAAATTTTTCTTTAGGAATTAAGAGCAGCGATTAGACAAGACAACAGTATCTACTTCTATAAAATACGAATGTAAGAAATTGTAGGCAAACATTCAGGAGCAAAACGTGCCATCGATATATTTAAACACAAGGATGCATTTTAGACGCCTGTCCTGAATCAATAAACTGAGAAAAAAATATGGGTCTGGTATCTAGAATTTAAATTGTCGCTCTAGAAAAAATAGCTCCATGTCATCCTTACAAATTATAGTTCCGTTTGCTGGAGAGTTCTAAAGTCTCCTACTAAAATTTAAAAGCATTTTTTTTTATTCTTATCGTCAAACTTATTCAAAAATCTCTGTAAATAGATGCGAATATAAGAGGTTACTTTTAGTAACGATAATTCCAGTCCGTGAAAACCATTTCTGAAATCAAGCGATACTTTCTCGCTACCGAAACAATTCGATATCATTTCGTCACCTAGAAAACAAGAGACTAGAAACTCTAAATCATTTCGTCTATTCAGCTTCGTTGTTTATCCCATTCGCACTGTTTGGACATCTATATTTCTACATTAAGGATTTGGAAAGTGACTTATTAATTATAGATGAATGAGGTATATTTTTTTTCTCGGTATATATTAACAAATTGCAAGGTATTATGTCACCTTGAAATATTTATATTTACAAATAAATGGAGTTTTTGGTCATTTATCAGATGTTGCAAAAAGAATATTCGTTTCAAAAACACATTTTTTTCCTTTTAGAGGAGTGGCAATGAATTCTCTTTCTCGCGAGTTTAATTTGTTTCTATACTTTATTCATAGATTTAATTTCATTGTCATTTTTCTGTCAAATATTCGAAAACATTTCTGAAACAGAAACTTTGATTGAAACATTGTTCTCTATTTATTCATAGCGAATTAAATGAAAAATAATTTTTTTACGAATTAAAAAAATAAACAATCATTCCACCATCCAAAATTTTAATTCCAGGGAAAAAAAGATCTACATTCAAACTGTGATGCCAAATTCTTTTGAAATTCAAAGACGCTTTGTCACCTTGCATTTATTTCTCACAAAAAGATTAATTCAAAATCTATATCAAAGTTCGATATCCCAATATAAGAAGAACTGAAATGTATTCATCCTGTATTGCACTCTTCTTGTTTGTGGATCAAATACTTTATTAGCATTGATATTGAATGTATGGCATGCATATTTTTTTTATTCATATTTTCATCAATTTAAAATTTATTACACGAAGGATTCAGAAATTACAGTCGAATATTAAACCTTATTTATTCTTAGGTTTTTTGTCTTCTAAAAAACAAATCATGGAATTCGTATCTAAATACAAAGATCCATTAATTTATCACGCATTTTTGTTTCAAGGGGAAAATATAAAGTTTTATTGTGTCGTTAAACAGACAGAAATCAATAAATTCATCTGAATATGCAATGATGTAAATAGATTGTATGAACTTTTATTCGATTGTATGCAGATAAAGGGATTTTGAATTTTTTTTCTATACTATTTAAGCTAAGCTAATTTACTTAGTTTTTTTAGTTTGATTTCATGCATTGTTCAGCAGAAGAACACAAAATAGGCAATCAAGAAAATATA
The DNA here is from genome assembly GCA_964019185.1 of Maratus speculifer. NCBI lineage: Eukaryota > Metazoa > Arthropoda > Arachnida > Araneae > Salticidae > Maratus > Maratus speculifer. Next base: position 43,675,515 of record OZ025301.1, read on the forward strand.
ATTTTTTTTATTGTAAGTGAACGATGGTTTAAGGGGCCGCCTACAATAGAAGTGACTAGATAGTTTAAAAACTTTTATGCTATCCTATAAGCGAGCAGTCTTTAACTATTGATTGAGTGGCACCTAAAAAAGGGGGGATCAAGATAGGGGCTCTCTCATTCAAACATCGACAACGGACTTCAATTTGGATACAGTCCCTAAAATATACTCGTTTTAAAATAATTTAGTACGAATTGGATTGATATATTTTTTTTAGCTGATTAAAAAGTATAAGAAAAGCAGTGAATTTTGAATAATCGTGGTTCACGCCAAATTAACTACAACGTGTAGTAAAATATCAAGAATTCATGAAATGAATTCTTTGAGACTTTTGAGTTAAAGGCTGAATACTTATAAAAATAGGTTTTTATTTTTAACTTTTTTAATTTTTCAATTACTTTCTACATTCGCATCATTGTATTATATTTTTGAAAAGTTTTGAAACACTATATTCTTTTTTTTCAGTGTAAAACAATACCCGGGTATATAATAATGCCGTAATTCGTAAATGGAAACCCTATAAAAAGGATGCATATTTATTTCAAAATTTAAATGACTAGAACCTTCAAACTAAAGCATTAGAAGAAAGACTATCCAAAACAATAATTTAAAAGATTTCAGAATTTAAAGTTGGTCTGTAAAGAGTAAATTAACTGAAAGTAAACCAATTCTAAATTCTTAACATTTTCATATCTTATCCCAATTTATATTACAATGCCAGCCAATCTACTACGGAGAGAAAAAACGCATCTTCAACAATCAAGGATTAGTATTAAAGCTATAAAGTATTTTAACTTATTGCATACATTAGGAGGTATAACTAATTAAAATATTTCGTTAGGTACAAAAAAGTAAGAAATTGAAAAATAGTTTTCTTCTGTTTGACCTTGATACAAAAATATTCCAGAGCATTTTTTCTTTTATCTATATTTTAAAAAGAGGAGGAGTTATAGCACTTTAAATTTTTAGTGTGGCTAAAACTTTGAAACAATCTGATTTTTTTTTTCATCATGCGACATTTATGAACTGATTTGGATGTAACTTGGTGTGTACATAGCACATAACAATGTCTCGCCCGAGTTCATTGGTCAACTTTATCCTCCATCTTGTTTCAAAATGACAGCTATTTAAGTTTGTCAAAAAACTTCTAAATGTATAATAATAAACAGAGAAATTTAGAATTTGAAAAAAAGTTTTTTGTGAAGTGTTTGGTCTCAATACATGAATTTCAGATTTTTTTTTTTGTTTTTATCTTAAAAAACAGCTGAGATATAGCCGCTTGAATTTCTAATGTGTGTGACATTAAAAAAAAATAAATTTTCCTGCAACAACACTCGTATATGGGTGATTCTCAAAATAGGGGACTATTTCAAAAAGGAAATCTTAAAAAAATTACTGTTAGCCAAATTTCTGAAAAAATAGGTGTTGTTAATATAGTATTAGGTATACTTTCCATGTAGTCAGCAGAGCTAAATATTTACAAATTAACTTAAAAAAATAATTAGTATTTTTTGAGCCATGCTACTGACAAAACAAATTGCATGGAATAAATATATTATGAAAGTTTTATTTTCTTCCTCTTTAAATATTTTTTTCTACATTTATTAGCCTTCCTTTTCAGCAAATGGTTTCCATTTTTACATATATACATATAAGGAGAATCAAAACATTACCAAAGAGCAAACTTTGTTACATGAGCAACATTCTGACACTAACAATGTAAGAAGCTGTCTTAGTGATTTTCCTACAGATTTAATGCATATTTTAGGGATAATAAATGTAATACCTAAATTTATACGTAAAATTAAACTTTATAAAGGATACAATATAAGCACTGGTTACATTGATGCACATAGGAGTCTTTAGCATGGACAGAAAAAAACATGCTAATGACACTGATATCTGTCCATGCTAATGACAAATTTTAATTTAAATAAGATTATGAGCCATAATATAATCACAATGCAATATTCCTTTCTGGGGCTTTTTAAATCACAAAAGTTCCATGCAAATAAATAAAATAAAAATTTTAACTATAAAATAAACATGAAAATTATTATCCATTCTAATGACATACAATTGATGTACGCCCCTAATATTCAACTTCTATTCTTAAAATACAATACATGCTTCTATTTTCTGGCTGGGATAAAATGGCTACTTGGTGCCATGGAGAAACTTTATATTTTCAAACTATTGTCATATGTGAAAATGAAATTTGTATTAATAACCAGCTGTTATAGTATGACCTTGTTTTGAAAATCGAATATGGAGGACAAACTTTAATTCTTTTTTTATATACTATAATTTTATTTTTAAAAAGAAATTTATTGGATAAATCCTCTCCTTGATTAATATAAAGAAAGAATAACATTTGTTTATTTTATAAACATGATATTAACTCTTGAAAAATGCTAGTATACACAAGGCACAGCTGCTGTGGACATCCATGCTAATGACATTTTGAATCTTTATTCTGTTATTTTAAGGTGTTTTAAACTAAAAAGTGAGTAATTCTTGAGTGCAAATAATGAATAATATTAAGAAAAACATATCTAAATATAAAAACATGACATAAACCCTCTCAATATTTTTTGTATGCCGAAAGACATAAATTGTCCCCTATTTTGAGAATCACCCATATATCCCTCACTTACACAGGTGGCGCACTGAGTGAGCCAGTCCTTGAAAAATGCTTCATGAATTCCTAGAAAATCACGTGATTAACACCTGCTCTCAACCTAACCTCTTTTCATTTGTTCCTTTCAGAAAGTGCATTGGTCACATTGAAGGTCACAATTTTCCGCGTTAATTTTCAAGATTATTTTCAGTTAGTCTCTTTTGGCGAACTGAGTGCTACAGCTGTGTAACAATGTAAGTATTTTTCATTTCGCTCTTTTCGGTTTGCTATTTTATTTTTGCATGATTATAAGTCGTTTTAATATTTATTAAAAGTGTTAATAGTGCTAATATTAATATATGCTATATATATATATATATATATATATAAATTATATCTAAGTATAAGCCCGAAATAAGTTGACATTTTTGTATATATTTCAGGAGTGCTAGAAAAAGAAATATAGTTCATCTTGATGATTATGCGAGACTTCTTCAAGAGTTATCAGATGAAGATTTAAGCGATTTGAATGACGAAGATTTCGATTGTGACTGTGAAGAGCAGGTAAACAAGAGTGATCATGATTCTGAATCTGAAATAGAAGTATCTTCTGATACAGAAATTACAGAATCAGATTCAGAGAAAGATAAAAACTATTTTACTAAAACAATATATGAAAGTATAAAAGGAAAAGGAAAAAAAAATAAGTGAAATCTACAAATGGAAAAAAATCTCCTGTCATAAGTAAATATTCGAAAGTACGACAGAAAAATATTCTAAAGAATATATTGCCATTTGTAAAACAAAATATAATATTATAGATAAAATTTCAGCCTTTTTCAAAATTATTAATATAGGGATGATTGATCTAATAGTTTCTAATACAAACTTAAATATTGAGAGTAGACGTAAGAATGGAAATGGAATGGAATATTATAAATTCGTCGGAAAAGATACCAGTAGAGAAGAAATTATGGCTGTGATTGGAATTTTATACCTGATAGGTTTGAAAAAAGCTAGCAAGATAAATCTATGTGAATTGTAAGCAAATGATGGCACAGGTATAGAGCTATTACGTGGTGTTATGTCCCAAAATAGATTCCAGTTTCTTCTCAGTGCTATTCGATTTGATGATAAAAGTACGAGAACGATAAGAAGAGAAAAAGACAAGTTAGCCCCAATAAGAGATTTTTTGGATTATTTTGTACAACGGTGTAAAGAATCTTATTCACCAGGGGAATACATCACTATTGACGAAAATCTTGAGCCATTTCGTGGTAGATGTTCCTTCATTCAGTATATCCGCAAGAAACCAGCGAAATATGGGATAAAAATATTTGCACTAGTTGATGCAAAGACTTTTTATACAAACAATCTGGAAGTATATTGCGGAAAGCAGCCTGATGGGCCATATTTTGTTTCAAATAAACCTTTTGACATCGTTAACAGACTAATTGCCCATTTAAAAGGATCAGGAAGAAATTTAACAACCGATAACTGGTATACCAGTTATCCTTTAGCAAAGTCATTGCTAAATGATAATATCACTTTGTTAGGAACAATGCGATCGAACAAAAAGGAAATTCCTCGTGAATTTCTTCCTTCAAAATCAAGACAAGTTGGTTCTACTCTGTTTGGATTTCAAAATGATATAAGCATTACTTCGTATGTACCGAAACGAAATAAAGCTGTTATTCTCTTAAGTACAATGCACGACGATGCAAGTATTGACAAAGAAACAGGAAAGCCATGTGTCATACAGGATTATAATCAAGCAAAATGTGGCATTGATGTAGTTGATCAGCTGGGAGGAAATTATACTGTCTCAAGGAAAACATATAGATGGCCAATGTCAATTTTTTATGCATTGTTGAACATAGCTGGGATAAACAGCCAGATAATTTTGGCTTCAGCGCCGAATACAGCCTCACTGAAAAGAAGATATTTCTTGAAGAATTTATCTTTAGCACTTATCAAGCCACATTTAGAAAGCCGAAGTTCTTTTATGAATTTGCTCATCAAAAGTAGAGAGATAATCAAGAGACATATCGTTGAAAAAGAGAGAACGAAAGCTGAAGAACAACCGAAGAAAAAACGCCGATGCAACCCTTGTGGTCGTGCGAAGAACAACAACACTACTTTAATTTGTTCACGTTGTAAAAGTTTCACTTGTAAAAATCATATGTATAATATTGAATACACATGTATAAAATGTATTAACCAGGAAATTAATGAAGATCATGATCTTTCTGAATAAAGAATTTGTAAAGTAAGTATTCCTTTTTATGAACTCTATTCTTATTCCAATGATTTCATTTAGTTGAATTTGAAGTATTATTTTACAAAATATAAAACTAAAATTGAGAAATATATACATTATTACATCTTTTATGATATATGTTAATCCATTAAATAGTTTATTTATTGAATAATATAAAAAGCGATGCTTTTATAGCTTGAAAATTGGCTGGCGTACGTGTAAAAACGTAACTTTCTACACCTGTGTAACAAAGGGATATCAACCAATTTCGCTGTGAGTTTGCATACGCACATGAATTAAGATTTCTAGTTCATTGGCTTGTTTTAAAATGGCAGGCACTTCATGATATCGTGGAATTTGGTGACCTTATAAATCGCTTAAAATAAAACCAGCGTGAATAAAAGATGAGTAATTTCTAAAAATTCCCATTAATATTCAGTACTGACAAAAACTAGTATTGAATCTTATATAGTCGAGTTCGACTAATTTGAGCTTCGTATGTTTGAATAACATAACTTAATTTAAAATAAATAAATAAATAAATAAGGTATATGAAAGCTATCTCTTCCTCCTGGTACTGGCCAGTGAAACTTTTTTTTTTGGAGCAATTTTTTTGATTGATTTGTTTAGTTACATATTTTGAATTCAGGGAATATTTTATATTTAAAAAAAATGTAATAAATAAAATAATAAAAAATGAAAGGTAAAGTTATGCATTTAAATTTCTTTGCTTTAATTTAAAATGTATTTTATTCTACAAACAATATTTACTTTAGATGGAAATGACAGATGATGGAGTTTAACAATTTAGTAAAAGGGGGAAAATGATCTATTAAAATCCGGAATTTAATATGCTAATATATGAATAAATACAAAATAATTAATTTCCATTAATAAAAATGCATGCGAAAGCTTGTTAAACGAATATTGTTTCAAATTCAACTATTAAAGATAAATTGTTTTATTTAAGTATTAAAAAGGTAAAGTTCTGTGTGTATATAATAATACTTTAGGGAAGAGAAGACGATCTTACACTTAATATTGTAAAGTATCTACATTGGGGATATGAAATTTAACATTCGATATCTTTATAATTTTTTTCCCCTATCATTTTTTATAACTTTTTATTCACACCAAAAAAGTTATACTTTTGATCAGAATTGTTTACTGCTAACTCTTAGAAGAGACTTTTTAGTGCAAGTGTTTCGATTTAATTTTTTTTTTTTTTTTTTTTTTTTTTTTTTTTTTTTTTTTGAGGACCGAAGCTAATTAGTTACCATTCATCCAGCATCTCTGTTGCTTTTTATAAATCAATGCTACTGTTCGAAGTCATGATTAATTATTTTACGGTCAAACCCGCAGAGTCTGGTACTGTGATTTCCACAGAATTTTTCTTCTGTAAATTTTTAGTCTCCGATGCTATTTCTTTCAGACAAGCTAAAAAGTGTCGTGTCAAAAATTGTGGCCTACTTTTTCATAATCTGGCCGTTAAAACGAGACATTCATACAATCTACAGGGTGTTTCGCTACAAGACCGACAAACTTTGAGGGGTGATAGTGGACATAAAGACAAACATTATTAAATAGGAAACAATGGGGCGCAAACGTCTTCTGTAGGAGCTAGGGGCCATTAAAGTTTAAGTTCCAAAAATTCATACGTTGATAAAAATTAGAAAAAATAATCGATTTGTTTGCGGTTTTCTCTAAGATCATTCTTTATATCACGATTTTTTATGTTTTTAATTTCAAAAGCTAAGTTCGAAAATTGTTGATAGAGGGCGGTTTAGACTTTAAAGTAACGGACAAATAGTTTTTGTCGTTCTTTTGTGCATGGGGTTGAAATTATTCTAAAGTTTAGACTTTAACTTAAATTTTAAGCCCAAAATCGGAAACATGGGGATCGGTTAACTAGCGAAAATTTAACTGTAAACCGAGGGAGAGATTTTAAACGCTCATAAACATTGGACAAACTAATCGATTTTGTTGCGGTTTGTGTGTAGGTCATTCCCTTGGTAATTATTTTATTCAAAATGACGTACAGCTTTCATGTCCTCATTTTTTGATAGAGGGCGCTTCCGACACATGTCCGACATTTCAATGGTATTACTCCTGAGTATTTTACTACCAGACTACCATACTTCCAGGAAGTGTAAGGGATGCAAAGACGACTCAGGAATGTAACATTGAAAAATGCTTTTTTGGATGTTACGTTTAAAAAAAATCAGAGAAAAAAATAACAGCAACAAGCAGAGAAACAGCAACATGTTAAAGTGACAGAACAAAGTTTATTTAAAGGTTTTGCTACAAAAAGTGTTCAAAATTACGACCAAAAAAAGTTCGGCAAACATGACAGAGACAGTAGATGGCGCTGCGATTTTCTTGCAGTAGATAGCTCTGAACGGTAATGCGCGTGGAAGTTTATCTCTCGTTGCGCAGCTCTATGTAGTTCCAGCACGATCGGACTGTTCCACATTTTACCAATGATGTACACCGATACCTCAACGTAACATATGGACAGCGGTGGATAGGTCGTGTTGGCCCGGTTTTTTGGCCTGCCAGATCACCGGACCTATCAAATATGAGCTTCTTCTGTTGGGGTCACATGAAAAGTTGGGTGTATGAGAATCCCGTACCATCAATTAAAGCCTTAGTGGCTCGTATTTCTGTAGTTTCCGGAAATCTATCAAAGATTCCAGGAAGCTTTCAAAGCGTGAGGAATTACATGCGACGCAGTTGTCAAGCATGTCTAATTACTTCTGGTCGTAATTTCGAACAACTTTTCTAGTAAAACCTTTAAATAAACTGTTTTATGTCATATTAACGTGTTGCTGTTTCTCTGCTTGTTTCTGTTGTTTTTTTCTCTGTTTCCTTTAACCATAACTCGCAAAAAAGGCATTTTCAACGTTACATTCCTATGTGATTCTGTGTCGCTTTCGCATCCGTAACACTTCCTGGAAGTATGGTAATCTGGTAGTAAAACACCCAGGAGTAATAGCATTGAAATGTCGGAGATGTGTCAGAAGCGCCCTCTATGAAAAAATGAGGACACCACAGCTGTACGTAAGATTAAAAAAAAGAAGTACCTAGGGAATGACCTACACGCAAACCGCAACAAAATCGGTTAGTTTGTCCAATGTTTATGAGCGTTTAAAATCTCCCCCTCGGTTCACAGTTAAATTTTCGCTAGTTAACCGATCCCCATGTTTCCGATTTTGGGCTTAAAATTTAAGTTAAAGTCTAAACTTTAGAATACCTTCAACCGCATGCACAAAAGAACGGCAAAAAGTATTTGTTCGTTACTCTAAAGTCTAAAGCGCCCTCTATCGACAATTTTCAAACTTAACCTTTAAAATTAAAAAAAATAAAAATCGTGTTATAAAGAATGATTTTAGAGAAAACCGCAAACAAATCGACCTTTTTTTCTAATTTTTATCAGCGTTCGAATTTTTGTACCTTAAAATTTAATGGCCCTTAGTTCCTAGAGAATACGTTTGCGCCCCATGGTTTCCTATTTAATAATGTTTGTCTTTATGTCTATTATCACCTCTCAAAGTTTGTCGGTCTGGTAGCGAAACACCCTGTATATATTTAAAAGACCTGGCTGTTTTTTTTAGTCATCAGCCCTGAATTTTCTACTCAACCGATTTTGATAATTATTTTTTTAAATGAAAGCTATTTATTTGTAGTTGTGCCCATTTTAGCTATTTTTTAATTTATTTCCATTTTTATATTTTATTTTTAATTTTAAATGCTTTTTACGATATTTCTTCAAAATGGCGGCAACTCAGTTTAGCTTTTCTCTCGATAATAAAAAAATATTTTCCATTATCACTTTCCACCAGTCAGAAGCTTTATTTTATTAGTGAACATGTCCTCTCATTTAAAAGAAAAAAGTTAAAGTTAATTGTTTTCGTAAAATTTAACCACAATAAAATGATTGCGTGTAATTATGCACTAACTGAGGTCAAAAAAATATATTTACTGAGAAATAATATTGATAATGTAAATAAAATAACAGAAAATAATTTATGATAAAAATTAATGTCTAAAGCAAAATAAGAAAAACTTCAAATGAGGAAAATGATGTCATTCAGCAACCAAATAAATGGGAATTACAATATTATTACGGATGCCTTTTTCATATTACTAACAACAGTAACTTTTAAAAAACATTTGAAGAGAAAATGACGTCACTATTTAAAACATCGCATTTTTACTCATAACGATATTACATTTCAATATTTCTTTTCATTATGGACACTGAGATTGAGATTTTACTTTCAGATGACTTCAGTTAGTGAAAATAATGTCATAGTAAAAATGAAATTAGTTTTCTTTTTAATAAAACTATTTTTCTGTGAGTGCATATAAAATAAAATTTCTGGATTTCGCCGGCACTCAGATTACAATTTTAACTGAAGATGTGAGAATATTTGCATGCAAAATTGTAACTGGTAAACTTGACATTAAGTTTGGAAATATATTTATTATATATTGATTCAATAACGTAATTACTTTTGCTTTTTTTTTAAACCAAATCGATCGGGTGTTTTAAACATTTCATTCGTCGAATTCGACGGGATTCTACTCGTTTTATTGTTAAAATGCATTTTCTTTTTCTCAGAGGCTATAAAAAGCGTTTAAACTAAAGAAAAAATCCGTTTTTTTATGAATCTAGTCAATGAAGAATTAGCAATTCAAACTGTATCTGTTTATTACTCCGCAATTCCAATGTCTCAGAGAGAAATTGCTAATCAATTGGGTATTTCACGCCGTTCTGTTTGCTATTATATTGATAAACACAAGAAAAATGAAGTTAGTTCATTGCATTCTAAACGGGGTCGCCCTTCTAAAAGACCTCTATCGATTTTTTTTTCTAATCGGAGGCGAAACTGAATTCTGCAATGGCAGAATCTGCATTCAACGTGTTTTTTTTTTTTTGGGGGGGGGGATGCAAAAAAATTCCTTGGTTTATCTTGGAGGAGCAAATCTGTGTTATGAATAGCACAGAAACAGACAGGCATGGTACTGTGATTAATGCATTGCTGGTTCCAAAAAGAGATCCTGGAAAAACTTTCATTTGTGGAAATCATTTTCCACGATTCTATACAGTTTAAAAAATAAAAGGATTAAAATTACTTAAAATTTCCAAAACATTGGGGGGGGGGGGGGAGGAAATGACAGTCCTTTTCCAGTCTTATAAAGCAGCTACTGGGTCAGGGAAATAACAGCAATAATAATAATAATAATAATAATAATAATAATAATAATAATAATAATAATAAAACTGAACTTTTATGCAAAGAAAGGGGGTATGGACGCTTATTTTTCAACACATTACTTCTTAACATATTTTTATTTATTTATTTATTTATTTATTTATTTTTAAGATAGTCTTTTCTTACATGGTAAAACTTTTTATAAAATAAAAAAGCATTGAAACGAGTTTTGAAAAGAAAATGATAAAATGCTTACATATGTATCTTTTAATAGAAGAAAAACATAAATATTTGAAAGTAATATAATTTTTTTTATTATTTTTGCACCTTTATTAGACAAAAACGTTATTTTATGTTTTGGCAAATTTTAATTTTAGAATTGTAAATTCAGCCAAATAACTGAGAATTTACTCTTTATTTACGACAAGAATTAGTTTTTTCTTATAATTTTATTTGTTTACAATTCATTTTTAAAATGCGTAAGTACCGTCTGCGTAAATTATTTCACATAATAAGAATAAATTGTGTATTTGAATTTTTAACACTGAAAAAATACTTTTACAATTGAATGTAAATAATTGAATTTTCACAATTCATTAAAAATATTCTCTTATTTTCAATAAAAAATGTATTTTAAAAATTTTATAAAAGAATTCGTGAAACTATTACATGCTTAAAAGGCATGAGCACCAAAAATATGCGCCATTTGCAACCAATTTTAATAAAGTATTTTCCTCTCAAATAACATACATTTTTAATATAAGATAATTTATTGTTTTTTATGGTTTGAAATACGCATTCGGCAGACATTTTCAATGTTTAAAATACTTCGTCTTCTCAAAATACAGACATGTAGGTTCTTTTTCTTATTTAAACAAAAATAAAAAAAATGTTTCTGAATTAAAAAAAAAAAATGATAAAATTTGATGCAACGATAATATTTCACGTACTGAATCATTCATGACTTTATTAATTTTTAATGACTTAATGATTTTTATTTATTGCAAGAAATACGTACGTTTCATTCCCGTTTTCAAAATTGAATCCGTATAAAGGAAACATATATTCAACAAAATAAGATATATATATATATTATCATTTGAAAGGAAAATAGTATTGTGAGGATCTACAGATCCTATTTTAATTCTATCAAGTCCAAAAATATTTCTTTCCCCTATTAAATTTAAAAAACAGTTTTTGAGATATTTTGGCGGAATAATGAAAATATATTTTATTTAATCAATTAATCATGATTCTATCTATAATTAATCAGACTATGATTTATTTTTTTATTCTGAAAATGTATGTGTTTCATTTTTTATTTGTAAAAATGCGTCAATAATGGAAAAACATATAAAATAAATTAATTAAAATAGTAAATTTTGAAAGGTTATTCTATAAAAAAAAAACTAATATTGTGCAAATCAACAGATCATAATATATTTTTATGTTTAATTTTAAGTCAAAATACTGAACAGTTTTTTTATAAAGTGTATGACAAAACTTAATTTGCTTCGCTCATCCTAGCAAATTAAATGAAATACTATTTGTTTTAGTAAAAAATTGTTTTCTGAAACATGCGTTTAGTAAAAAAAAAAAATTTTACTAAAGAAAAATTTAATAACAAATAATTCCATACGTAACTAATATCTATTTGTTAATCTTTTGTATTTTTAATTCTGTTTCATTTACCTTGATATTCTTTTTGATAGTCTGAAAAAAATTGCAAAATATAGAAAATATAATTAAAAAAATATATTGACGCTTTGATCTTTTTTTTTAGTTGATGTTCCGGCAATGGCAGAACTAAAAAAAAAAAAAAAGATAAATAATATATAATTGATAAACAATTATTTTATTTCGAAAACTGTCATCTCAATAGAATTTTTTTTCCTTCTTTTTATCTTATTTGTTCATTTTCTCAAAAAAGACATGCTATCATTTAATAAAATCTGACATCTTTTTTAACTATTGCTTGGAATTATTTTATGATTATGAATGACTTAGAAGAAAGTTTCTTTTAAATTTAGCGTTAGCATTTCTAAGATTTTTTTAAAACAACTAATGTTAATTAAGTAAAAAATAAAAAATTACTTTTGAAAACAATATTTTTAAAGAAAGAAAAAAAACTTTACTTTCAGAATCGGATGCCAAGCTGTCCGATTCTACTCAAATTTTAAAAGAATGAATAAAATACATGGATGTATAAGGTCACTTTTAAAATTTAAAAACTGTTACCCATTCGTATTTTTTATATTTAGAAATAATTTTATCGTCTTTAGAAAATATTTATTTTCACACAGATATCAACCAATTAAGAAAAAGTATTTTAAATTTATGCACGCATAATTTTAAAGAACATTGCTCTATTTTTGTTTCACTTCATAGGTATTTCATCTTCTACGTTTGTAACATATTTGATATCATTTAACCCTATTTTGAACTCGGACAAGGGCCTCCGTGGCTGAGTGGTTAAGACATCACGCCGCTAATAGTGAGATTGTGGGTACGAATCCCACTGGCTCCATTGCACACACTCTTTGTGTGGAGCTCCTGGTTGTACTTCTTTGTGTTGTAATATTTCCTTGTGTGCTATCTCGTCCCTGTATACTGACGATGGCTTACAAGCAGGCTTCATGTCGAGCACACAAGTCAGATGTATGTTGTTCAATAAACAAACAAACAAACTCGGACAAAAACACTTTTAACACTTTCCAAAACCTAGTTCAAAAATGTTTACGAATTCACTTATGTCTGTCTGTACTCTAACTCGCGTCAATAGCGACCGATTACAATGAAATGGGTATATGATATGGAAGATTACTATGAGGCATGTCTGGTATGGACATTGAAGAGTATAGCATTTTCTGGTCCTTGACAGGGCCACTGAAAATAATTCCGTTTTACTTATGATATGCATTTTTAAATTGAACTGCTGTTTGACAAGGAAGGTCTCCATACTGGGCATACTCAGATTTTTTTGAAAAAAAAATACTAATTAAGCTACTCATGTATGTAATAAAGGATCAGTGAAAATTAGCGGCGGAATTACAGAAGAAAACATGTAAAAAAATAAAATACTTTCGAATATTTGGCGTGAAAAGACCAAAGTGTCAAACGATTTGGCGAGCAGTACTTTTCCCCGCCAAAAGCAAACGATTTTAATGCGACTGAAAACTTTTGGATTTTTAGAATCCGCGTAAATGGTGTTTGATGCAATTAAACATAAACAACGAGAGAGTTTAATATATTTTATACACATATATAATATATATATATATATTAAATTTTATATGTAAATATTATTTGTTGCAGCAGTTATTTTATTTAATTTACTTCTGCAAAAAATATTTTTGTATATAAAAAAATCTTATTCTGTAAAATTATTTTCATACATTTAAGCGTATTCAAAAATAAAAGCTAGACGATTCCATAGTAACAAAATAGAATTGACAATGCTCAACTGGACTTTGAACTTGAAACAATTTTAATTAATTTAAATTTGAATTTCGTTTCAAATCTCGAATTTTGATGGTTGAATTTGAATTAAATACATATAAATATCAATATAACGAAATTATACTAAAAACAAACTAAATCTGACAAAACAAAAGATATTTAATTTATCTAAACATGTTGAACATGAAACTTTTTTCCTTTAAAATGCATTTGACATTTAAAAAAACATTTTTTGAAATTGCTTTTCATCGCCAACCGATGATAAATCGCCAAATTACGAAATTTTAATTATTTTTTTACGGACAGAGAACGAAGGTTCCGCCGAATTTTTTTTTATAAACGTATATATCCTCATGAGAAGAACATTCTGTAATTTTTTCAGATTTTTCGGAGTATGCCCGTATGGAGACCTTCCTTGTAAGATAAAATTTATAATGGGAACTTTATAATGTTCAAGTTTACTTAAAAGGCGATTAAAATAATTAACAAGATATGATAATAGTTCATTTTATTTAAAAATATCTTAGTACTTTCAAACCTTTAATGAGGCTCTTCCTCAGAGAAAAAAAATGAATAATGATTAAAGGTTTGAAAGTACTAAAATGTTTTTAAATAAAATGAACTATTAACATCGATAGTTGATTATTTTAATCGCCTTTCAAGTAAATTTGGACATTTTAAAGTTCATATTGTAAATTTTAAGTTAAAAGCAAGGCGAAAATTTCATTCCGTCATATATTTTATATTTATTTACTGTTGTTTAAGTGTTACTTAGTGAATATAAATTCTAGAAGATGTGCAACATAGGAAATTTTAACTTTTTTAATTGGTTCCTGACGAGTGTCGTGCCCTAACAACCAATCTTATTGGCCAACATTCTGAGGAACACGAACGATCGTCTGCAGTTGTGTTTTGACAACGGAGGCAACCTTATTGAGAATATATTGTAACTATACACGTTTTTTTCTATGATGCGAGACTTTAGGCCTATCCTGTATAGATCCCTACTCAAAAGTTCTCAAAAACATCCGCGTATTGTTAGAAATTTTCAACTTTGATGCGAGTTTAACTGACCAAAGTTTAGCATCCTATATACAGTATGCATACATATTTGAAACATAGCTGCACAAAAAAATACACTTTAATGATAAATAAGAAAAATATATTTTAATTACTGTTCATGGTATTAGGAGAAATGAAATTTTAAAATGTGCTGTGCTTTTTTCAAATGGTTCATTTAGATGTTCTCATTTATTGGGTTGTTCGGTAAGTCCTTTCTGTTTGGGAAAATCAATTCGTACCGGAAAATTTTGTCCATTAATATCTAAGTATTAGATATCGGAAACAATATATAATAATTAAATAAAAGAATTTTCCGGTACGAATTGATTTTCCCAAACGGAAAGGACTTTCGGAACAACCCAATACATTAATGAACTCGGATGTCTTTTTAGAATATTTTGAATGTGTTGAAAAGTGTTTCATAAACTAGGCTGTATGCACTATTTTTCATTGTTTAATATATGAAAACGTATTAAGGTTAAAAAAAGGTTTTATGAGACATCTTGTCTATTTTCATTATTCGAAACAATTTATACAAACATAGTTTCGTTTCTTAATTGAGTTGTTATTAAACAGGATAAAATATTATTATTGCAAATCAGAACAAATATTAAGTCTATTTATTTAAGAGAGAAAATAAAATCAAAATCATATCTTCAAAAAAGAGTACACAAAAACGCGATATTTTTTAGAAAATGTTTGCTGAAAAGAGCTTAGAGAACAACTTATATTCCGAAATAGTCCTTTGTAACTTTTTCTTTGACGTACGAGAATCATTCATTTCTAAAAGTAATTTATTATACCGGCCAATCCATCAAAAATATTTGAAGAAACATATCACATTCCGTTACTCTGGATTCCCCCCCCCCCCCTCAATCCGGAATACATAGAGATAAATATATAAAACTAAACTTGAAAAACTTGCAATTGAATCCTATTTAATTCGTTTTTATTTTAATATATTTGCTTCCTGAGATTTTTCAAAGTTTGTGTTTTGAACGTTCACTACCACACTATAAAAAATGCTAATGCTTAAAAATCCATGAAAATGTACTCTAACCGTGAGCTGATATAGAGTATGAGCGTATCGCTCACAAATCCAAAAAGCGTTTAATTGATTTTACAAAAACTCAAGGAATAGATTTCCGAGGTTTATAAAAATATTTTTGAAACAGAGTTTTCTTTTGCTGTATTTTATTTTTGGAAACGATACAGAGTCGCTAAATGCTTTTATCATTTTTCTGAAATCGAATGATCGTTTTTTATGATATTATCAATTCTTAATTAATCGTTTACAACTTTGTAATTAATTTTACCAGCAAAAGATATTAATATCAAACCTCCATAACTGGCACGGAGCGTTCTGATTAGCCTATGAGTAAAAACGTGCGGAGTACTCTCTCAAGTACGGAACTATTCAAGCTCCAGACCAAATAATTTTAATAGCTGCACCATCGTAGAAGCCATGCGTCACTACAAAGTCTCATTATACATTTTTTTTTTTTTTGTTTTTTTTTTTTTTTTTTTGAAAAAATAAGGACGTGAAAATATTTAGCTGGTGAGTTAAGACGGACTCAGGCTCGATTTTTAGGTAGATTTCATAAGAAATACTACCTATTGCAATCGCACCAGTTTATATATATATATATATATCTCACTTTTTTATGGACATGATAACTTCTATAATTTTTCACCAATCTCCACCAAACTTGTACATAAAATCAAAGGGGATAAAATCTTGGCTAAGTTCGTTAATGGGCAAAATCGGACCAAGGGGGTCGGAATAGGGGACGTTTTTGTGAAAACCGAAAAAACGCCATAACTTCTTAATTAAAGTAGATATCGAATCGGTTTAAAGTTTATATTACTTCTTAAAAATGGGCCAAAAGTATATGCATGACAGATTTTTGATAAATTTAGAAGTGGGCTCAAGGGGCGAAAAAAAACAGGGATTTTGAGAGAAAAAAATTCATAACTTCGTCAATTTTCAAGATATCAAGTCCAACTAAATTTTTTGTAAATGTTCTTAAAATTATCTAAAACTTTTGTATTTACAAGTTTTTGATAGGACCAACTTTTACCGGCGAAAAAAATTAAAATCGAAAAGAAAAAGGGCGCTGAAAAAAGAGAAAAATCCATAACTCCGTCATTTTTTAAGATTGTAAAGAACTTAATTCTGAGAACTAAATTCCTAAGCCTGCGATAGATGGCGCTACTCGTCCTAAAAGAAAGGAAAGAACATTCCAAAACAGAACAATTTTTCAGTTGAGCGCGGGAGTTTGGAGTTATTGTGTAGTAAGATGGTGCAGCGTTGTTTCTGGTTTGTTCTGGGATGTGTTATATAAAAAATGTTATTCTATTTTTTTGTTAATTTGTGTCGTACTCGTCCACGTGTGTGTTTATGTGAGAAATAAATTTTAAAAAGACAAAAATGAGTTCTCACTCGTCTCGACGTCTGCAGTTCTTCAATAATTCTACTTTGTGTTCTTTACATACGTGAAGTTGGTGGCAGCTAGTGTGACGAATTCTTGGTGTAAAAAAAGCCAGTTTAACTAAGATGAAAACTCAGCTATTAAACAAGTAAGCCAGTTCCAAATTCTTTTATTCTTAGTACCTTGAAATATTTATTATCGATTAAAATTTTTAAATCTGGATTAGTAAATATTTGTTTTACTTTCGTAAATTAATAACAATCTTTAGATAAAGTGCGAATTAATTGGAGTAAAAAAAAAATCAGGCTTGAAAGAATATTAGAATTAGTGGCTTATTCCCATCAAATAGTAAAAAAGAGTATAAAATTACTTTTGTTATTATTTTATTTTTTGCTAATGTGCTCATTTCGAATTCGTATGCTATGATGTTTTAGAATGTTGATAATTGTTCTTAAGTAAAGAAAAAGTATTTCTTAAATAAAGAAAAAAAAAGAAAGTAATACGGTTATATTTAATTTTTTGTAAGAATTGTGATGGTAAAATTCTTTTGAATCAAAGTGATTTAATTTGTGAAAATGGTATATATGTATTCTATTCTAAGAACGAAAGATTTCGAAAAATAAAGGTTGTCATTACACCTTTCGATTATTGGATGAATGCCAATTTACAGAAGAAAGGTTCTTTCTGTGTTGGTTATTTAGTTTATTCTAAAAGTAGAATAAATTATTTTTTGTTTTTTGTTTCCTAATTCGGAAATAAATGCAGTGATATTTTTGTTTTGTTATTTTTTGAATGAAAAAGTATGACAAAATAAAAGTTTTGATCGAGAAAAAGATTAATTCTGATTTCTTTGTTAGGTTTTTATAAAACAATAAAAACTTTTTAAAATATTTAGATAAAAGATTTATTATCGTTTGAAAAAGAAAATTGAGTTGTATTTTAAAGTTTATTCTTTTCGTGTAAAGAATAAAATTGTTATGAGAATTATTTAATATATATTTCTTTTTTCTTGCAAATAATTTGTTACGTTTGCATAAAAAGTTTGAGAATTAAGAAAAATTCTGGTGTTTACGTAATGCTGTTTGGTTTAATTTTCATTACATAATATAAATATTGATTAGAAATAAAATTGTCTGTTACACTTGAAATACAGTTGTGAATTTCGAAAAAAATATATCTATTTTAATTGTATTTTTATGGTATTACATATGCTTATTTAATTCGTTTTAAAAAAATTTGCATTTGTGTTTAATTTACTAAGAATTTTAGTAAATTGGTATATTGTGTTATTGTATATTGGTCAATTTTTCATATGTGATTGGGATTTAAATTTGATTGAAATAATAAATCTAAGTAGGGGATTTAATTGAAGTATGTTTTAGAATTGAATTATTAATTAAATTTGTTACTTGCTTGAAATATTGTTGTTAGTAAGTTTAAGTAAAGGAAAATTGGGAATTATATAAATTTTTAAATTCAGCATTCTGATTTTGTTTCGATTTCTCTTAAACGAAGATGTCTTATTTAACAAAGGGATCAAAAAGGGAAGACCTACAAAATTTAGCTAGTGAGCTTGGCATTAAGGATGTAGGGAATTTAAAAATCGCGGATCTCAAGAAAGCTATCCTAGGAATAGACGATTATGATGAAGATTTTGTTAAAGGAATATTAAACACAGTAATTGAGGATAGGAAAAAGAGAGAAGCGAGGGAAGAAGAAATACGACAAGAAGAAAAAGAAGAAAAAAGACGTCAAGAAGAAAGAGAAGAAAAAAGACGACAAGAAGAAAGAGAAGAAAAAATACGTGAAGAAGAAAGGCAAGAACGTTTGGCTAAAGAAGCTCGTGAACATGAACTAGAATTAAAGAAATTAGAGCATAGAACTCTAGAACAGAACAATTTGTCAGAGAAAAAGGTGGATCTTGGACCAAAGATACAGTTAGCACAAATTGTTCCGAAATTCGACGAGAAATCTGATGAGATGGGTCTGTTTTTGATTAATTTTGAGCGAAGAGCAGAGATGGCTAAAGTGTCGAAAACTGATTGGGTTGCATATTTGTTAGCTGTTTTACCCACAGAAGTCACAAACATGTTAGCCAGGGAATCACCCGAAGACGCGATTAACTATGATTTCGTTAAAAGTCTCATATTAGAAAGATACAAGTTGAATAGTGAGAAACTGAAACAATGTTTTTATCGTCATCATAAAACAGCCGACAAATCTTGGAGAAACTACGCGCAAGAACTCACTAGTTATTTTACCGCTTGGATTAAGGAGTTAGGTGTTGACAGTTTTGATCAACTTAAAGATCTAATTATTACAGAACAATTAAAGTTTCGAGTGCCTGCGGAAACAAAGGAACATTTTCTAGATAATTGGTTAAATTTTATGACCCCTTTAGACTTTGCAAAAAAATTAGATGACTATGAGAGTATCAAAGAAAGTTTAAAAAAGAAAGAACTTCCTAAAAAGAATTTCTCTAATTTTCGACCCCAGTTTAAAAATTCAAATAACTTTGACTCCAAAAAAGAAGCTAAAGATAATAAGCCAAAAATGCATATTAAATCAGAATCGTTTTCAGGAAATCATAGAGAGAGAGAATTCGAGAAGAGGAAAACTTTACGTTGTTACGAGTGCGGATCGAGCAATCATCTTCGTCCTCAATGTGATAAAATTAAGAAATCCACAGAAGTGATTTCACATGTTGATGTTGAAAATGAACAAGATTCTTCAATAACGCCTTACCTTAGTGTGGGGAAAGTAAATGGTGTACAAATGGAAATTTTGAGAGATACAGGTGCGACCATAGATTTAATTGCAAAAAAATATGTGAAGCCACATATGTATTTGAACGAGAAAGTGTGGGTTCGGGTGCCCTTACACGACGGTTTAATTTGCTTACCTCTCGCAGAAGTTGAATTGGACTGTGAAATGGGACATGTGATAACTAAAGCTGCTGTCTCTAGAGACTCTGTAGATTTAGGAAGATATTTGCTGGGAAATAAAACAGCCGAATTATTCGAAGATTGTAAAAAAGAAAAGGCATTGAGAGAGCACATGATAAATTCTGTGCAAACCAGAGCTCAGAAGAAAATTCTGGAGGCAGAGGTTCCTTTGGAGGAACCTGAAATGCACGAATTTTCTGATGTAACTTTAGAGAAAGATCACAGCAATAACATAGCGAGTGAAGATAAGAAAATGGATGAGAAAACAAATGATAAATCTGAAGACAAGAAGATAGAAAACGAAGAAGGCTCAATTTTACCAGTTTGCGAAACTATCTCATTGCAAGAACTTATCAAAATTTCTCCGAAGGAATTTTCTGAAGAGCAAAGGAAAAGCAAAGAGCTCAAGTCTCTTATGGACGATGCCAAAACGGAAAATACTAAGGATAGGAAATTTATTTTGGAGAAAGATATGCTTTTTTATAGAAGAAAAGATAAAAATGGTACTGAAAGGAAATTATTAGTTGTTCCTGAAAGATTTCGTGAACAATTAAAAAAATTTTGTCATGAAACTGTTGCATCTCATTTGGGCGTGGCTAAAACTAAAGATGCATTGTTTAAGACCTTTTATTGGCCAAATTGCTTCAAAGATATCGAAGAATATGTTCGAACTTGTGATTATTGTCAACGGGTTGGGAAGCCTCAGGACAAAAAGAAAGCACCTTTACAGATTGTTCCAGTTATTTCAGAAATATTTACAAAATTAAATGTTGATGCTTGTGGACCTTTACCTATCAGTACATTAGGGAACAAATACATAATAACTGTAATTTGCTTAGCTTCGAAATATCCTGATGCAGTTCCTACACCTAATTTGTATTCTACGACGGTTATTGATGCTTTGTTACAAATTTTCAGTAGACTTGGATTTCCTCGTATACTACAAACCGATCAAGGAAAGTCATTCATGAGTGCACTTACATCGGAATTTTTAGAGAAATTTGGCGTCAGAGTTGTGCGAAGCTCAGTTTATCATCCACAAAGTAACCCAGTTGAAAGAATGCACAGGACTTTGAAACGGATACTCAGAGTACTTTGTTTAGAATGGGGATCTGATTGGGAGAAGGTACTTCCACCTGCTCTTTTTGCATTAAGAACTGTAACTCATACTAGTACTGGATTCAGTCCAGCAGAATTAGTCCATGGACAGAACTTAAGAACTCCAATGATGTTACTCTATGAAAATTTGACTGAGCAAGAGATGGAAGAAGATAGTGTGATATCCTATGTATTTGACTTAATGAACAGAATGAAGAAATGCCAAGAACTTGCTGCAGAAAATATGGAAAAGGAGAAACAAACACAAAAATATTGGTATGATATCAAAGCCAGAAAACGAGAGTTTAAGGAAGGTGATCAAGTTTTAATTGTGGCCCCATCCAAACCAAATAAACTGTCAGTTAGTTGGATAGGACCTGGAAGAGTACTAAAGAGATTATCAGAAACTAACTACGTTATATACAATCCAGAAGGGAAGAAGTCCCAAGTGTATCATGTAAATATGCTAAAACCTTATTATCAAAGAAGTGTGGAAAGCGTAAATTTACTTACTACAAAAACCACCTCTAATGATGAAGAAGAAGATGAAATTCCTAAATTGGATGAAGAAAATAAAGACAATGCGTTGTTAGAAGTATGGCAAGAAATCCAAAAAAATAAAAGATTAAATGAAAATCAACGAGAAGAATTAGGACAACTTATTGGAAAATATGCTGACTCTTTTTCGACTGAACCAGGATGCACAAATTTAGTTGAACATGATATTGAACTGGAGTCAGAAAACCCAATCTGTGCCCGGCCTTATAAAATGTCGCCTAGACAGACGGAAATTCTAAAGGCTGAAGTCGAGAAAATGTTGAAACTGAAAGTTATTGAACCAGGTGAATCTGACTTTGCCTCTCCATTAATTTTAGTTGAAGTTCCCGGTAGAGAAGCAAGGCCCTGCATAGATTATCGCCGTTTAAATAAAGTGACTCGAACAAAATTTTATCCTTTGCCCGACACTGAACAGTTAGTAGAAAAAGTGTCTTCAGCCAGGTACATTTCAGTTTTAGATCTGACCAGAGGTTACTGGCAAATACCGTTAACCAAGCGTGCTCAAAGATATGCAGCTTTTGTGACAAATTTTGGGATGTACATACCGTTGCGCCTCCCTTTTGGTTTAAAAAATGCTCCATATGAATTTAGCCGACTTATGGCCGGATTGCTGAAAAACTGTGAAGAATATGCGGTGCCTTATCTGGATGACGTGGCGGTTTTCTCGCAAACTTGGGAAGATCATTTAACACACCTAGAAGAAGTTTTTAAAAGACTGAGTGAAGCAAAACTGCATATTAAACCATCCAAATGTCAATTCGCCCAAGCTTATGTCAAATATCTTGGACACTTAGTGGGTCAAGGTCTTAGAACTCCAGGAGAACTGAAAGTTCAAGCCATAAAAGAGTTTCCAGTTCCTACTACTAAAACTCAAATCCGATCTTTCTTGGGTTTAGCTGGATATTATCGAAATTATATCCCGGACTTTTCTGTAATTGCAACGCCTCTCACTAATTTATTAAAAGGAAAGATTCGCAAGTCAACTATAGACTGGAATGAGGACTGTCAAAAGGCATTTGATGAACTGAAGTTAAACTCTCTGAAAATCCTGTCTTATATAGTCCAGACTTTACAAAACCTTTCATCCTTCAATGTGATGCTTCAAATTTGGGAATTGGTGTAGTCTTATCCCAGTTGAATGAAAATAATGAAGAACATCCTATAATGTACTTGAGCAAAAAGTTTTCAGACAGAGAACGAAAGTTTAGTACCACCGAAAAAGAATGCGCAGCTATTGTGTTTGCAGTGCGAAAACTACGATGCTACTTAGATGGCCATCAAACATTTCAAATCCAGACAGACCATAACCCTTTAGTATGGTTAGAAAAGAACAGCGGAACTAATCCAAGACTTTTAAGATGGGCTTTGATTTTACAGTCTTTCAATTATGAAATTGTTCATAAAAAGGGAAAACAACATCGGAATGCTGATAGTTTGAGTCGAGCTATAAAAGTCTAATTGATTAGAGTGCTAATATGTATATATGTTTATTTGTATAACAGTTAATTTTGAATTTGTTATATTATATGTGTATAAACTATTTTGTATTTAAAAGAAAGGTATCACTTGTATTTGTAAATTTATTTTGTATAGATTATTTTTTATTTCTTTTTACGGTGGGAATAAGTCTGGTTCAAGGTACTAAAAATGTTTTTGGAACTAGTGCTACACGAACTATGTTTTAAAAACAAACTTTTCCTCGACAAGGCCCGGAAAAGTTTTCCCCCGGTGGGGAGGAGTCTGTAAAGAACTTAATTCTGAGAACTAAATTCCTAAGCCTGCGATAGATGGCGCTACTCGTCCTAAAAGAAAGGAAAGAACATTCCAAAACAGAACAATTTTTCAGCTGAGCGCGGGAGTTTGGAGTTATTGTGTAGTAAGATGGTGCAGCGTTGTTTCTGGTTTGTTCTGGGATGTGTTATATAAAAAATGTTATTCTATTTTTTTGTTAATTTGTGTCGTACTCGTCCACGTGTGTGTTTATGTGAGAAATAAATTTTAAAAAGACAAAAATGAGTTCTCACTCGTCTCGACGTCTGCAGTTCTTCAATAATTCTACTTTGTGTTCTTTACAAGATATAAAATCTGATTAAATTTATTTTACATCTTCTCAAAAATATCTACAACTTTTATATTGACAAGTTTTTCATAGGACCAATTCGTATAGCAAAAAGAAATTAAACAAAAATAGGAGTTTGAGAAAAAACCTCAAATCCAAACTGCTTATATTCTGACTCATTTTTAAATTCATTTTTGATTCTAAACGCATCCAAATGGTAGATCCTCTTATTTAGAAATTGTATAAAGTGACGCATTGGTCAATTTTCTGTTAAAGACAGAATATATTTCAAAAAAGGCTACCAAAAAGGGTATTTTGAACAGAATTTCCGAAAGTCATCCGGACTGAAAATTGAAGGAAGTGTTCAAATAAGAAATTGCGTTTTTTTTCTGACTCGTTTTTAAATCCATTTTTGCTCTTAAATGCATCCAATTTACAGATCCTCTTATTTAGGAACTATATAATGTGATGCATTGATCGGTTTTTTGATAAAGACAGAATATATTTTAAAAAAGGCTACCAAAAAGGGTATTTTGAACAGAATTTCCCGAAGTCTTCGTGACTTGAAAATTTAAGGAAGTTTTCACATAGCAAATTGCGTTTTTTATGACTCGTTTTAAAATCCATTTTCGCTCTCAAACGCATCCAATTTACAGATCCTCTTATTTAGGAACTATATACTGTGACGCATTGGCCAGTTTTTTGATAAAGATAGAATATATTTTTTTAAAATGCTGTGAAAGTGAGTATTTCGTATGAGAATAAACTTTTTAGCTTGTACTCACATTACAACGAAGTCCGGCTCAACTCACTAATTCGGTCCTCTCACGCCTGCTCTATTCTTCGTCGCTGGAGACTCTCCCAACTCACCACACCACACACACTCCAATTCACAATTTACAGCTTATATACTTTGCAAACTGAAGACAGAGCTAGAAATTTGCATAAAAACTAAAAAAAAAAACGCAGATAACTGTAGATCGAGTGCGCCACACACACACTCTTTGGAAAATTAGAGTTGCATAAATGATAGATGTCGCTTTTGCGCCACACATGGTAGAACATTGACGTCACGATCTCACTCAAAACACCAGAGTGCCTTTATTACAAAGGGACATTCCCTCACAACTTATTTAGTTTAATGTATTTTTCGTAAATAAATTTGTCAAAAGTTAATAATCTATAAATATACGCATCAATAGATTTTGCTACTTCTGCTACATTTGAGCTTTCGATGTTCCAAAGTTTCTGAGAAATCCTGCTGCAACAGACTGACAGACAGACACAGGAGTGATTTTATAATGGTCCCGTTTGTATTTTTTAAACAGTTAATTGATCCTTTTTTTTTTTAAAAAAAAAAGAAACCTTTAAATAATGCCTGTTTTTCATGTCTTTTACAGAATTTTTAATCTTTTATCACCGATTTTTCAAAACAGAAATTTTTGCTTGATTAAAATAGAAAATGCTATGATTATATAATTTAAAATTTACAATAAAAAATTCCGGTGAGAATAATAAATCAAGATTAGAATATGGATGCCCGTACCTGGCGCAGGCAAAAACATGAAGGAATAAAACACGATGCCCAACACGATGAACGTCCAAATCAGGATGCGGTTAAATACCAAACTCTAATAAACACATCAAGGAATTTTTTTTTCTGCTACGAATTTTAAAAATCTTTTCACAAATTTAGTTTGTTTGCATAAACATTCTTTTCCCAATGTTAAATCGAGCGAATTCTCATTTTTTACATAACTTTCTTTTTTTAGCTTTACAGGAATATTTTCAGCATAATTTGAATTCATAACTGAATTCTTCATTTGAATGACTGATAAAAGTAAAGATTCTAAAAGCGAAATAAATGAATTAAAATCATTTTTCATCTTTACGTTTTTCAAAAAGCAGGCAAGCAGAAAATCAGGATGAATGGTTGCAAATGCAGCGATCAAAGAATGACTGGCAAAAGCAAAACAAAACCAAAATGCTGATGCAGGTTAATTTTTTTTAAAGATGATTTGTTTACTGTGGTGCATTTTTTGTTAAGATATATTCCTTTGTAAATTGAAAAAATACTTTTTTTCTAAGTTTGGCACATTTTATGGAAATAATTTTATTTAGCAATTTTCTGTAATTTTTTTACTTATTATAACATGAAAAATGTGTATTTATTATTTATTTATTTAAACAAAATATTTTTTATAAGAAAATTGTATATTTGTTAACAACATGGCAGCTTTTTGTGTCATAATTTATCGGATGTGCCAATTACAAAATTTTGTTTTATAGTGTACATTTACTTTTTAAAAATAAAAAACAAAAAAAAAAAAAAACATATTTTTATTACATTTCATGTTTTTTGTTCATAAATGTTTCTCATTTTGTAGAAGAGCGTGTGGGAATAGGAAAAAAATGAAATTTAATCAACGGTAATTTAAAAAAAAATCACAAAAATTATTGCTTAATACAAATAGGGAAATTAAACATAGATTTGACAACTAACTGATTCAGTATGATATACTTTTGTGTGTGTGTGTGATAAGGGGGGCAGCTACGCGCCTGTCCCCAAAAGGGAACAAAATTAGCTATCACAGCGCCATCTACAGGCCGATAACCTCCAAAATTGTTTAAAAACTTATTATATGACTATAAAATGAATTTCTGTCATAAAACATTTATAAACTGTTCTTTTACACTGCAAAAGTTTTTTCTTTAAGCTCTTTTTGTGGAATATATCCCTTTTCAACTACAATCAGACGTCCTTAATCTATAATATACATTATGAAGCTTATTTTACGCCCATTCAAAAAGTCACACATTTTCCGATGAGGCAAATGAAACACTGCTCAAAAAAAGAGTGATATTCCCAATTTAAACTGGGAACTGACAATAATAATCATAATGAAGATTAGTTCCATTCTATGCCATAATTTCGTATCAAATGAAAAAAATAATGCGATGTCGAATTATGTGCATTAAGAATAACTTTTTTAAAATTTTAAAATAAATTTTTCTGTGGGTGTTTTAGAAAATATTCACTTATATAGAAAACATAGCATTTTGAAAACATTGATTTTACAAATGCTTTTTACATATTTTTTAATATATCAATATAGATTATTCCAAGAACTTGTTTGCAAAAATCCCTTAACAACCATTTTACTTATTAATTATTTCTTCTAAAACATAATCAATTTTGTTCTGTAATTAGTAAATGCCCCACCACATTTAGGGTCTTTTTTTACGTAAAGCTTTTATCTTCAAAAACATCGACATTAAATATTCAAGCACATGCATATTTTTGGGCATTTAATCATTAAAATTATTTATTCCTTTTCTACTAATGATAAGGAAAGAATAAAAAAGAATAAGTCCTTTAATAATCCAGCAAATGAATATATTTAGAAAAAGTATTTTTTATCTTTTCTCATTTTGTAGAAGTTCATTATTTTCTCCTGTCTTAAGACTTTTTACTTCAAAGAAATTATACAAAGGAATATTTGATTTTGTTTTAAGTACAATCAAATTTACAAAAAATGTTTATGTAAATTTCTGTGTTTGCTGTCATTAGTATTCTAATATTTTTTAAAAAACCGTTCGCATTTGTATCCTCTTCTATTAACAATGTACTGATATGCTATTCGTCCCTTGAGAATAATAAGGTTCTATCTGTGTTTTTGTTAAAATTGACTTATCGAAATAGAAATGTTTTATTTGTATCTATGAAGGCATTTCTGCATTAAAATAATGTTATAACATAATCGCAATACCATATGTAAATTATATTAAACATCATTTTGATGCAAATATGCCTTCATAGATACAAATAAAACATTTCTATTTCGATAAGTCAATTTTGTTCAAAAACATAGATAGAACCTTATTATTCCCAGGTGACGTATTAGCAAACAACAAATCGTAATAATATTTATTTTAGCCTATTCGAGTCCGATTTTTTTATTTTGAGAACAAATCTTTTTTTATTTTAATAATGTTAATCGTAGTTATCCAAATAGATTTACTGAAGCTTAAATATGACCTGATTGCCCGAAATTTAACGGATGTAATTATTTTGTGTACCATTCAATTCATATTTATAAAAAAATGCTGAGGAAGTATTTTTGGGTGACATTTGGAACATAACATATTTAAAAAGTATTTGAGAGGGTATTACAATCTTCTATATAATAAAGGAATCGTCAACAAAGCAAAGATAATTAAATAAATTTTTATTATAGTTATTACTAAATGTCAAAACATAAAGGAAGTCATTATAAAGTTGCATTTATGACGGCCAATTATCTATATGAGAGATTTGGGCCCAAGGGGGAGTGCCCTCCGTGGGGGTCGTTGTAAAGGAACCAAACCCATATTTAACCAAGGTTCGAAGAAAACCATGAGAAACTACGAACGATTACTCCGACGGGCACGATTGGGTTCAAACCAAGCACTTCCGTCTAGAAGTTTCGGTAGGCAGAACCTCTCGGTCACTGGTGGGGCGAAATCATAATAAAAAAAAGCGCAGTTATATACTTATAATTGCACATGTAGAAAGTAACTATATGTTTAGGCAAAATAAAACTCGATGAAAAGAAATGTCCTATTAATTGTACACCGGATCCGAAAAGGGTTAACATTGATTTAAAATTTGTAATTATGATGAAATTTCTAGAATATTCCAAAAATAATTTATATAAATTTCGGCATTTGTTGTCTATAGTCATCTAGTAACGTGTAAAAACAATTCGTACTTGAATCTTTTTTTATTAAAAATGTACTGGTATGCTATTCGTAAACAACGAATCAATCAATTTTAAGGCCGAACACTGAATAAAATTTTCAATTATATACATAAAAAAAAATTTAGCATATTTTGAAAATATGTAGTTTAACTATTGACAATATATTAAGATATATGCTAGGAATGGATTATATTACATAAATAATGGATTTATTTTGGAAAGTTTTTCAACAAAATAACACAGAAATTGGACTCTTATTTTGGAAATATTCGATATCATGCCAGCATGATTTACATCATTAAGTGAAGGTTATCAAAAGCTGGTGTATGTCGGGGTAGAAAATTAAAAAGTTTGCCATCTCAAAAATATGAAACTTCAAATTTCCTAGAATCGAATGCAAAATCTCTCATTATTTTATGCATTTTTTTAAAATTTGTTTAGATATCCGATTTTAAGTAAGCTGTCTTTATTATTTTCCTTATTTGGGGAGCTAATAAAAGAAATGTCGAATTTGTTTTTGAATCTTTTCTTCCAACAATGAATTATTCAAAGTATTTTTAATGATTTATATGTATAAAATGAAGAAGGTTGTTTTGTGTTTTAGTATTTATTTTCTAATCAAATGATACAAGATCGTAATAACAGCAGAAATAACAATGTATTATTATCAGAGTATTTATTTATTTATTTATTTATTTATTTTTGGTAAGTTTTTTTTTATAGGCAAAAACACAACCTTGTAGATAATTTATATCATTCAAGCATATCAAGAAGTGGGTCAAATTTTTTTGCCCTCTTTACAAACCGAAACGAGATTAAATTAAATAGAAAAAATAAAAAAAATTTAATTTTCATATAAAAAATGTCGAAATTGCACGTCACACTTAGCAAATGAGGTTCGCTACTATTATAACGAAGTTTTAAAAATATTCAAATCTTAGTGTAATAGTATACAATAGATGGGATACAGTACAGTGGCCGAAATCTTTTGTGCGTCCCTGTAAGTGCTATCTATTTTCTATTATACAGGAAGTAATTTGCACTAAACCTCAGCAGTATACATCAATTTCATAAAATATGAAATAATTTAATAGTATTACACGCGCTCTAAATAGTGTTTACCCTTATACTAATGTGTACTGGAATACTTTTGTGTGACCCTGTAAATTAATAATGTGCATTATTTTCACCACAGATTGTGCAGAATGTATTTTATAATATATACTTCGTAGATGCATATCAGTTCTATTATGTTCGAAAGAGTATAACATCATTACAATACACTTGAAACTATTTTTTCCCATTGGCCGTCATGTAACAGAAAACTTTTGATTGTCCCTGTAATTAAACTATGCATCCAATTTTCATAAAATTTATGAATAGACAAAGTTATACAAAAATTACATAATTTAATTTTCAAACGATCCGGTTGGATAGTTTTTGCTCTGTTATATGTGGACAGACAGACGGCCTGAACGACGACTATAGGTGCTACGTATCTATATTATAGAGGCCAAACGTATCTGTGCGTAACGCATGCGTCATTTTGCTAATGGGAACACTTTAAATTTAGAAATGCAATTTCATTTTTGCAATTATTTCTACTGCAAAATTTTAAAGTTCTAAACATCGCACATTTTCAATGTTAATACCGTCGAATAGAAAAAAAAATGTACTTTTAAATGCAATTTGTTTCAAAGCCGTATCTTAATTTGTTTTTGAAATGTTAATTTTTTGTAGCTTTTAATGCTGTTCATCTAATCGTGGCAAGAGAAATACTCCACTTCCGTTAAAAGCAAAATTTAAAAAAGCAGATTACTCTATACCTTTATGTTGCCATTTTCTCATTAAAAGTGAAAAAAAGTTAATTAAATTACGTGATATACCAAAAAATATCTCCTATTATTAAAACCCGGTAAATTTTGGTTTCATTTACAAAATTTCATCTATACTTAAAATAAGTAGTTTCAAAATCTGCTTCAGCTGATATCGTCCAAACTTCAAGTCTTGAATTAAAATTATTTCAAAATGATCGAATTAAAATGTCAACTTTTTTCAAAATGAATACAGATAAGTGCATTATAAATTTAAATATGGTGAAAATAATGCGTGTTTAGATTTCACGAAAAAAAGATTCTATGATTGTGTCAAAATGTAACAAAATTTGCTTTTTTTTTCATTTTGGAACACT
This sequence comes from Maratus speculifer, assembly GCA_964019185.1. Taxonomy (NCBI): domain Eukaryota; kingdom Metazoa; phylum Arthropoda; class Arachnida; order Araneae; family Salticidae; genus Maratus; species Maratus speculifer. The sequence goes on from OZ025301.1 coordinate 43,706,199, forward strand.
AGCATAAGAGCCTAAATTGATAACTTTATCATAATAGCAGATCATTTAATATTTTTACTCCTTATGTATATTATTAAAGCTTAATTTTAACAAATTCTACAACTCAATTTTATCGAAATAGTATCTTGATAAGTTAAGTTAAATATCATTTACTTAAGAGTTAGAATTACGAATATAAGGTGCACTTTTTTATCGTACCTAAATTTGCAGGTTTATTACAAATAAATAAAACAGTTCCTTCTTAAACCTTTTCTTTCGTCGAAACTCGACGGGTTCTACCTTGTTTATATAATTACGAAAACGACTAAAAAAAGCGAGAGTATTCTATTAAATTTATTCAAAAATACATTTCATGTTTGAGACTTGAATGGATGTCAATCCTAAAGTAATTCTAAAGAAAGGCGTGTCAAGATTTATATGACAAAAGTTCTCGGATAAAAGTGACACAGAAAGTCATTTCATGGGTGGCGTCATTCCACGCGTTTCAGTCACTTAAATGACAGGCAAGAGCAGTATTTTCGAATGACAAATGCTTTTATAACTGCTTGACCTGTCATCAGTTATTCTAGATGTAAGTTAAGTATACGATATCTGATAATCGAATGCATTATTTTGTTTAGGAACATTATTCATTTTAGGTTGGTGAGCTCAGAAAAAAAAAAAAATCCACATATTTTTTTAAATTAAATTTAGAGTATATTTCAGATTTTATTAAAATGGTAAGTTCTATTCAGCTAAGTAAAATTAAATAATGCATTTTTATTTTTCCTCCGGAAACTGAATTTGTAATCTTATCAAAGAATATGCGATTGTCACATTTAGATGATTTGTTATGTTTATTTAGTTGAAACATAAATGAGGTGTGCAAAGAACCTAATTTTCACAGCGCATTTTATGCATGATAGTTCTAAAATATTTTTTAACTGCAATCTAGAAGTATAATTAGGTGCGTTGGTATTATGTAGGACAATAATTAAGTAGGTTTAAATACATAACACCTATAGTCGTCATTCAATTCGTCCGTCTGTCTACCCGCATATAATAGAACAAAAGCAATGTATGTGACATTTTTATTTTGTATCTAATAAAAAGGTTTTGTTTACAGTTTATTTTATATTTTTGCATTAGTAGATTTGAGAACATTTTAACTTAAATTTACTTATTTTGTTTGCTATTTAGTGATTTGCTTTCAATGTATTCAGTTCTTTTCCGTTTTGAAAAATAAACAACGAAATGTAAAGATTGAAACAGAAATCATTTATCATGCGAATTTGATGATAAACATATTTAGTTAACCAAGAAAATAATTTAAATATTTTTATTGTTTCGATAAACATTAGTACAAATTCTCATGTTTAATCTATTTTATGCGAACATTGCAAAGCCATGCATAATATTTCTATAAAGCGGAATGTTACATAATGATTTGTTTAAAAAAATCACTTATAAAAAAATAAATCAGATTTTTTTAAAATTTAATTCTGATATTTTTTTTTTCAAGCGTTCAAATTACTGTATAGCTACGAAGAGATTAAGTTTCAAAAACAAGTAATTCCAGTAACTGCTAACATAATCTATATTTTCACATTTTAATCAAAGGAATAATTAATAGTATTGTAGAATAAATTCAAATTACCATGAGGAAATTTTCATGAGGAAATACATTAGTAATATGTTTACTAATTGTATAGGACAAAAAGTGTAAAATTTTTAATATAATAAATAAAGTGTTATTTTTGTAAATATTACAAATTACAAATTCAAAAATACATTCAAATAACAACATGTTTTGATTTTTTCTAAAGAAGTAGAATTCTATCATCTTTGTAAGGTCTTCGAGAGGTAGATTTAGTAATACTGTGGAATTTAGAAGTTTTTTAAAAGATATTACTATAGGTGAATTTAATTTTTTTTTTATAAAGCTAGGTGCATTTTGTGATATTTAAAAGGGGCAGAATGTAGAGCTTTAAAAAATGGCCTAGAGCTTATAGAAATATTGCAGCTCATTTTGCATTTCTACTGTTAATAGTATAAAAGTCATCTTAATGTATGCATATCGTCACCTGGGAATAATAAGGTGCTATCTATGTTTTTGAAAAAAATGACTTATCGATATAGAAAGGTTATGTTTGTATCTATGAAGGCATTTCTGGATTGAAATAATGTCATAACATAATTGTAATGTCACATGTAAATTATATATAACATCATTTTGATGCAAAAATGCCCTCATATATACAAATAAAGATTAAAATACCGATAAGTCAATATTTTCTAAAACACAGATAGAACCTTATTATTCTAAGGTGACGATATGTTAACCCCACAGAAATACGAAACTATATTAGCCCATTAAAAAAGACACATAGTAAATATAAGTAATAAATCAGCGATCTGATAAGGGGACGGAGGGGTAAACTTTTATCTATGAACTTTTTTAATTTCGAAACTGACAATTTACGTAAAATTCTGATCTGATAATTAAATATGAAGGCCATTTTCGGACCCAGCCGTAAAAAGTTCCTAAAAGCAGTTATCAAAAGTTAAAACACGCAACAATCGCATTTAATTATGGCATCATATTTTCGTTTTTTTTTATAACTTTCAAACTTGAAAATTTACAATTAAACAAAAATTAGAAAATTAAAAAATCTTATTTGTGGGGAAAAAATGAAGGGCATTTTCCGATTCAGCACTACAAAATACATAACAACGAATTCACAAAAGCTACAAAGAACCCGTGATTTTTGCAGGTTAGTGCAATTTGGAATTATTCAAAGATGATGCTAATTTTAAATAACAAAGATAAACTCCTAAAGCGTTATGCTTTTTTATTTATTATTATTTACAGAACATTTAAAGAAATATTGATCATTTACTCATTCCTTATGTAAAGCTTTAAAAGAACACATTTTCTTAACCCTTTTAGTGTCAAGGAGCACCGTCTTGTTGCTCTGAAAAGTACCAAGGAGCGCCATCGCCCTGATCTGTCGTTCGTGCTGTATCTAAAAATTCACTTATGTCCGACATTTTGAAATCAAAATCAGAAATATTAAAAAAATAATATCATCATGTTCATATAATAAATATGCGATCGAAAATAGTTAGAATGCAATATAATGAATAAAAATACGAACACAGTAACACGGCCGTCACTATGTTTATCGAATGTTCGAAATTATATCACGAGAAGAAAAACAAAGATATTTTTTGACAGCTTAGAAAAAACTTCAGACATAAAATGATAATGTCTTTTATTGACAGTTTATCGTTTGCAATTAGAAAACTTTTTACATTTTGGTATATCTGTTGCTTGGCGACAATAAATTAAATAAATTTAAATAGCACTTAATCAAACACTGCGCGCGTCAAAAGTGAGCTGTCGAAAGGACCGCTATCGCGACGCTGTCATTTTTCACAAGTAGCGAGAGCAGCACGACGGTACTCCTTGGCACTAAAAGGGGTAATGGTTACACGACAAAGTGATGAATGCATATAATAGTTAACGGTAAGCTTATATTTTTTCTCTGTAAGGAAGAAGCACGGTGATAAATATTTAGAACAAAGAATATTTTATTACCATTAATTAATGAGCAATATTGATTTAGTGTCTAGAGAAGCAAAAAGATGTAAGAAATATTGCCAATGACTGTGGAAAATTGCGAAAAGTTAAAAGAGAAATAAAGCAGAGTTTTAGAAAATCTGGTATTTCTTACTTTTAGGTTAAAAAAAAATGAAAATTTTATTGTAGTATTAAATTACTGTTATTTTTTTATGAAATGAATCCAAATAATTGCAAGATTAATCGCTTTAAAAAAGTTCAAGTAATTGTAGAAAAAAATATTAATTATTAATTCCAATTTAGATTCAAGTTTTTCATAATGCAGGTGATTCTGAACCTGCCGTGACTGGCGCTAGTACAGGTAATGGGACAGAACATTTTAGGGATAATCCTGACCATACCAAAGTGGTTGAGATTAATTTTTTATGTGCAACAATAGTTTTTACGGAATGAAAATATGTTTTTAAGAATATAATCGTGGATAGGTTCAAAATCGAGATAAAAAAAGTGTATACAAACTTCTTCCCATTTGAACTAGGTTTAAGTTTGGTAGTTGATAATGCTGTCATGTACATTTATATACTTTTGTCTTTTGCATTTTTTAAACTTTTTTTTTTAATTTTTTATTTATCTATTTTCTTTACTATCTAATTTGTTTTCTTAGGGTCAGCATTGTTCTGTTATCACAATCATTTCACAACTGTTTTAAAACATTAAGTTTCGATTGTCCTGGATCAATTTCATATTATTTTTTATTCCTACAAAATTACAAATTGTTCTTTTTTGGGATGTCGAGTCGAAAAAAATGAGTAATACATTCTTTTGGAATGTCATCTAATTTAGAGGTCACTAAAAATTCGGATTTCAAAGTCATCCTGAAAATAATTTTTAGAAGAAAGTGTGTTTCGATATTTGGAGTTTCGGTATTTTGTATTCTACTGTATACTGATTTCCTCAGCAGAAATTTACTTACTCTTATCAGTTTTTGTTTAATAATTAATGATTATTACTGATTATTAATTTTTTCTAGAATGATTACACTAAAAACAAATTGAGTGCATGAAGTGCTGAGACCCAATGGTGACAGATGTTGTCATTTTTCCAAATTCGAGATGAATTGGACGAAATTCTTAAGAAGAAATTAGACGAAACTTTATCACGAACAGAAATACACAATAAACTCCTACGACCCAAACAGTAAATAATCCCCGGCCGAACGCCCGCCAAACATTCCAACATGACTATTTTTTGTCTGCGCGACATCATTTCCTGAGATTGGCAAGAAAGACTTTTTGACCGCGCGGCAAACGATCTGATGATCGTAGGATCCTGATATCGTGTGCACAGGTTTTGGTCGTATTGCCGACCTCTTTTGTGACTACTACATCCATGCGGTTTTCTTTCTATTTTCGGTACATAGATTCGACATGCCCGTCTCCCTTCGAAGTCTGATTAAGAATGACCTTGAATGCAACCTAAAAAGAATTTTGAGGGGTTGAAGAAAGTGGAAGAGAAAGTCCTTGAAAGGGAGCAAGCAGTCAAGTGATTCGGAATTAAGGGAAAACAGCAGGGGTGCATTGTTCAGAGCTACACATTGTCGGGCAGTAGTCGACACAGGAAAATCGGCCGATGGAATTTTTGGAGCAAATATCATCAAATCAAATCCATTAGTAAATGCGATTTGCTGACGATACTAGTATTGGGCGATATCAACAAAGTATGATCTATAGACATAAAAATGTCAGTGGACGATTATCGATATTCCGCCGATAATTCGGATAACCGGCCAAATAGATTTCGACATCCTTTGCTGTCTGGGGAGGTACCTACCGATCCGAAAACCGTTCTTTTATTTCCTAAATAGACCGGGAGGTGGCAGCACAGACAATCACCTCATCGAGTCCACGGCGGAAAATCTAGCATTATTTGAATTTATATTCGCATATTAAAATGCAATCGGTTATCAAGTTATATCTTTGTGAAAAATATTTAAAAATTCGATTTCCGAGGGTAGGTTTACTATTGTGCTTCCCTGTACCTAAAAAGGATGAAAACATCTCGGATTAGAAGCGAGAAAAAATAATGGTAAACCTATGAGTCAACCGCTAAAATCATGTTTTTAGGTGTTTTCTACCAAGATATGACTTGGTAGACCAAGAGTTTAAATATGTGAATCGAGATTTAACTAATCATAGATTTCCATTTGTGAACTCAATGAGGTAAACACCGGAGCTATAACTTGAAAATTTCGTACTAACTAGGGAAGGGAGAGAAGTGTAAGTCACTGATTTTGACGAAAGTGGTATCGTTGGTAAGATCTCATCGTGAGCAGTAAAAAACTCAATAGAACTACCCGTCGCAAATGATTCATTTTCGAGATATCCGACAATTTATGTCACGTAGCTTGTGCACACTAATGGGGAACCGCAAAAAATTTTAGTCTCGATTTTAACTAAAGTGGTATCGTTGGAAATATATCATCGTGAGGATTAAAAAATTCAATGGAATCACCCGTCGGAAATGAGACGTTTTCGAGATATCCGACAATTTGTGTCACATTGCTAATGCACACTGCTGGGAAACTGCATTAAGTGACATAAATTATTGGATATCACGAAAACGGCTCATTTCAGATGCTTAGTTCCATTGAGTTTTTCACTTCTCATAATGATATCTTTGCAACGACACCATTTTCATCAAAATCGAAAAAGTACTTTTTTTGCGGTCCCCCATTAAGTGTGCACTAGAACAGTATGCACTAGCTACGTGACATAAATTATCGGATATCTCGAAAACGGGTCATTTCCGACGGTTAGTTCTATTGAGTTTTTTCTCCCTTATGATGATATCTTTTTAACGATATCACTTTCTTTAAAATAGAGACTAAAATTTTTTGCGGTCCCCCATTAAGTATGCACTAGTTACGTGACATAAATTGTCGGATATCTCGAGAACGGATCATTTGCGACGGGTAGTTCCTTTGAGTTTTTTAACTGCTCTCGATAAGATCTTTCCAACGGTACCACATTCGTGAAAATCTGTGACTTACACTTCTTGCAGTTCCCTTGTAAGATGCATTTAATTAAAAGGAATTTCGCATCTTTTGCCAGAGCGATTATCACTGAGCAAATTATTCTAATTTAAAATCGAAAAAAAAGAATTTCCAGCGTAGAAATATTTCTTCTGCCAATCACTATGAGCTTCATTTACGGGATTACTTCAAATACGGGAAGTTTTCCAATCACTTACAATTTGGTTTAAAACTACACGCATCATAAAACGAATTTCCATTAAAAAAAATCTTCCTACTTTTGAAAAAAATGTTATCCAAGAAATAAATATGAAACTGTGTATTAATTTATTTTAATGCAATATCAGAAACCTCAGTTTATTATAATCGGAAAACCACATACCTCATTAACTAAATCTAATTTCACACATTGTGAATAAGCAAGAAAAAAAATTATAAATAGCGAAGGTATTTAAAAAATACTTTTAAACTAATTGGATTAGTTAGCCTGTAACAGAATTAAATAGGCTTAAGCAAAAAAATATGGAAGCGTTCGTTTAATTTTCCTTCGTTATTTTCATTATTATAATTTTAGCTTTTTTTTTTCGATACGATATATAATTGAATGAACATTCCTAATAACTAAATTATTCATGAGTTCTTGTACTTGTAAAATAGATAATTTCACGTATCATTAACATGCCTAAAAATGTAAATAGCAGTACTAATTCAAAACATGTATTCTTACTGATACTGGGAGTTATCTATGAATAACAAACAATGATATTTATAAAGAAAAAAAGAGTGAGAAAATTTCACATTAATTGTAAAATATATTTTTGAATAAATTTAGAAATTTGAAATTACAACAATTCTGAAATTGTGCGTCAATGTGACAAATGTAAACATCTCAGGATCACCTGAATATTTATAATACTAGTATTATAGCTAGTTTCATAAATTTTCACTATTATATCATTATGGATGCCATTTTCGTATTACAATAACTTTTTAAAAACTTTTGAACAGAAAAAGACTTAACTATATAAAATAACGCATTTTTACACATAACTTTTTACATTTCAATATTCCTTTCCCTTTCGTGAATACTGAGATTGAAACTCTTTTCAGACGGTTTCAGTAAGAATGATGTCATTGTGAAAATGAAATAAGTATTGTCTTTGATAAAGTATTTTCCTGTGAAAGCATCTGAAAGAAGATGTATGGATTTCGTTGGCACTCTGAAATGCATATAATATGCTGCATATTATATGGTGTGTATAAATGCATATTATATGTAACAGATGTAAATTTCCCAATTTGGGTGCAAAAAGTCCGGGCCAGGTTTCGAACCAGGGATGTATTGGCTGAAGCCGCCAATGCTCTTCCATCTGAGCCATCCCGGACACGAACACTGGAGGACTATTTCACCCAATTAATCTCAACGATCACGTAATCTGGTCTGATACTCTGGATCAGTTACAGAATAAATCGAAGGTCAATATATGGTACTGCAGAAAATCGCTGCATACGAATTTACATTAGACTAACTTTAAACACGATTATTCAATCGGTAACTTAATTATAACAGATGTAAATTTTCCAATTTGGGTGAAAAAAGTCCGGGCCAGGATTCAGTTGGAAGAGCATTGGCGGCTTCAGCCAAAACATCCCTAATTCGAATCCTGAACCGGACTTTTTTCACCCAAATTGATAAAAATCTTTTACTATTGCATATATAAGCCAACATATTTTTGGGATATGGGATTCATGATCGGCTGTAAAGGAATTATCTTTTTAAAAATTTATCAACAAAATACAAAATGCCCCATGACAAGCCGGGTTTTTTTAACGATTAAGAATGGCTTACGGCTTTTTTACCATTTTATCGTCAATGCAAACATGACACGTTTTTCTTCACCATATTAATTATTTACATCTGCAATGCTCACAGAAATTAGTAACAATGACTTCATAAAAAGCCTTTCTTGTTGAATTTGTACTAGGAATTCTCCAAAATTAATACGGGCAACGTCGCGCAAGAATGACCGTTTGGCAGTATTCTTTTTTTTTATTGGATCTATAATTACAATGTATGTATCGATAATGGATAGTATTTAATATTTTCAGGAGTCTGTCATCAATTTTGTTTAACAATATAATAAGAAAATTAATTTTTATGTAATAATTTTTATTTCATTTTAAGGCATTTGAAAATTGTTAATACTATTTATACTATGAAAAATTGTTAAATTGCTCGAAGTCTATGCAAATATCTCAAACTATATACATTCAATCAATTTATTCTTTAATAATTACTCTAAAACGAACGCATAACTTGTTCCTTAATTACTGATTCTAAAATTTTCTTTTTTTTATGTGAGAAATATACATAGGTAAAGACTTTAATTATCATTTAATGATAGTAGACATTTATTTTTTGTAAATATATTCCCTTTTTTTACTCTTATTTTTGAAAGAGGGAAAAAGGTAATCCTTAATAAAAGAGAAAGATAAATAAAGGCGAAAGATAAAGGAGAAAGATACATATTCTTAAAAACATAAATTAGTTTTAATTGAATATTAAGTTCATTAATTATCTATAAAATAGTTCGTTATGTATGATTTGTTTAGTTCATACTAATATGTTGCCTTTTTATGTGCTTGACATTCAGTCTCATTTAGAATCATCTCAAAATCATAACCCTAAATTAAGGATTTTTGTTTATAACAAAAAAGTTATTTTAATATATAAAACAGAAGAATGAATCTTTTATTCAGAAAATAAACTAAAATTAGCCATACTTAGATATGAAATAAATAAAAGAAATGACATTTTAAATTAAAATGATTTAAAGTGAAATGATTATTGTCAGAAAATCTTTTTTCGCGTTTATAGAAAATAAAAAATCTATTCATCCAATATTATCACTCCAGCACACACTGTAAAAAAAATCACAGTAATTAAACAGCAAAAAATGCTGGCAATATGGGTGCCAGTAAATTTTGCAGTATAATTACAGCAATTGCGTTTTTTAGATTTTACAGCAGTCTTGTATAATTTCAGCATTTTTTGCTGTTAATTTACTAAAACTCGTTTTCCAGATTTTAGAGCACTCTTGTAGATTTTCAGCATTTTTTGCTGTTTTTTTTACTAAAATTTGTTTTTTAGATTTTACAGCACTCTTGTAGATTTTCAGCATTTTTTGCTGTTAATTTACTAAAATTTGTTTTTCAGATTTTACTGTACTTTTGTAGATTTTCAGCATTTTTTGCTGTTAATTTACTAAAATTTGTTTTTCAGAATTTACTGTACTTTTGTAGATTTTCAGCATTTTTTGCTGTTAATTTACTAAAATTTGTTTTTCAGATTTTACTGTACTTTTGTAGATTTTCAACATTTTTTGTTATTATTTTACTGAAATTTATTTTTCAGATTTAACTGCTCGTTTGTAGTTATTCAGTATTTTTTGCAGTTAATTTACTAAAATTTGTCCTTTTTTTGGTTAATTTAATTCCATCATAATGTACATGCTTTTAAATATATCATTTGTAATTTTTTCAGTAGCTGTAAATTATACCTTAATTTTCATCTAGTAAATTATTGACAGAGGTTGAAAAGTGTATGGACTATTTAAAAGTAATTACTTTTAATTATAGTTTTGTATTATTTGACATCAGAATTTCAGAAATAAAGAAAAATACCTCCATACAATAGTGATATCAAACATGTGACAATAATATGCTATACAAAATTTTAATTACTTATGATTATAGTCCTATTAAAGCATGAGTTAACTGGGATGTGACATTAGGTTTTTTTAACAAAATCTTTTTTAAAAATAGTATACACACTTTAAAGTGCTCTCAGGTTTTTATTTTTTTCACTTCAATCATTTTCACAACACTAAGTAAAAGGAAGTTGTAAGAAATACTATACAATGCCTTGTGTCTTTTTGGACTGATGGGCCATTATACTTGTTAAAATTTATTTTTAGATTTAAAAAAAATCTTTAAACCAGGTGTATCTTCTAAAAAACTGGTGAATTCTTTTCAAATCCATTAACAAGCTTTTAATACCAAGTTTACCAATAGAGTAAAACACTCAAAAATAGAACATTTTGATAATGATTAAAATAGTTTACTACAAAAGTAGTAAAAATACACCTCTCTCTGAAGCAGTATTTCTGTCAAGTACATCAACATTACATTTTTACAAGTTTTGCTAACACGTACATTTTTTTCTTTAAGTGCAATACTTAAATATAGACTTAAGTTCATTGTTAAGTTTCTATATGAAGATTAATAAATTTCTGAAATGCAAAAGTGTAAAGTATTCATATGCATGTTTTGAAATTAAATAGTTATATAATTTTTGGTTTTATATAAATAAAATTAATTTGAAAGAATAACAAAGATCTTTTACAGAATAGAGTGTTAAAAAGTATATATGTCACATTGAAATCGAGGAAATATATTCCATCATTCATAATTTATCCAAAAGATACAAGTAATCCAAGGATTTATGAAGCTTTTGCCTGTGAGTTTTAATAACGAAATTGTATCAGAGGCTGTCAATAAATTATGTCATGCCTGGAAGGGGGTTTGAGAAACTGTGACAAAGGGGTGGTAGGGGGGGGTAAAAAGAAATGCAACATCACACATTTTGGTTAAAATAAAAGCATGTAAGACCAATAGATTAAATTTCCAAGTTATTTTAAAAGTATTTTGTGTTTATAAAGTAAAGATAAGATTTAAAGCCAAATATATTAAATTACATTTTGAACTGCAAATTAATAATCTTTCCTATTGCTCTTTCATATTAATATTTCATTGCTGTTTTTGGTTATAAACTTTAACCTTATTGCATATAAAATAAGTATACAAATTTTTACTGTTATGCTCATGCTCACAAATTTCATTAAAACAGATAGTTAAAGATTAAAAATATAGTGTGAAATACATTCTATAAGGTAGTGCTTTGATTGTGAACGGCAAGTATATGTTTATGTAACATAGCATGACATGTAACAAGAGGGAGGAGGAGGGAGAGTAAGGTGAAGTTTGACATTTTGTGGCAAAAGAGGAGGGGGGAGATAAAAAATATTGAAGAAATGTGTGGCATCTTTTATGGATAGATCAAAATTTTAAATTAAACTCCACCTAATCTGAAATTTTAAGTGTATGTGTGTGATGGAGGGAGGATAAAGAAATTGTACGTCTGTGTCTACAAACATACCTTTATACAGTGTGAGACCTTGATAGTAAAACAGTTATGAATTTAATTATAAGCTCTGTTTTCATTAAAACCCCATCATTTCGGGGTTTTTTTTCGGTTTCGTTAAAACCCCATCATTGAATATTTTTTTCTAGAAAAGCTTGATTTTCTTGATCAAATTTTAAGAAAAGTAGAATTTTTCCTTTCTTAACGCATTTTTAAATTGTCTTTGCTGATAAAAAATGAAAATTTATTAATTCTTTCCAAAGCACTTCCTATTTGAGTTCAATTAGTGCTTCAAGATATGTAATATTGGTTGTTTACAGGACTCAAAATGTAATGGAGGATATTAGAACAATATTCCAGTTCATAAAATCATGAAATCTTATTGTGGTTTCAACTTAGCATTATTTACAATCAGAAATGCATTTTTAAAATTGCTTTTGTGTGGTTAGATATAAGTTTCCCCATACATATACTAATTGTTAATTCAAACCAGAAATATAAATTATGATAAATGAACTTTCAAGTAATCTAAAAAAAATTTCGAAGCATTAATACTAAATTCTACCTTGACCATCAGCATTTGTTTGCTGATTGGAAAAGGTCAGAAATTTCTGCTTCTATTTTAAGCAAATTTACCATATCTACATTAAAGTGTAATTGTACCTAAACAGGGAACATGGAAGCACAATTATATATAAAATTCTTTTCTTGCAATTGAACAAGATTCATTAGAAATAAGTCTGAAAGATAATTTAGATTTAAAAGAGGAAAAAACAAAACATGAAAATTGCAATTAAAAAGAGTTTAATTTTAACAACAAATACAAGCCACAAGTTATGATCTACAACCATTCGTAATCCGATAATTTATAACAATGATGATACTCGTGGCATTATGCCATCTTTTAGGCTGTTCTTTCGCTGTTTATTTCCCCTGTTTGGACTTATGTTCAACAAGCACCTGGAAATAAAAATAAATAAAAAAGGTAAGACTTTTAAAAACACATATAAATATTCCCAACAGTATACCATTTTGGTGAATTGCATTCAGAAGGAATTAAGCTATACTGATGCAAACCATACTGATGCAAAAGCATAAGAAGTACCTTATTTTTCTGCGTATAATCTGCGGATTATCTGTTAAAAAACCTCGAAAATTTCAAGTGCGAATTATCTGCCAGTGCGGACAATCTGATGATATTCTTTTCAAACAGAACTGATTTCTAATTTCTACCGGCAATTATAAATGTAAACTTAACATCCCCCCCCCCAACATAATACAAATTGCAAATTATATTCTACTTATAATCTACTGCACCTTCAAGAGATAGCGAAATGAGAATAGCAGAATGAGCTATTATTGTCCTTATCTAGAATTTAAAGAAAGAAAACATAGGAACATTTCTGGAATTAAATTTTGAAATATTAAAAAATTAAAAATCTCCCCCCGCCAAAAAAATGTACTTTTTCTCAAATCCCCCCCCCCCAAAAAACTAAATTGTATGACGCATCTTGCGTCACCAAACCCTTCTCTGGGCAACCCTGGATTAATGCATATTTATATTTGGTAAGATTTTGATTACCAGCGATATCAGCAATATCTGGGATTTTTTCAAAAAAAAAAAAAAAAAAAAAAAAAAAAATCTTCTTTTATGAAAAAACAGAGTATAATTAAGAAAATTTCAAATTTAAAAATGTGTGGAATCGATACAAAACTAAAAAAATCAAATTTTGTCCCAATATCGTAACTGAAAATTTCATTGTTTACACATCCATAAAATATGTGCGGATTTTAGAGATAAGAATTTACCTTTTTTAGATGTTGAGTTAAAAAGAGAAAATAATAAACTAATTCGTTCAGTATATCGAAAACCAATAACAAACTTAAATGTTATACCTTTTGACACTTGCACTCCATATTCTTATAAATTATCTACCTTTAGATTCCTTATTAATAGAGCTTTTAGAATTTGTTCTACTGAAAATTTAAATGTTGAATTAGATAAAATTAAAACAATAGCTATTAACAACGGTTATCAAGTTAAAATAGTTAATAAATTAATTAAAAAGTTTATTAACAAAAAGAACAATGCAGTTTTTGAAAATAAAACCGACAATGAAAATAACATGAAAAGGGTTGTTATAAATTATTATCCAAATTTCTTCGAGTCTGCTAAAACACAATTAAAAAAGTTTGATTTAAATTTAATAGCTAGACCCCCTCCAAAATTAAAATCAATTTTAACAACTAGAATTGACCCCATTGACAAATTTGACCGATCAGGTGTTTATATTATTCCATTTCTTAAAGAAGGTGGTTATAAAAATTATTATATTGGCATGACTCAAAGAAAATTCAAAATAAGATATAAAGAACACATTGCAGACATAAAATTTAATAGAGGTAAAACCGCATTATCTAGGCTAAATCAAATAGAAAACATAGATATTTTGTTTAATGAAAGTAAATTAATTTATAGGTCAGATTTTTATTTGCAACTTTTTATTAGAGAGAGTATTGAAATTTACGTCAGAAGCTCAATGGTCTGCAATGATTCCTTATCATTTCAAATCCCAAATATTTGGATTGAATTGTTAAATAATTTAAAAATTAAGCAACGTGATACATAATTAAAATATAACGCGCGTGATTTTTATTTTTAAAATTTTTAAATTTCATTTCTAATAGTTTTTTGTCATTTTCCATCTTTGTGTTTATTTGTATTTTCTTTTTCTGATGATGATTGAGTAAATTCAATCGAAACATGTAAAAATTATTAAGATCTTTTAATGTTTTTATTAGTATTTAACGTCTTTTATAGCAATTAAATATTTTAATGCATATTTTTGAAATGTTAATGGACGTATATGAAAACTTCTATTTATAATTGATGGATTTTAGAGAGTTGTGTATTTCTGGTTTGCGGATTAGAGGGAGTCTACTGTATATAGGGTAGATGTGCCAGTAATGGACTGCCTCCCAGCAATCAACTGCTTCACAATGGTTGGTTGGTGTTTAAAAATAATAATAGTTAAACTTTTATTATTTTTTTTCTTAACCTCCCCTTGCATGCTTTATAATCTAGATTATTTTTTTTTTTTTTTTACATTTTTCGTCAAAGGAATTAGGAAGCAGAATAAAATTTCAGGAACATGGGAAGAGAAAATTGCACCCGGGTCAAAGACCGAATTTGGTGCCCCCCTCTCCCAACTTTTTCTTATGACAGGCCAAAAGTTATGATGGTAGTATAAATTTGGCATTTCCTAAATTTTCATGCACAGAGCAAACGTCCCCTTTCTCCCCCCATTCGCAAGCCACTGTAAAGTTTCACAGTTTTTCATTGAAAACCTATATGAAAAAGCTAAGAGCTGACTTTACTTATTTAATATTTTTTTGTTTTCCTGTAAAAATGTAACTTTTTGATTGAATAGTAATATAAAACTTTGGATTTCAACTATTGTTTTTTTAATTACATGAAACAGTAAAAGACAAAAAAAAAAGGAGGGGCTTAAGATCAGTATAAACCAGAGAAATATATTTGTATGGATTTGTTAAGTTTAGCTGAAAATTTTGCAATCCATAATTGTTCCAATATTAACGTCTTCATTATTAAGAAACCAGGTCATATTGAAGTCTACCTCAACTAAATATCTTTAAAATTAATTTAAAAAAAAACACATAAAAAGGTGCAGTGTAACAATTTAAATTCTTTGTAGAAAATCAACTTCGGCCAATAAAGGTTAATTTTGGTTTAAAAAAAAAGCCGATTAAAACTAACAAAAGCCACCAGCATAGCATTGCTTTTTAGGTGCGTTCGTAATTATGTAAATACGTAGCACCTGTTGTTGTCGTTCAGTCCGTCCGTCTGTCTGTCCGTCCGTCCGCATATAACAACGCAAAAACTACCCAACCGAATCGTTTGAAATTTAAAATATATTATTATTACATAATTTTGTCGAGTCATTTCAAATTTTAAGAAAATCGGATGCATAGATCAATTACAGGGACAATCAAAAGATTTCCGTTACATCACGGGCAATGGGGAAAAAAGTTTCAAATGCATTTTAATTGTTTGAAATTTCAATTACATAATTATTACATAATTTTGTCGAGTTGTTTCAAATTTTATCAAAATCGGATGCATAGTTCAATTACAGGTACAATCAAAAGTATTCCGTTACGTTACGGTTAATGGGGGAAAATGTTTCAACTGCATTTTAATGGTGTTACACTCATTCGAACGTAATAAAATTGATATGCATCTATAAAGTAGATATTATAATATACATTTTACATAATCTGTGGTGCAAAGAATATTTGTTACTGATTTACAAGGCCACACAAAAGTATTCCATAGAATAATGGTATGGGGAGAACATTGTTTGTGCGCATTTTAATTGGAATTATTTACAGTTTTATGAGATTGATATATGAGAGTGATATTTTTAAAAATTCGTTATCGTACGAACGCACCTCATTTGCTACGCTTCACGTGCAATTTCCAACTAATTTAAATTTTACCAGGCTTTTTTACAACCCTTAAAATAAGTTACTTTCATACCTAGAATTTTTAACACAATCTTACATTGTCCAAAAAGATGGGGGAAATCCAATAAGCTCTTTTTTTTAGCCTTATTGATAAAATTTGCATTTTTTTCGCGATTATTTATTAATTTACTTTAAGAAATAATAAAAATCTATTACAAAAGAGTAAATAAATTATAAGTAAATAAACAGTACACAGGAGATATAAATGCAAAAAAGCTCCATGGCGCTTCGGCACTCTGAAATATCTACAAAGAACATAAAATTTGCATGGCTTTAAAAAACATTAAAATGTAATGTTCAATATTAGTCTTTTTCACAGTTTCATACTAATTACTGAATTCGTGGCCACAACTGATTGTCATTAAAAATATATATATTGCAAATAGTTTTTTTAGATAGTGGGTAAGGGGAGAGGGAGTAGGTGGACGAATGGAAATATCAATTTCAAGATGTTTTGGAAAAGATCATAAAATTGAATACAAATCTAGACTTAACATATTAATATAAGAAACAGCAATAATGGGCTTAAAAATATATTTGCTTTATTAATTTTTAAAAAATGCTGCTGTTTTGCACATGGGAATTTTTTTAATTATAAATAAAATCCTTTAAAACTGTGCACTTGATTTATTAAATTTATAATTAAAGGAATTTTAAAGCCGTACTTTCATACTCAAAATGTATGTCTTTAAGAAATACTAGGTTCGTTCCAATTTGTAAACGTACACATTACTACCCAAAATCTAATAAAATAATAATTAAAAAAAACTTTCAATTGTTAGCTTACTACGAAAAAAACAAAAAATAAAATAAGTCTCAAAGATTAAGAACTTCAATTATGACAATTAAAAATTAAGAATTTGCGAGCCAGTTACATTCGAAAATTAAAAGTTTGTAAAGTTGATAATAAAAGTTTTTAGTGTACGGCTTGCATTAGATCTTAACTTACTATGGAAAAAAAGAAAGAAAAAAAATACGTTTAATTTAAATGCATTTTGCATAAATTGCGATTTGTCTGTGGGAATCGCTCGTTACGTGTAAAAATTTCTTTGATAAACAGATATCGCAAAATAGACCTAACATTTTCTGCTGACATTCGTGACAATCAATTTAATTAACAATTATTTCACAAGATTTCATAAAGAGAAAAGACACAATCATATAATTTATTACAGTGCAATAGAAAATAAAGATTACGCTTACCTTTTAAGTCTTAAACTAGTGTCTTCAGTATAGATTTTCAGTAAACATAGACCACTCGTCTTGTCACATTCGGAAATCAGAAGTAGCGCGCACAAGGTGCAATTCTTTGGCATTCGTATTTTTGAGATTTTGTCAGTAGATGGCGCTGAAGAAAAATAACAGCAAAATTTACTGTTAAATGCATTTTCCTCTTTTTCTGATATAATAACTGCATATTTCACTGTTAATTTCACCGTTTTTTTTTGCAGTGCATACATTGAATATATTTTTAAAAAATTATCATCGTAATAGCTCTATATGATGATAATTTCTATATGTAGTTTAAAAAAATCCTTTAGATATTATAAAACATAATTTCTCATTGGTCTTAATAATTTTCCTCTATTAAGAGATTAAGAAAACGTTATTAAGAGATTATTAAGAAATCATTAATTAGTTCTGTTTATTTTCGCTTAGGATCATTTATAAAGTAAAAAATCCCGTGATCCGTAAAAAGGAAACAAAACTTAATTACATGGAAAGTTATATTGCAGAAGATATATCGATATTTAATCTACTTTCAAACATAAAATCACAGGGTTTAAGTAAATTATCACTGCTGGGACACGCTTTTGTATTCCAATATCCTAGAAGTTTGCCACCTACTAATGCAGTTATTTTGTTAGAATTGTAAACTCAAGGCGCTACACTCAAAACGATTCTGTTAAGAGATTCGTTGCCTTCATTGTGGTATCGCTGAAGAAAAGTCAATGCTACTTTCATGCGTTTGTTTTTAGCTCACAGGCTATCGAAGCCTGAGGGCTTATGTGCCCTCCCGCTCTGTATGTATGTAACGTGCGTACGTAATGCGATAACTCATAATAAAAATATTCGATTTACATGAAATTTTGGATATAGGTTT